>JAJJMB010004716.1:686467-721500 GCA_023531105.1 Papaver atlanticum | reverse complement strand
AATCATATTTCAATTAATTTTAATGCAAAAGTCATAAAAAGAATAAAAATAAATTTACCCATGTATGAAGTTCGGCCTCCTCCGTCGTTCCAGTGTTGGGGTTTACCTCATCATGATGAAAACACGCTCAAAAGATTTATTTATAGCTCAAATGGTGTTTACAATGATGAAATGGAAGAAAATGATTACAAACAGAATTTTGTGACGCATATAAAGGATTTCTTCTTCTCTGGCTCTTCTCAGCTCCCCAAACTCTCGACACCTTCTCTAACTCCCCAACTCGCTTTATATAAACAACAACACCAAAATCTCTCGTAATTATTGCTCTGGATCTTCACAGTAAAGGGATATTATTCTCGGGATTATTTTCTCTTTTGTTTTCACATGTCTTTCCATTTTTCAGCTCAAAATTCTCTGCAGTCGATAGAATAAAATCTCCAGGGATAATATTTTCCCCTAAGTAACACGTAAATCATAAAAGACACCAAAATCTTGAGATATCCTCACGTAGACAAACACTTGCCCTTTTTTTTCTTCTTCAAAACGATAAAATATCCTTCCTCTTTTAATTTCAACACAATTACCACCCCTGTTTAGTAGAAACAGGTCAACCCTGATCAAATTCCGTCAACAAATCTCACAGAATATCTTCCAAATCTTTCCCAGAAATCTCGCAGCCTTGTGAAGAATATTTTCTCTGTTTCACGATAATTCATAAATTCAAGGATATTTGGTCTTTATTTTTGTTGCCCAAACACGTCATCTTCCCTGTTAATAAGGTAACATAGTTATTCCGTGTTTAACTCTCTCAAAGACTCTTCTAAAATCCGAACTAAAATCATGCAGTTGTTAAGCACAGTTTCCCGCCAAAAATTGTTTTTTTTTCACGAAGATGAAGATGGACAACCCTTAGCCAAATCCGGAGTGTGAATAGCAATATGTGTTGAATAGTAAAGAAGGTGCCCCTTAGTAATTGAGGTGAGTTCCTTTAACACTTTTTCTAGGGTGTTTTCAAAACTTTTTCGGGGTTCCTCCGGTGCATTTCTGGGGTGCAAAACACCACTTTTCGAGCCAATTTCGCCGCAAGAGCTTATTTCTCTAAAAATACCTACAAAGACATAAAATAACAAAATAAATACAAAATCGAACACTAACAATATATACAATTGAGACATATTAGACACAATAATGCGTCTATCAATTGTTGAAGTAATAAAACAGGATGAAACCAGTTTCATATAGTCTAGACTGTGATATACCAGTATTTTCGTTAGAATACACATGATGAAACTAATTTCATCTAATTTTATACTGTATTTCGTCAGAATATGCAGGATGAAACCAGTTTTATCTAGTCTTAGACTGTTATATACTTGTATTTACGTAGGAATACGCAGGATGAAACCATTTTCATCAAGTTTTAGACAAAGATATTCATGGATTTTCGTCGGAATATGCAATGATGAAACTAGGTACATCCTTCAAATGAATCAGGTGCGCCGATACAGCTTGTTGAGGGCACTACAGGAGAAGATAGAGATGACGACCAAACAACATAATGTAAAAGTATTTTAAAACATTTGAATATCTTTCTTAAATCCATAGGTAAATTTTTTTATGGTTACACTATTTTCGTAGAATAATATTATTTAGCTGATACCAATTAGTTTTCGTAAAACCACCGATAACGGAATTGTGATCTATTACCTTTAATAATATAGAGATCTCCTTCAATTTTTCTAACTATTTCTCTGCTCTTTTATACAAGTGAGACAAAAGAAGATGCAACAAGGATTGCTTCAGCTGGTGTTATCAGGCGTCAAGTTGTTGATACTTCTCCATTATGGAGAGTCGACCATGCTATATCCCTTCTCACAATTGGTGCTATAAAAAAGTGGATTTAAGAATGTAAAGGTACAAATATTGAGTTTCTTTCTA
This sequence comes from Papaver atlanticum, assembly GCA_023531105.1. Lineage (NCBI taxonomy): Eukaryota > Viridiplantae > Streptophyta > Magnoliopsida > Ranunculales > Papaveraceae > Papaver > Papaver atlanticum. The sequence goes on along the minus strand of JAJJMB010004716.1, from coordinate 719,562 downwards.
ATGAGCTTATTAATGCAGTAAGGGTTCCTATAATAGGTATGAGATTGTTCAGTTTTCTAGTTTCCCTTGTACATCAAATCCTTTTATGTTTTCCTTGTACATCAAATCAAAATGATATTAGGTACTATTAATTAAGAGAGGCTTTGATTGAAGTTCAGTGTTGCAATAGGGATTTAATTTTTATTTAGCGTAACTACCTTCAAGGCATAATATATATCAGTTAACTAATGTGTAATTATCTTTATGACAGTTATTGAAATCGAGAAAAGGGATCAGACTGAACGTGTTTCCAAGCCTAGTCGTGGAATATGCAAAACGGCTATTTTAGATGCTACCTAGGTCTGGTTCTTAAACATTGGTACTGAGAGGTCCAGTTTGGGACATAAATGCTATTTAGATAATTCTGCCAAGGGTTTTTATCCTTGATACTCCAGAAGTCAAATCTGTAAAAAAAATTGGTCTAAATATTAGAAATCAAATTATTACTATTATGGAAAAAAAAATTGTTTAATTTGTATTGCTTTCTTTAGTCAACAAATATCTTATTCTACGTATCCATTTTGATGTGTAAGGCATCCCGTTGGACCCGTTCAATACTCAAATATACTGGAAGATTTTGATGTGATATATTTGTGTGTGGGATATAAGAAAGGGTTTGTAGGTGGAGAGACACAAGGGTATAAAAATTAATTATTAAAGTTGGGTGAAATAACCAAACAAGATATTTGAACAGTATCTTTTTGATTCATGTCCATATAAACAGTATCAAAATGTACAAGTCTGTTTCACCCAGGTATTGTTGATTTTGGTCTTTTTAATCAATTTTGTGAAAAACAACGGTCCATTTATTCAAGCGGATCTTAAATAAATACGCTAAACATTAACAATACAAAATTGATCATATGATTGATTAAAGACATCAAACTTACAACATTTTTAATTTAGGGAAGTTGGCAAGAAAATCAGGAAATTCTTGGGAGATAATGTTATCACTAAAGTCTCTGCCAAAAAATTATCCACCATTGAAATTATTAGATTAACAAATAAAAATAATTTATCTATATGTTTTTTAATGCACGATTTAATTACTTACATGATTTCAAGTGCATCCATGGCGCTAAAATCCGGGAGAACCATTATAAACAATCCAACACCACTAATGTTTCTGCAAGCTGATTAGGTGCATAAGACTCATGAAGGAAATAATTCAGAAGGAGAATGCGTGAAGTATATTTATCTTACAATGTTATTATTCGAGGTGTTGCATCGGAGCTACACTCAAGCCATGGTAATGGTGTGGGAAGACATGGATCAACGGTTAATACTTTCTTGAAAGTAGCTAGTAATAAACCTAGTGCCTCCACTGAGAATCATGCAAACAATTTCAAACAGGACAAAAATTTAAAAGAGATGGCATTGATAAATTGATACTTAAATAGAAACCAAAAGAGCAAACAAAATAATAAGCTATTAACACACATGAGATTCAAAAGTTATACCATCAGTTTTATTAGTTTGTGCCGAAACTGTTAGGAGTAGAGATGAGAAGCACAATGCTAATATGAAATGAATAAGATTGACCTTAGTATTCTTCATGATATTATCAAGCAAGTTATGAACAGAGCAGGTCCAAAAGAGATGATAGTTAGTTTAATTTTGCCTATTTCAAAAAATGATATGGGAATATCATGTATATAGACTAATCTAACTTTCATTCAATGTCGTTTTTGACCATGTAAAATTAAGATTTAGTCTAAAGCTTTATTAAACTATTAGTACTTGTTTTGATTGATGAAATTTTCTAGTCAGGGAAATTTCCTTAAATGAACATGTACAAGTTACTTGGGTTTTAATATGTGGTAATAATGGGAATATGCTAGTGTTTCCTTTTGCTAGTTCAAAGATTATAAAAGAAATACAATCCAATTATTATTTCTATATATTCTTCTGTTCGCTTCATCTTGTTAGACCGAAGAGATACTACGCGCTAGGAGGTGTGTTAAGAATAGTTCAACATTGTCTGAGTTTCTACGATTCTTACATTTAACCAGGTTTAGACAACCATATTCTTGTGGCAAGCTGGTTTTCAAGGTTTAAGTTCGGTCGATTGACTTCAACAATGATTTAACTAGCTAGCACACAAATTATAATATTTTCCATTTGTCAATCCTTTATACTTTAGCATAAAGCTACCATTATTTTTATTCAACTTGACGAGAAATTTAAAACTTATTTGGTGATAAGTTGTGGATATGGAGTATGAAGATAAAGAATTAAGTCAATGATTATATCTTTCTATCTATGGATTTATTTTTATTTTTTCTTTTCAGAACTACATAGAATGTACAAAATCTACAACATCAAGAAGAGGTGGAAAAAATATTGTCGGAAGTTAAAACAAGATATGGTGATTTGGTTTTGGATCAACTAGTATAGTTGACGCAGTATGAAGAAGACAACATGGATCAACAACTGTAGTTGACGCAGTCAGGGTGGATCAACAAGAACAGTTGACACAACACTGTTATATTTGGAAAGTCGAGTTAACCTGAGAAACAAGATGTTTTGGTTCTAGAAGAATTCGATGATTAGAAGTTCTTTATGGTTCTAGAAGTGTCCTTTATTTAGAGTTTGATTTTATTAGGAGAGTTCTTTGAGTAGTCGTCAAGTTTGTGAAACTATAAATAGGCTAATGAGCCATGAGAGTTTGTACACCGAATTGATTATCAATGTAATCGTTTTTGTTTCCGCGTTGTGCTCTCCTCTCTCTTGCTCGCTCCTACATTCGGTATAGAGCAAGGTGAGAGGAAGAGAGAGGAGTGGGAGAAAAGAGTTTAATAAAAAAAATGATTTCGATAGAGAATTCAGTGTTCTTGGTTTTCGTGAAAGTTGAAAAATAAATAAATTGTGCTGCGTCTCGGTTCACTGCCAACTAAACCTAAAGTGGCTTTGTTTGTGAAGGATTTATTCGTGTGCGTTTGTTGGTGATCTTGAAGGAAGAAGGAGAAGTCCGTTGCGAATAAGTTTGTTATAGAGATGGTTTTGTGATGATTAGGTTTACAGTTTGGAGTTTTACGTGAAGAAAAGAGTCGTTGGTGTTTTTCAGAGGATTCTAGTTGCTGTCATTAACGAAGACGATGATGCAGGAGATTAAAACTCAAGCCGAGATATAGCAGTAAGAAAGAAGACAAGACGGACGGAGATTGCTGCTGTCATGTTTTGTGAAAGTAGATGCTGTTGATGGGATCGAAGAAGTTGACGGAAAAAGATTAACACAGTATTCACCGAGAAATAGAGTTGGGTTTGTTTGAATCAAACCGGATGATGGGATCCATGGTGGTGATGCCGTTGATGGCAGAGATTATGAACTGTTGCTGTTGGTGAAATATAGGGTTTGAATCAAGAATAGACGGAAGCTTGAACTGGAGATTTGGTGAAAGAAAGGTGTTTTTTGGGTTTGCTGTTATCAATAGGTGCAGTCGATGATGGTTAATAATGGGTTCTGTTGATTTTAGGGTTACTGAGAGGTAGCCTGAATCGGGAAGCGGTGAAGGCTGGAGTTGTTGCAGAACTATTGTGATGGATGCTGATAAAGAGGAACAGAACAAGAAAAGTCAACCGTGATCAACTGACTAACATCGTTGCATGTGATGCAAAGTTTCGTCTGAAGAAACACAAACCAATGATTAAGGGTTAGACAAGTAATGATTGGCAATGATTAAACAATGATGATGATTGTAATGATGGGTGGAATCTCATAATGCTTGAATTTAAGTTCCCTGTACGCGATTATTTTATGCAGGTAAACAAGAGGAATGTAATCTCAGTCCTACGAGACTAACAGTTGAGCAAGGTTATTGGGCTGTTTTTCTTTACGATCACAGACGATTCAAGGGATTTTTTGAAGTTCAGACAAAAAAAAAAAGACAGAAAAGGTGTTTGTTCAACTGTCTCAGTAACTTGGAACCAGTAGTGTTACAGCGTGGAAAATCTGAGGAAGCGTGGCGAGTAATTGTCAGAGTTTGATATGTGTTGCAGAAGAACAGTCACAGTTGGTGACAAAAGGTGAACTGTAACAGTTGAACAAAAGCGTAACAGAAGAAAGTGTCACAGTTGGTGACAGTAGGCGTAACATTATGACCGCATGGAAGTGTGACAGTTTCGCGGCAGAGGCGTTGTGGAAAGATGTTTACGGTTTGAAGTATAGAAGTTTGATGATGACTGTGAAAGGTGTTGTTGCAAAGAACAAGGGTTGCTTTGGCAGAGCATTGAAGGATTTTTGAACATGAAAAAGCTTTGGGTGCGTAGTTGTTTCGAAGGGTTAGGTCATGGATTCGAAATCAATAAAAAAAAAAATGCAGTCGAGAGAAGGACTGGTACAGTTTAATGGTGTTGAATTCGAATTTAGAGACTTAGAATGACAAGGAATGTTGGATTGTTATGTTTGAGCTTAAGGGAGGATGGCATCATGTTGGTGTCAGAAGTGTCATAAGTGTGGTTGAAGAGTTTGTGAGAGAAACTTGGAGTACCTACAAAGTGTGGCAGACTTTGTAAAAAAGTAACGCTTGTGGCAGAAGAGTGACAACATTGTGAAACAAAGAAGTGTGAAAGTTTCGGCTTTAAAAAGCGTGACTGGAACAAAGAAGAAAAGAGAAGAAGAAACAACAGTAAGGTTGTGAAGAAAGAGAAGGTAAAGCAATCACCAAGGGTGATGTGTGTGAAGATCAACAAGAGGTAGGCGAGTAAAGTCTATGAGTTGTGTGAAGTAAGTGAAGTAATCCAAGTGTGGGATTTGAATAGAGAAGTGAAGCAATTCCAGTGTGGAATTTGCGAAGAGAGTGATCAACAAGAGGAGGTTATAATACTGAAAAAGCGGGGGTCTAACAACCACACCCAATATTTCTCTTAGCAATCTGTATGGACTAACTCCAATATACTTTTAAGAGAATCAACTAGACAGTCAGGCTCAATCTTAATAAAAAGTATATAAAAGATTTATATCTATATTTCTCGATTCAATCCTCACTCAAACAAATAGAAACTTGCGAGACTTATTGAATACAAGAGAAATAACTTGAATGGTACCAAAGACCAATGTTTAAGGATCAATCAATTTCAATCAACAACCAAAGGTTGGATTTACCAATTGATCGATTCAACGCACAACCTGTGATATTTCAATTATATAAAAAAATATAATGCGGAAAAGAAATAACACAGACACCGGAAGTTTTGTTAACGAGAAAACCGTAAATGCAAAAAAAACCATGGGACCTAGTCCAGATTGATCACACACTGTATTAAGCCTCCACAGACACTAGCCTACTACAAACTAACTTAGGTCTGGACTGTAGTTGAACCCCAATCAATCTCACACTGATCCAAGGTACAGTTGCGCTTCTTACGTCTCTGATACCAGCAGGATACTATACACTTGATTCCCTTAGTTGATCTCACCCACAACTAAGAGTTACTACGACCCAAAGTCGAAAACTTTAATAAACAAATCTGTCCCACGCAGAAAAGTCTATAGGAATAGATAAATCTGTCTCCCACAGAAATACCTACGAGTTTTGTTCCGTCTTTTGATAAATCAAGGTGAACAGGAACCAATCGATAACCCGGACTTATATTCTCGAAGAACAGGCTAAAACTATCAATCACCTCTCAATAATCTTAATCAACTAGCGAAACAAGATATTGTGGAATCACAAACGATGAGACGAAGATTTTTGTGACTACTTTTCTATCTTGCCTATCGGAGATATAAATCTCAAGCCAATATTACGATTGCACTCAATCACGATAGAAACAGCAAGATCAGATCACGCAACTACAGAGAAAATAGTTGGGTCTAGCTTCACAATCCCAAAGAAGTCTTTAAGTCGTTAACCTACAGGGTCTCGAGAGAAACCTAAGGTTAAAGGAGAATCGACTCTAGCTTACACAACTAGTATCACACAGGAGGTGTGGGGATTAGGTTTCCCAGTTGCTAGAGTTCTCCTTTATATAGTCTCCAAATCAGGGTTAGCAATCTAAGTTGCCTTGGCAACAAAGCATTCAATATTCACCGTTAGATGAAAACCTGATTAGATTCAAGCTAATGTTAGATCGAACTTAGCTTGTTATGCACAAATGAAATGTAACTTCATTTAGGTTTGAGTAACCGTACCTAAACGTGTACACCTAGTTGGTTCAACAATAGTTAACCAATGGTTAGCCATATGAGCACTTTCATATCAACCTTCACTATACCAAAACAGCCTTTTTGTGGCGTTTATAAACGTTGCGCATAATTTTTGCAACGGAAATAATTGTTGGCAAAACGATTATGCGCATTAGTTTGCAACGCTGTTTCCGTTGCAAAATATATGGTGCAACGTTTCGTTTTTCATATTTGTGCAACCTATATACTAATTTGTGCAACGTTTTTAATTAATAGACTTTTGTGGGTCCACTTTGGTTTTCTATCAACGTTTTAATTGTTTGGTTGCAGTTATATCCGGCAGATTTCTGTAACTGAATACATATTGATTCTCTATCAGAAGCCTAACCCAATTATTTGGGTTGATTCAAAAAAGAACAACAATCTGTGGAAAACCCTTAAATTTCAGATTATCTAACTTTGCTCAAGAACCCTAGTTGTGAAATTGAAATATCACAAGTCATTCACCTTCAAGAATAATGATTCTTTATAACACCAGACGTCCCCCAACAAGTTCTAACCATTCAACTTCACTGCCTGCAACAGGTTTAGCATCCTGAAGGAATGATAAGTGGAGGAATTCAGTTATACTTCAATTTCACCTGGGTTTTGTAGTGCCTCTGAATCATGAATGTAGTTCTGACGTGGATGATTAATATCTTGTAACTGCTAACTGTAAGTATTAGCACTTAACATAGTAACTATACATAAAAAACCCTTTCAGGAATATCAAAAAAAAAACCTGCCAGATTTTAACATATCTCCAGCCTAAAAGTGAACCAAATGGGAGAATCCTTCGTTCTCAGTGAGAAAAATCAAATGAGATTGTTTTGATCAATAAAGCAACAAACCCAATAAAACCAATAAGAAAAATCAAATAAGGCAAACCTCATTCTCTGAATCACCCTCATCTGAGCTATCATCGATGGACCATTCTTTCATTTTGGTTGCAGGTGCAGGGGATTTCCTTGCTTGGGCTGCCTTGGAAGGAGGTTCCTACAATAGAACCAGATACAAGTGAGTCTTATAAGAAAAAATAATTGCACTGCGAAAGTTCCATTGAAACAGACACGAGAATTATGTGGTTGGGAAATTAGAAAGGAAGCACCCAATACTCTCCAACTTATAGCAATGATAACCTCAGGTGATTACCAAGAGTAACTAGTTACCCTGTATATGTTTTGTTTTTACAAATTAAATCAACATTATGTTCGTCAGTAAGACAGTTGTGTCTTCAAAGGTTTTCAATCAAAAGTCGTTGGACCTGTAGAACATTGGGAAAGAGCGAAAGTAGTGTTTAATTTCCAAGTCCAGCTAACACTAGTACTAGTTAATGAATGAAACGCGATTCAAGCGTTCCTATACCTCATTTTTTCATCCAACAAGCGTCCATGTTTGATTGGGTTTCAAACTTCCTATAATGAACAAGATGTGCTGATTACTAGCTATACCTATGAACAAACTTATAATGAGGAACATATCTGCTGGGACCAACATTGCGTGTTCTAGACAGGTGAATAACCCCAAGTACTTGTACACATATCTAAGTAGGCTTTTGACCGGTACCACACTTTATTCATCATGTGGTCTTTCAGTACTTGAATAAATGGACAGTGAAAAGTCCTTCCAACTGCAATACCTTCCTGTAAAACGAGGTATACGTTTAGATAATTGCAAAACAAATTTGTATAGACTGCGCCAGTTCTTGTCTTAAGTACATATTTTGATCCAAAAAGGATATGGTTTAAGATGACTTACAGCGAGAGACGAAATTCCCATACAATGCCTCCACTATGTTGTAAGTAATAATATTACCTATATTCCTAGCAGTCTTGCGAACTGCTTTTACCACATTGGATGAACACACAAACATGTAATCCACCTGTTTTACAGATGCGGAAGCTGCTAGTTCTGAATACAAATGGATACAATTATAGTCACCTTATAAGCATCATAAACTCGTAGGATACACATCTAGGTAAACTGTTCACCCTGGCTTACTCAAAGACACTCAAGTAAATGATCAATTAAAAATAATGAACAGAAAAGAATACTCAATCATGTGGAATTACATCCAGGAAGGCACCAGCAAGTCCTCGAGAAACTGCATACAACTATGTACCACCACCATCACCATGGCCACTTCCATTGTAGATGTACAGTTCTACGCTTATCTCGTGTTTGTACAGCGTCTGCAATCAAGAAATAAACAAATTAGCTTACACATAGTAGTACTCATCAAATTCAATTATTGACAGGGCATATGATTCCGATAGCTTACAGGCAATACAAAGTTGAGCCCCTTTCTGCACTGCTTCCTCAATTGCTTTATCAGAATGTGTAATGTGTTGCTCCTTATCGCCAATTGAAGACTAGGAGGAACCATTGAATGTTCAGGCTTATAAGTAGAAGCCTGCTAAAAGGGTTCTGAAGAGAATCAGTGGTTTTATAGAAAGAGGAAATAATACTGATTGAAGATAAAAATTCAACAGTGGGAGGAGAAAAATAAACTAATCTAACTATACGTAGCCTCTGTAAACTGTACCTATCCAACATAGGATGCCTCCAGTTGCACTGCAAGAGTAATAAAAAAAAATTCAAAGAATTACAGAAGCGTCTGTGAACTATACGGGTCCAACATATTACTAATCCAGACCAATAGAAAGAAGAAGGATCCAGGAAATGAAAGGGCACTTACTTGATCTTCAAAATCAGAACTAGATATATTCATAGAGAGGTTCCTCATCAATAACAACACCTAAAGGAGGTACGAAACAAATCAACTTATTGCCGACTCTGAGCATCGCAAAATGCAAAAATGAATCTTAGGACAAGATAGGGTTTCAGAAGGCATACTGTATCCACGTTAATTGGATTCATCTCCATAAGTTTCTGCAGGTGATTACTTTTGTTAGGGTCAAATACATTGCCAATGAAGCTGTAGACTTGGGCGAAATCTGGTATAGCTGGATAAACAAAAAGCAAAAAACCAATATCAGCTGTTTCATTTTACTCATATTTTCATACACAACAATGCAAGTCAAACACATGAACGATTCACCTCGCAATGGAGGGCCATGATTCCCTCGACCCCTAGTTTCACAAGGTTATGAAATCGGAGTATTATTTCTGCTACTGTAACAATTATTCGATAGTACCGGCCTTGTAGATTTCATATCATCTGAGAACAACACAACATTTCAAAAATTAGAGCCCCAAACTAAGTAATTAGAGAATTCAGAAAGAGCTTGCTAATGGAATTTCACCATTGGATAACTGAGGCCATGAAGACACTGCAGAGTGCAGGTCCTGTTTTAAGCAGCGATGATGGATCTGGCCTTCTAACAGATCTTGATTCTAACAGATTTGAAGACGATTGACCAAGTAGGAGATATACATATGGCATGCAAAATTGGCACTGTGTAACCTGATAAACAATTGTGAAACGAATCAAGAGTATACCTTCCATACACTACATTAAGAAACCCGGGATCTTTTCCATCTGAGTAACTTAGATACATGGTATCCATAGATCCACCACCAACAAGCAGGTTCAGCCACTATCACTGAAGCTGCCACGAGAACACAAACAACCACCCATAACTCCAACAGCTGCAGAACCACCATCTTCACCATCAAACTACCAACAACAATGACGAGAAGAAAAATATCACCAACACCTGAAGCTAAAGAACAAAGACAGAGAACCAACCAAAACCATTAAAACTAAGTGTTTCTCTGAGGCCTTTGGTCAAACATGTATACTACACTATAGTTAGTGAACTATATGCTCAATAAAATGCCCTAGATTCACCACAAAGTAACTTGAAATAACAAACTAAACTAGAGTAACCCATCTTCATCATTATCATGAAAAAAATAAAAAAAATCTAGATCTATCTTTAATCACAATATCACTAGCAACATATCTCAAAAACTAACCTAGGGTTTTCAAAACACATCATAAACTCCCAATCTGATACTAATTAAATAAGAGTACACCGATTTGCTTATGAAGGAAAAAAAAATTCACTAATGGAGTTAGGGTTTCAGAAAATTTTGATATAAAAAAAAAAGAAACTTTGAAGAATTAAAATAGAAGGTTGGTTTCAAAATTACCAGAATCAGTTGTTAGAGCTAATGCTTCTCTTCATATTCTTCTTCTAATTTGTTTCTTCTGTGGGAAAAACATCATCATAAAAAAAAACAGTAAAATTATCTATATCTAGATTCAGTAATCTACATCTAGATTCAGCAGTATACTTTTGAAATAGGGTTAAGAAGTAAAGGATTTGATGGTTTTCAGTGGTAATCTTAGAAAATCTCAGAGTTCACGGTTTGGAAGAGAGAAGAGGAGCTTCTTCTGAAAGAGAGAGAAAAATATCCTAGAACTATTATTGAGAACTCTATAAATAATTTTAATTTTTTTTTTTTTTTAATAAAAAAAGAAAAAGAAAAAGAAAATAATTACTGAAAACCCATGATGTCATGATGTACAACGTATTTAGATGTTTAAAAAACGTTGCTCTAATAATTTTATTTAATAAACCTAAAATTAAATGTTTTGTGCAACGTATTTAATGGTGCGCAACGGATATTAACGTTTCAAACTAGTTCATCCATTGCACACCTCCGAAAATGAAGCGTTGTTAAAACCAGCATATGGTGTAGTGCTTATTCATCTTCACCATAACTAGTTAGAGAGTTGTTCAATTGCTTAGATCTCATAGAAGTATACAAGACACAATCGAAGCAAAATCGGTTTTGATTCACTCGAATCGATTCATGAACATTATAGCCACGGTTTGCAAAGATTGCATTCCTTAATATATATAAATGTTTTAGTTCATGAACAAACCGATTTTAGAAAGTAACCTACCTAAGTATGCGAACAGGTACGCATCCTTAAGTAAAAGGATGAGTTTGTTTTTCACTTCCAAACTCTAGCAGAAACTCACGGACATGAACTTTCCGCCAGTACGCGTACGGGTACGCATACTATCCCGGATTTCCAACAACCGCCAGTACGTGTACGGGTACGCATACTTTGGGTTCCCGGTTTTGGACTTTTACACAAATGTGAGAACACACTATGTTTATATCCAAAGATGGTTACATGTTTCTAAACTCTCATTTCAATCATTGAAACATTCTTAGAGGATGTTATATAATTGTTATTCACAAACTATTTTTCATCAAAGCGATTTTCAAGATATTGAAATAATCAACATGACTTTCGTCACGAGTAAAGATGAACTTGGCCAAAGCGAAAGCTTACCAACACATATTTCGAGAAATAGATAAGCGAGATAAACTCAGCTCTAAATAGCAAATGTGTATAATCGAAGTCTATATAGCAATACGACTTTTGTCTCAAGATAGGAGATGAAATAGATAGACTTTTGAGTGATTGATAAGTTCAAGTGTCCACATACCTTTTTGTCGATGAAGTTCCACAAGTTCCTTGAGTAGTTCTTCGCCTTTGCATGATGAACGTCGTGGAGTCTAGAGCTCAACTACACTTACTATCCTACTCCTAGACTTAGCCATAAGTAGACTAGAAATCAAGACTTATAGTTTTGGCAACTAAACTTGACAAAAAAGATTGAGATAGCAATGCTTGCGAGTTCGACCGAGCAGTGCTCTAACAATCTCCCCCTTTGTCAATTTTAGTGACAAAACTATCAATACATATGGAATACAAAATAAATAAACTTTGCAGCTTCTCATCCACATGCTTGATCTCCTTGGTTCTTCAACATTACTCGAAATCTTCGTCACTTCCAAGTACTCCAATGATTCCATAGATATTCAATTCAGCATCATCGTTGATGAAGATCCGTAGCCATAACAATGAGAAAACAATAGCTCTCAATCATTGTTGCACAGTGTCATAGTATTATTACACATCATCAAAGTCCAATTGCATCAAAACTTTGACAACAATACTATGGTGATATGTATCACTCCCCCTTAGTCAATACTTCATCTCACAATGAATACCACTCCCCCTTACATAATGATCCGTAAACAATATGTATTTGTAGTGTGAACTACACAATAATTCTCCCCCTTTTTGTCAATATAAATTGGCAAAGGTACGAAAATTAGTGGGATCATAATGAAATTATCATAGAGATACTTCATGACTAAAAGAGAACATATCAACTTTATTTCGATGATTTCACATAGTCGAAACTTAGTGTATTCATCATGGAGTTTATAAAGATACAAGATAACTCCTACAATGTTCCACAGCCGCACTCCCCATAAACATTTGGCAATTAAGTACAAGTTCAATTAAGAACTCTCCCCCATAAAATTTCATTCCCGAAAGAACAACAAGAGCGACCTTACTTTCACAAGAAAAGAAGTATTTCTTTGGATAAAACACATGAAACATGAATTTGTATCCAAAAATCTCAATTAAATTAACCACAAGAGAACCTTTGATTAATTTAATCGGAAATGCTCACATAAGAGACTTATGGAGCCGCATACTATTTACATAAAAATATAGATCAGGGAAGATCAATACTGCGGAATAAACAAAGATTCATTCTATTTTTTATCACCATTTGCACAATGACATATAATAGACTTAATCTTTGTAAACAAAAGTTCATCCTTTCTTTCATCAATATTTGCACAATGACACAAACGGCTTAACTTTTGTTTATCAAAAGTTCATTCAATCTTTTATCAATACTTGCATATCGACATATGAAAGACTTAACTTTTGACCACGTATGGGACAATCACAGTTCACAAACGCAAACACATATCCCATAACAAGTTGCAATATATGAAACCATAAAGATTAATACTGCAAAATCATCTTCCAAATAAACTTTAGAATTTAAACAAATAAATCTAATAACATTGCAAGATAAAAACGTTGGACATAGCTATGTCTAATCACAATAATGGCTATTCCAAACCCTATCCTTCTTAAAAACACAAGAATAAATTCTCATAAGAAGTTTCCTAGATAAAATAAGAAATTGACAAGCTAAGAAACAAAGATAGACTTCTAAACCACCGAAAACGGACACGAACTGAAGTCAAATAGACGTTTCAAAATCCTCACGAGCCTTGAGATCTTTGATCTTGTGATTGACAGCATCCACTTCTTCTTCAGAGAAGATATCCTCATTGATAAGATCTTTAACATGTGTCTTTATGAGACCAGGGTCAGAATTAACCTTTTTCAACTCAGTTCTTAACACATCAAGACTTTTCAAAGTATCAACGAGCTGCAGTTTTGCTTCCTCAAAATATTTAAGAAAATCATGAACCACTTCAGCAGAAACCATATCCTCATTCTCAACATCCTGGTGTGTATAGGCATAGTAACATGATGCATTAGGATGATCATCTTCTACTAGGGTTCTTTTCTTCCTCCCTTTGGACTCGAAACCAATACCTTTATCAAGAAAACCTCTTGCAAAATCACCAGAGCGTGAAGATGATGACATTCTTGACAAAACACAAAATAACCCAGAGTATGCTTATGTGACTCAAGGGTTTGGTATTTAAATGGTTTCTTAGGGATGGTAACTTTTAGGGTTTCCAAAATTGATTCATGACAGTAACACAGGTACCTGTACGAACACAATCTTGTCCCAAAAAAAAGACACCCAAAAGGTCGCACCTTTACTACATGACTGAATTTTTTTGCTACGCGAATATTTTCACAAACTTTTGGCTCAATGAATTTTATATCTTAGTAGAGAAACAATTTAGAGCACAAGAGTAGCAGGCAACTTAGTTGCAAAGAAAAACTTCTTCCAAAACAAAGGAAACAAAAAATAAAGCGAAGAACATCTTAAGACACAGCAAATAGTTAAGCAAAGTTGTCTGCAGATAATAGTTCAGCTATGGACGATAAGAAAATAGCTCAACTAAACAGAAAGCAATTTTTCCAAAAGTATACCTGATTATTAACATAACTTACTCAACAGGATTTTTATGAGTAAGTTCTCAACCCTCGTGATTAATTAGCACAAGAATGAGCCCTAAGCTCATTAAATGAACAATGTTCATGGTTTAGTCTCTTTTTCCTTTCAAATCTAGGAAAGAATCTCTTTTGATGTGAGAAATTATCATAAAACTTATTGTCATCAAAATACGAGACATAGTTTGAGTTATTACCAGAAGAATTTTGACTAGAGGTGGTTGACAGTCTATTGACGATTTCTTTATAACCTTCAATTATCACTTTTAGGTTATTTCTCATATCATCATTTTTTCTTCCTTCTCCTGACACTTTGTTCACATCAAAAGTAACATTATCGCCCTTTTTGACAGAAGAAGATACCTGATCTTTTCTTAGACGAATTTTGTTGAGTCGTCTGTTATGCTTCTGAAAATTTGAGGAACTCATCGAACTGACTTTCCTGGTAGAATACACAGGGTGAGTACTGAAACCAATTGGTTTGGACATACGAATGTCAGTTACACCTTTGAGGATAAATTCTAAGGTATGTTGAAGTCGAACAAAGGAATCGTCATTCAACCTAGAGTTTCTCTTATGCATAACAGGCCCTTTTGAGTCACAAAAAAGACATACTTTCTGATCACGAAGGTGATTAGATAGTACAGACTTAACAACATCGTTTGGAGATTTCTTCCTTCCATGTGATGTGGAACATCCTTGATTAGAGGAGGCTATAAGCACATCTTTTCCAATAGGAAGGGATTCCGGTTTTACTTCTGGAACTGGAACTCTTTCAATTATGATAGAAGTAGATGGTATAGTAGACTTTTTGTAACATCCTTGAATTGAGAGTTTACTCAAGCGATGTTCGATTTCCAAAGAATCCTTTTTGAGTCTTTCCTCAAGTAAGATACGTGAGGACTGAACTTCAACATTTTATTTGCAATGAGCTTTTCCTTTAGAGTCACAGTCTCTTACTTTACCAAAATGAACACTGATATTGTTTTCAACCGATTAAATCTATCATCTTGAATTCTAAGAAGGTTTAGAATCAATTCACTCTCTTCAGCTACTTCCCATTCGTCGGAGATAGACTCTTTTGAAGGGTAATCGGGATAACACATGTCAGTGTCTGTCTGTTTCGTCAGAACACTAGGTTCGTCTATATTTGAGATTGACGAATCTTTCTCTTTAATAGACATTGTTAAAACAGAACTTTTATTTCTGGTGACATGTTTATCAGAGATATTACTGCCATCCATAGAGTCAAATCACTACAAAAACAGACTTATGAGGTCTTTAAATTTGTTTGCCTGCTCTAATACCAATTAAAAAGGCGGGGGTCTAACAACCACACCCAATATTTCGCTTAGCAATCTGTATGGACTAACTCCAATATACTTTTAAGAGAATCAACTAGACAGTCAGGCTCAATCTTAATAAAAAGTATATCAAAGAGTTATATCTCAATTTCTTTATTCAATCCTCACTCAAACAAATAGAAACTTGCGAGCCTGATTGAATAAAAGAGAAAAAACTTGAAAGGTACCAAAGACCAATGTTCAAGGATCAATCAATTTCAATCAACAACCAAAGGTTGTATTTACTAATTCATCGATTCAATGCACAACCTATGATATTTTAATTATATAACAAACTATAATGCGAAAAAGAAATAACACAGACACCAAAAGTTTTGTTAACGAGGAAACCGCAAAGCAGAAAAACTCCGAGACCTAGTCCAGATTGAACACACACTGTATTATGCCACTACAGACACTAGCCTACTACAAACTAACTTCGGTCTGGAGTGTAGTTTAACCCCAATCAATCCCACACTGATCCAAGGTACAGTTGCGCACCTTACGTCTCTGATCCCAGCAGGATACTACGCATTTGATTCCCTTAGCTGATCTCACCCACAACTAAGAGTTGCTACGACCCAAAGTCGAAGACTTTAATAAACAAATCTGTCTCACACAGAAAAGTCTATAGGAATAGATAAATCTGTCTCCCACAGAAATACCTACGAGTTTTGTTCCGTCTTTTGATAAATCAAGGTGAATAGGAACCAATCGATAACCCAGACTTATATTTCCGAAGAACAGCCTAGAATTATCAATCACCTCACAATAATCTTAATCGACTAGCGAACAAGATATTGTGGAATCACAAACGATGAGACGAAGGTGTTTGTGACTACTTTTCTATCTTTCCTATCGAAGATATAAATCTCAAGATAATCTTACGATTGCACTCAATCACGATAGAAACAGCAAGATCAGATCACACAACTACAAAGAAAATAGTTGGGTCTGGCATCACAATCCCAATGAAGTCTTTAAGTCGTTAACCTACAGGGTCTCGAGAGAAACCTAAGGTTAAAGGAGAATCGACTCTAGCTTATACAACTAGTATCACACATGAGGTGTGGGGATTAGGTTTCCCAGTTGCTAGAGTTCTCCTTTATATAGTCTCCAAATCAGGGTTTGCAATCTAAGTTTCCTTGGTAACAAAGCATTTAATATTCACCGTTAGATGAAAACCTGATTAGATTCAAGCTAATATCTTTCAAACATTAGATCGAACTTAGCTTGTTATACACAAATTAAATGTAAATTCATTTAGGTTTGAGTAACCGTACCTAAACGTGTACACCTTGTTGGTTCAACAATAGTTAACCAATGGTTATCCATATGAGCACTTTCATATTAACCTTATTCATCTTCACCATAACTAGTTCAAATGACTCAAATGAACTAGTTAGAGAGTTGTTCAATTGTTTAGATCTCATAGAAGTATACAAGACACAATCGAAGCAAAATCGGTTTTGATTCACTCGAATCGATTCATGAACATTATAGCCATGGTTTGCAAATATTAGAGCAATGCTTGGTTGAACCCACCAAGCGTTGGTATGTCAAGTTTGGTTGTCATATTTAGTTCCAAAACTCGAATCGATTAATAAGTAAACTAGAGTCAACTTCGATAGGTTAGACTAGAAATGATAGAATTATTATTGAAAACACGAGGGTACCCAAATGTACCACAATCTAAAACTTTTCCATCTATAAGTCCTTTTCCGAAAGTGATTGTCTATGGACTGAGTCGAGACAATACAACTAATCGATTCACACTTCGTGTGATCGTCTATGGATACGAGATCGAGACAATATAACAACGAAGTATGTTTACTTGATAATAGGTTCGGACTTAACCAAACTCTAGGGATTTTCTATCAAGTAAAATAGGAATTAACGTTTGTGCGATTTACTTTAAATTATAATAGACATAATTATAATTACGGAAAATAAAAATAAATGACACAACAATATTTTGTTAACGAGGAAACCGGAAATGCATAAAAACCCCGGGACCTAGTCCAGAATTGAATACTCTCAGAATTAAGCCGCTATACAAAATCAAACCAACTTCGTATAGTTGAGACCAAGCAACTAAACCTATAGTTCACCTAGTTTTCTCAGTATCCCTGCGCCCCCAACTTGCAGTAAGTCACGCACTTGGAACAATTCCTTTGGTTTGTATTCCAAATAGTAAAGGAACAACAAATTTGTTCGGTAACAACTCTTTTCAAACAACGTGATATGAGTTTGACAAAGGCTCTTCCGTTTAACCAATAAACTCCTTTGTCGGGTCCTTAGATCAATCTCTCAACAACTACCGAAGTAATTGTTAGACTATGCAATCAATACTATTAATCACAAAGAAGTGTATTGATGCCGATCTACTCAACTAATCAATCCATTCTATCACAAGGATAAACCGATTATAGTTGGATCCCTTTCCAGCCGAAACAAGTATTGTGCACACCAAAGATTATGAACCCAAAAAGTCTTCTTGTCTTTAAATCTTTTTGATCTTCAATCAGCACCTGCACACAATCAACTTGAATCTCTTGTGATCAATCACACACAGAACGGAGTCTGTTAACATTGGATTATCACAAGACGTCTTTAGATCTACAAACAGTCTAAAGATCCCCGTCAAAACTTCGATCTAGTTTGAGTGAATCTTATATCAGAAGAGATGATTCTCAAGCATAATAAAACTAGGTGCATCAAAGTTCAACAACCGTTAGTCAATCAAATCAATCGAAAACTAAAATAAACTGAAATTATCTAGTTTCCCACCAACGGTACTAATAAAGCTTCTCAATCCCAAAGAAGTCTTTAAACCGAGCGGCCGTAAGAGATTTCTCCTAATTAGGGTACTTTCCTCTCCGATAGGCGGCTCCACCAGTAACAACACAACTGAGGTAGTTTTGCTGGCTCTGAGGATTAATTTGCTAGAAATTCAAACTTCAATATTTATAGACAAGGAAGTTTGGACACCAAGGAATTTCCAAAACCGAATATTCTCAAAGATATGCAATAAACACAAATTCGATTTTCATAACTCCTGGAAATGCACTATCCAAATATTGACCGAAATCCTAATAGAAAAATCTATAATCAGTAAATGCACATTACTAATTATTATTTTCTAAAGATACCATTTAATTGATGGAAATTAAATAGCATATAAAAACTAAGATACCTTAATTAAAAGATTCTCAATTTATTTCAATCCTGGGATTCTCCTTTAGCTATTAAGGAATATCTTTGAACAATTAATGATAAGAGTTACTTCACATGTTCAAAGTATGTTGACATCTTGACTTTGCAAGATCTTTTTCATACTTACAATCTTGGAACCGATTTGCCACACTTCCAAACGAATTTAGAATTGGTTCATCTGACTTTCAAGAACTATATGATTGATTATCCTATCAAATCACCAATCATGAGTTTCACGGTTCTACCAAAACAATTTCAGTTCTACCTCCATGTGAATACTTTGCATAGTCACGCTAGTTACAAAAACTCGGTTGACTAGGTACTAGGATCGGTTCCCCACATACTTATGGTAACTACCTGTATTTGGTGCACATGTCCATAGGATCGGTTCCTCCATCTTCTAAGAACTTGTTGAACATGTTCATAGGATCGGTTCCCCCATCTACTAAAAACGTGTTGCACCTCTTACAAGGATCGATTCCCCTCTTGTAAATTTGTTGCAACTCTTACTAGGATCGGTTCCCCAATGGCTTGTTATTTACAAGGCATCGATCATACCATCTTGAGTGATTACTTAAGATCAGTTTCACTAATAAAAGTCATACCAATACAAAATTCAGGCCTTTTGAATAGTTTTACCAAGATACATAAGCAAGTTATGAACGGTTATACTAAACACACTTATTGGTAATTCAAAAGATTTGCAATGAATAACAATACCAATAAGCCTAGCGATTTCCCTTTCGATTCACAAACAAGTTTATGAATTTACTTCCTTTAAACGAATGTAAAACATTGTTTCCTAGGACGAAATCTTCACCCATACCCCTACATAATCACAATAGCATTCATACGATTATGTCTATATCTTATATACGAAGTTCAAAAGATAGACGTTATACTTCGTATTGTAATTCCTTAATACTATGTCTAACTAAAGTATAATACACAGCTTCGCAGTTATATTTTCAATATGCACGACTTGAAAGATATGTTAGGTAATGAAACATATCAAGTCAAATATTACTAACCTCAAGAGGAAGGATGATGTTGTCGTTGTAGCTCCATACTTCTTCACATTCTTCAACTCTTCATGTAATACTTGTAAGCATATCCTAACACTTTCAAGCTAACCTATATGAAGTTGACTTTAGTATAATCAAGCGACTCTTTAAATGAGTTTTGGTTCACTAAAATTTGACAACCAAACTTGACATACCAATGCTTGGTGGGTTCAACCGAGCTATGCTCTAACAATCTCCCCCTTTGTCAATTTTAGTGACAAAACTCTTACATCATATAGATAAACAAATTACAATAATTCATTACACACATACGCTTGATTCCAAGTTCAACAGCACAAAACCTGCATTAAATTCAATCCTTAAATGTCGCTGCTGACATTATAATAACAAAGCTAATACTCCCCCTAAAGGTGAGATAGGTAGATTTTCAATCCGCACGTATTTGTTATTTTCATGTAGTTCCTCATAACTACGTATCATATGATATGTGACTCCCCCATAGTCTATGCTTTTACTATTTTCGTTAGAATAAACGTTTTAGCAAAAATGTCCTTTCCCTTACTGATACCACTCACAACAAGTCAATATCACTTGTTTACTCCATATATTTCTCCCCCTTTTTGTCACAAAATGACAAAGAAATGAAAAATAAAATAAAGGACAAACCGAAAGGATCTTACAAATCTCACAAAGAGAATGTGCAAACCTATAAGAGTTGAGCACGAGGGTTTTGCATACCATTTTAGATTACCAATATCAAAACCAAAACTACAAGTAATTTGGTTTTAACATGTTATCTAGGAAACAATTGGCCGAAGCAATTTTCCCTAATAGTTTAACACATAAAAAATCGACTAAGCACCTTAGTTCTCTTGCTAAACCGATTGTACAAATACAATCGCTTGTTCGATAAGACCAAAATAAAAATAAAAATAAACTTTATTTTTCTCATCGGGCTCTAATTATTCTCAATAATAACTTAGACCTTTCATTTTTAAACAAGACAAATACTAGGTTAGTTAACTAGTAATTCTTGTTAAGGCATTCGGTTAGACTTGAATAACCGAAACCTCCACGTTTGATAAGTCTAACTAAGATCCTAAAAACTTAGTTTCTCTTATCCGGAAATCACTTGGACTAAACAAATGATCCCGAAACCTTTTTTTAAGCCATTAACAATCCATACAAATAAAATAAATCAACTTACATAATCATTTATCTTAACCAGAAGCAATTGAAACAAACATAGACATTATAGCACCGCAATTGCACCGAAATTTTGTAATCCTAAACAATTGATATCAAACAATAACGAAAGAGAACAATAGTTTTTCTTAAACGGAAACAATTGAATCACAATCAAACATCCATACACAAATAATGGAATAAACATCAATTGTACCGAAAATTTTGTTAAGCAAACACTAGTAGAAAAATCAACATTGATGACATTTCAAAACTGTCACGGTATCATTTTGATGATGGTTTATGTGAAATTTATAAGCGTCACCAAAGGCAGTGTCACCATAGGGATCATTTTATAATGACGGCTCTGAACAGTCACATAACCGTTACCATTTAACCTCCAAAATGTCATATTATATTTAAAACCGTCATTGTAAGAGAACCGGTTTTGTATAAAAAACGCCACCTAAAGAGGGTTATTATGACGGTTTTGTAAAATATCTGACACATAATATCACCAAAACTGTTCATCAATGGTTTCTTGGTGTCACCAATCACCATCATCCTATATGTCCTTAAGTGACGTTTTCTATTCATAATATGTGCGAAACGAAAATTATACTCCAAACTGAAATTAAATAAGGAACAAAATTAAACAGATAATATGTTGATCATTATTAAATAACGCTTCAAAAAGAACACATAGATAAAACCTTATTTCTATAAAAGTACATCTCATCAACGCGAGTTCAAAACATTGGCAACATTTTACATTCTTTCAGCAAGAAATACTATCCACAATTTAAATTGTACTATGCATTGGGTTGTCTATGGATTCAATCAAGACATTTGTCAATCTCTTGGCTCTTGCACATCACAAGCAAACTTGGGATTAGAGGAAGAGCTCGATTGCTAATTCAATAAAACTGGAGTGACGTTGCAAGCTTATGAGAACATTCACCACGCCTGCAAGATGAATTAAAATTCCCTTTGTGTTTGAACCCAAACAAAATTCCCTGAAGCCAAACAAAACCGGTCAGAACCGATCAGAGTCTGCAAAGATCAAAAATGATAATATTAAAAACCCTAAAAAACAAAAATTAAAAGAACAAAGGGTACCTAACAATTGTGATTTGAAGGTTCTGGCTGAAACTTCTTCATCTCTTCTCCTCAGAAAACAAAAAAAATCTCTCTGCAAAATAAATCATCATCGAAGCCCAACCTAGAAAACTCGTACCTTTTGCGAATCTGCTAATGATGCTTTTCATCTCTAACATCTGATCAGCACAAAAACAAAAACAAAAACAAAAAACATGAAAACTTAATTCGAATTAAAATCAACATTTAAAAGTTAAAACTGAAGGAAGAACAAGCTTTGTAATGCAAAGCTTTTTTGTTGTAATTAGATTTGTGATTACTGATGGAGGGAATATCAAAACAAAGAAGTAGATAGAAGAGGAGAGAGCCAGAGCAACAGCGGCGGAGAGTCAGTAGAGAATTGAACTAGGGTTTTTACTAACTGGCTATATAAGTAGATGCAAATTCTTAACGTAGTGAGATATCTAGGGTCCTGAATTAATACATGTTTTTCTCACATGCTCCACCGTTTATCAATACTGGGTCCATATAGTAGTTGAAATCCCAATGGATGTGAGGAAGTGAACTAGTGGGCAACGTTGTTAAGGGTTAGCTCAGGAGCACGTTGGCAACCAATACATTGATTGTCCCAATGAATATAATATTGCGATTTTTTTTTGAAGCATAATATTGCGAAATTGGTCGCATTGTCTATGTCAACCAATATTTCAAAAAAAAAAAAAAGTTCAAATTTAAAATAGCAATTTGCAGCTGTTTTGATGAACACTATTTTGATATCACTCAAACTGTCATTATACAAGATAACGTGACAGTTTATACATAAAGTGTCATTATTTATTACGAGCTACTGTAGCAGTATAAAAAACGTTAGTATATATCAACTATACGTGACAGTTCGGAAATGTCACCATAGCATAGTCTATTGTGACAGGTTATAGCAACCACCGTCACAGTAAGATGTAACTGTGACAGTTTAGTCAACCGTCACGACTTCTAACAACAATTGATGACGGTTGTCCCAGGGAACTGTTAGCTATATATGACCAACAACTTATTGTGACACTTTTCTTAAAACGCGTCACGGTTTATAATTTCAAACCGTCACCAAATCCCACATTTTGCCTAGTGAAAAGCAATAAATATATGCAATAAAATCATGCTTTTCTTAAACAGGAAAACAATTAACTAACAAGATTGTTACCTCAAATTCCGCATCCTCTTCTCCCCTTAAGATATGTCATTAAGCGCAAGTTCACTTAGAACTCTCCCCTTTAAAGTTGTCATCCTCCCGCCAAAACAAAAGAACAACAATAAAGAGCAACCTTTACCAGAGAAAGGTTGAAAACCGGTTTTAACTATGCGATGCAAAAGTTGAAACCTCGAAACACATATGCTTTTATGCTAAACCAAAAGATTCAACATATTGTGACTTTTTCACATATTGTTTCTACAGGAACCCCTCATGATCCTTTGATAAAGCCTACCAACATGGGCTAGAAATTAATCCCGCTAAATCAAAAAGTCACCCAAACCATAAGGGTTCATGCATTATGAGATCGAATATTAAGGTAATAAAACCGAAATCAAACATCCCATAAACATACATAGCAATAAAATAAAGCATTCAAGCACAGGCTATGTAACCGAAAACTATTACAAGAAAAATTATAAAATAATAATTTTATTCATAATAAGATAGTTTTATTCAAAATAGACTTTACAATTATTGAAAAAAATCAAAAACTGAAGTCTATTATTCTGGACTAAGTCTTCAGCATACGACTTAATCTTTAGTGGTGCTCTTATTGTTTACTGACGTTTCATCAGTACTCAAACTTTTGAAGCTTGTCTCAAGAGACTTGTCTGCAACCACTTCCTGTTTCTCAAGATCTTGAACAAGAGCATTAAGTTCAGCAAGAACACCTCTTGTTTCATTAAATTTTGAGCCAATCTTGATGTTGAATCGTCATAATGAGATTGGTTCTCAGTTCTTCAAAATCTTGGATATAGTGAATCATACTATCAGAACGAATCCACTTGGTTTCGGTTGAATTTTGAAGGTTGTAAGCTAACATACATGACTCATCTTGAGATCCGATTGAACTATCAAAATCATAATAAGACATGATTTTTGATAAGTTTTTCTTCCTCCTCTATGTATTGATTCCTTGACAATCCTTAACCTTTTGAGCTTCCTCCTTATTGAACTTTGTTACACTTCGCGTTATCGGAAGCATGCTCGGTTATATAAAATTTACTCAGGGTTTCAGAATACAGAAAAGAGATTGTTTCCAGCAAGAAACACGGTTTTGGACCTGACCAACTTGTGGAATACCAAAAATATACACAGAATATATTTTGTTTCCATTGTCCGAATCTTCCCACACTGGAAGGTTTATTAAAATTCGAAAATTCCAAATAAGACCTATTTTTTGAAGATCATGATAATCATGAACAAATTTTTGGCAACCATGGAATCGCAACTTTCCATAAGATACAACCGATTTTTCTGATTCGACATTGTGCTCTTGTTTTATGTGCTTTTTCCCATCATGAGCACGGAAAAAGGATGGGTTTGAACAATCTCCATACAACTAGGTTGTGTTGGAGTAAGCCTTTTCTGGTTTACATCGAATATCATAAACATAGTTCATGTTTCTCTTTGGAACTTTCTGCCTAATATATTTTCTCCCAAGAAGGTGATCCTTCCTTGATCTAAAGTCATGATCAAATGGAGAAGTTGTAGAATTTTCAGAGATAGACAAATCTCTCTTAATTCTATCAATGAAATTTTCATATGATTTTCTCATTCTAAGTATTTCTTTATTATGCTCATCAACACAATTATTTAAAACAATTATCGGAAAATCCTTATTGTTTCCTTTGGAAGAGAATTTCTCTTTCCCCTTTTTCTAGAATCGTTCTTCATCAAAACAACTGTTTCGATATGGGTGAGGAGGAACCTTTTTCCAGAAACGATTATCAACTCTCGAACTTGATTCCTTTGAGTCGATCTTATCGGGGTGGAATAAATTTTGTCTTTCTACTAAGGAGTGATCTTTCAGTTTTTTAAGACAAGAAAATTCTTTCAATACTTTTACCACTATCTTTTGACGAAGTATGGGTTTCTTGTCAAGTGACTGAAAATTGTATTCCTTAGGATCACCTTTACAAAATCAGTTTAAAGTTTCCTTTGGACAAAATTTTGTTTGATCATCAGTAGATCTAGAAGATGGTTTCTTATCCTCTTCTGACTTGATGTAGTTCGACAGACTACCATCATCATGATATGTTTCCGTTGTGACAAGATTATCACAATCTTCAAAAATCGAGCTAGGACTTTTTGCTTCCTCATTATCAGAAGAAATTAAAACAGCATCATTAGGCAGGATCATAGGATGATTCTCTTTATCATGAGTAAGAGATTTACCCAGAGCTTCTAATTTGACAGTGAGATCCATATTCTTTTTGGCTAGAATATTTAGTTGAATATCTCTATCTCTGATCTCATGTTTAAGAAGATTTGACTCTGTCTTTAATATCAGCATTCTTGTAGACAGAGATTTGATAGGCTTTAGGAGTTTTATCAACTCTTTATCAGCATCTTCTTTTTCATCAGAGATAGACTCAAATGTTCTCTTAAATATTGTAACTCCTGGATCATGAGTCAACAAAATAGAAACATCTTCAACTTTTGAGTATTCATACTCTTGCTTAACGTTAACTGAATCAGTCATGGATTCAATTCTTATAGGTTGAATCGCACCAAACACAGATTGTTAGATCTTTTCGTGTTTGCCTTCTCTGATACCAAATGAAAAGACGAGCGTACCCAAATATACCTCAATCTAAAACTATTCCACCTATAAGTCCTTTTCCGAAAGTGATTGTCTATGGACTGAGTCGAGATAATGCAACTAATCGATTCACACTTCGTGTGATCGTCTATGGATACGAGATCGAGACAATACAACAACGAAGTATGTTTACTTGATAATAGGTTCGGACTTAACCAAACTCTAGGGATTGTCTATAAAGTAAATAGGAATTAACGTTTGTGCGATTTACTTTAAATTATAATAGACACAATTATAATTGTGAAAAATAAAAGTAAATGACACAGCAAGATTATTTTAATGAGGAAACCACAAATGCAGAAAACTCCCTGGACCTAGTCCAGAATTGAATAATCTTAGAATTAAGACGCTATACAAAATCAAACCAACTTCGTATAGTTGAGACCAAGCAACTAAACCTATAGTTCACCTAGTTTCCTCAGTATCCCTGCGCCCCCAACTTGCAGTAAGTCACGCACTTGGAACAATTCCTTTGGTTTGTATTCCAAACAGTAAAGGAACAACAAATCTTTTCGGTAACAACTCTTTTCAAAAAACATGATATGAGTTTGCCAAAGGCTCTTCCGTTACCAATAAACTCCTTTATCTGGTCCTTAGATCAATCTCTCAACAACTACCAAAGTAATTGTTAGACTATGCAATCAATAATATTAATCACAAAGAAGTGTATTGATGCCGATCTACTCAACTAATCAATCCAATCTATCATAAGGATAAACAGATTATAGTTGGATCCCTTTCCATCCGAAACAAGCATTATGCACACCAAAGATTATGAACCAAAAAAGTCTTCTTGTCTTCAAATCTTTTTCGATCTTCAATCAGCACCTTCACATAATCAACTTGAATCTCATGTGATCAATCACACACAGAACGGACACTGTTAACGTTAGATTATCACAAGACGTATTTAGATCTACAAACAGTCTAAAGATCCCCATCGAAACTTCGATCTAGTTTGAGTGAATCTTATATCAGAAGAAAATATTCTCAAGCATAAACAAACTAGGTGCAATCAAGGTTCAACAACCGTTAGTAATTCAAATCAATCGAAAACTAAAATAAACTGCAATTATCTAGTTTCCGACCAACGGTACTAATAGAGCTTCTCAATCCCAAAGAAGTCTTTAAACTGAGCGGCCGTAAGAGATTTCTCCTAATTAGGGTACTTTCCTCTCCGATAGGCGGCTCCACCAGTAATAACACAACTGAGGTAGTTTTGCTGGCTCTGAGGAATTTGCTAGAAATGCAAAGTTTAATATTTATAGACAAGGAAGTTTGGAACCAAGGAATTTCCAAAATCGAATATTCTCAAAGATATGCAATAAACACAAATTCGGTTTTCATAACTCCTGGAAATGCACTGTCCAAATATTGACCGAAATCCCAATAGAAAAATCTATAATCGGTAAATGCACATTACTAATTACTATTTTCTAAAGATATGCATTTAATTGCTGGAAATTAAATAGCATATAAAAACTAAGAAACCTTAATTAAAAGATTCTCAATTTATTTCGATCCTGGGATTCTCCTTTATCTATTAAGGAATACCTTTGAACAATTAATGATAAGAGTTACTGCACATGTTCAAAGTATGTCGACATCTTTACTTTGCAAGTCCTATTTAATACTTACAATCTTGGAACTGATTTGCCACGCTTCCAAATGAATTTAGAATTGGTTCATCTGACTGCCAATAACTATGTGATTGATTATCCTATCAAATCACCAATCATGAGTTTCACGGTTCTACCAAAACAAGTTCAGTTCTACCTCTATGTAAGTACTATGCATAGTCACACTAGTTACCAAAACTCGGTTGACTAGGTACTAGGGTCGGTTCCCCACATACTTATGGTAACTACCTGTATTTGGTGCACATGTCCATAGGATCGGTTCCCCCATCTTCTAATAACTTATTGCGCATGTTCATAAGATCGGTTCCCCCATCTACTAAAAACGTATCGCACCTCTTACAAGGATCGATTCCCCTCTTGTAAATTTGTTGCAACTCTTACTAGGATAGGTTCCCCAATGGCTAGATAAAAGTTGTTATTTACAAGGCATCGATCATACCATCTTGAGTGATTACTTAAGATCGTTTTCACTAATAAAAGTCATATCAATACATAAGTCAGGCCTTGTGAATAGTTTTACCAAGATACATAAACAAGTCTATGAGCGGTTATACTAAACACACATATTGGTAATTCAAAATAGATTTGCAATGAATAACAATACCAATAAGCCTAGCGATTTCCCTTTCGATTCACAAAACGAGTTTATGAACTTACTTCCTTTAAACGAATGTAAAACATTGTTTCCTAAGATGAAATCTTCACTCATACCCATACATAATCACAATAGCATTCATATGATCATGTCGATGTCTTATATACAAAGTTTAATGGTTAAGCAATAAACCTCGTACTGTATTCCTTAATACTATGTCTAACTAGAGTATCATACACAGCTTCACAGTTATGTTTTCAATATGCACGAATTGAAAGATACATTAGGGAATGAAACAAACTAATTCAAATATTACTAACCTAAAAAGGAGGGATGATGTTGTCGTTGTAGCTCCATACTTCTTCACATTCTTTAAGTCTTCATGTAATACTTGTAAGTCTCATATCCAACACTTTCAAGCTAACCTATACGAATTTGACTCTAGTATATAATCAAGCGACTCTTTAAATGAGTTTTGATTCACTAAAATATGACAACCAAACTTTACATACCAACGCTTGGTGGATTCAACCGATCTATGTTCTAACAATTATGCTCCAGCTACTCATAAAGATCTGAAGATGGATTGAAGACAACAAAGACATTATCCTTCAGCTTGAGGTTAGTAACTACGAATTGACTTATTCCATTTCTATCTTGTGTCTTTCAAATCTTTTAGATTGAAAACATAACATGCGAAGCTATATTTTTATGATCAGAGTGTTAAGGAATTACAATACGAAGTATAATGTCTATCTTTTGAACTTCGTATATAAGACATCAACATAATCGTATGAATGCTATTGTGATTATGTATGGGTATGGTTGAAGATTTCGTCCTACCAAACAATGTTTTACATTCGTTTAAAGGAAGTATAATTCATAAACTTGTTTTATGAATTGAAAGGGAAATCGCTAGGGTTATTGGTATTGTTATTCATTGCAAATCTTTGGATTACCAATATGCCCATAACTTGTTTATGTATCTTGGTAAAACTATTCAAAAGGCCTGACTTTTGTATTGGTATAACTTTTATTAGTGAAACCGATCTTAAGAAATCACCTGAGATGGTATGACCGATTTGTTGTAATTGGTATGACCAACTCTAGACATTGGGAAACCGATCCTAGTAAGAGGTACAACCGATCGAAAAAGGGGAATCAATCCTTCTAAGAGGTGCAACCAGTTTTTAGTAATTGGGGAACCGATCCTATGAACATGTGCACCAAATACAAGTTAGATACCATATATATGTGGGAACCGATCCTAGTACCTAGTCGACCAAGTTTTGGTAACTAGTGTGACTAATTCTAGTACCCACATGGAGGTAGAACTGAAACTTGTTTTGATAGAACCGTGAAACCCATGATTGGTGATTTGATAGGATAATCAATCACATAGTTCTTGGAAGTTAGATGAACCAATTCTAAACATATTTGGAAGTGTGGCAAATCGGTTCCAAGATTGTAAATATGAAAAAGGATCTACAAAATAAGGATGTCGACATACTTGAACATGTGCATAAATCTTATTTATTAATTGTTCAAAGATATTCCTTGACACTCAAAATGAAATATTCCTAATATCTTTTGATATTAGGAAATATTCTTTTAATATATTAATATTCAAAAATATATTATTATGATAATTTCATAAATATGTTTTTAACACATTCAGAATTAATATGATAATATTTTGTATTAATATGGAAATTTTCGGAGATGTGTTTTTTACGCATTTATTATGAAAATTCGGAATTATATATATTAATGTGTTTTTAACACATTTGATATTAATAAGCATATCTCTTGATTTATATTAGTAAAGTATTTTATATGCTAGCTAATATTTGGTTATCAAGATTTCGGTGATATTATTTGGATATTCATTATAATAATTAACAAAACCTAAAATATGTGTTTATTGCATATCTTTGAGAATTTTCGGTTTTGGTAATTACTTGGCATCCAAATTTCCTTGATCTATAAATACCCAAGTTTGCATTTCGAGCAAACTGTCCCAAGAGCCAGCAAAACTACCTTGTTGTGTTGTTACTGGTGGAGCCGTCTATCCGTAGAGGAAAGTACCCTAATTAGGCGAAATATCTTACGAACGCTCGTTTAAAGACTTCTGTGGGTTCAAGAAGCTCTACGAGTACCGTTGGTGGGCAACTAGATGATTGCATTGTTATTTTAGTTTTCGATTATTGATTTGATTGACTAACGGTTGTTGAATCTTTGATTGCACCTAGTTTGTTTATTCTTGAGAACCTTGTCTTCTAGTATAAGGCTCATTCAAACTAGATCAAAGATTTAACGTTTCTACGGATCTAAGTTTTTCTAGATCCGTCAGATAGATTCATTGATTTGCCATTGTTAACAGACTCCGTTCTGTGCGACAAATCAATAGGGAATTAAGTTTTTTTTGCAGGTTGTTACTTTGAAGATTAAATCGAAGATTGAAGACTTTGAAGATTTGAAGAAGAAGTTGTTGTGAACCATTAAAAAGATATACTAGATTTAGTCCTAAAGAGAACGCCTGTTCTGCTAGGATATCTGGTATCAAATATCTATTGAGAACTTCGGTTCTGCTAGATATTATCAAAACAAGAATACTGTTGAAGCTGAGTAACTTGGATTTTAGTTTACTTAGTATTGTCTACACGAAGTTGCAGGTTTACTTTTTGTAGCATCTTAATTCATTGAGTATTCAAATCTGGATTCGGTCTCGGGGTTTTCTACAAGATTGTAGTTTTCCTCGTTAAAAAAATTCAGGTGTGTGCTTTACTTTATTTCCGCATTATAATTATTTTTATATTATAATTAAAGTAATTACACTTGTATGTTAACTAGGCACTTGATATTTATCTTATAAGGTTTCGGTTATACCGTACTATTATCAAGTGAACAATTTGTTGTAGTATTATCTCGATTTCATATCCATAAATGATCACACAAAGTGTATTGGATTTCTCCACTTGACTTTGATATTCTCACATTGTTAGGCCAGTCCGGACTAACCCTATTTTTAGTGGACACCGTGTTTAAATATTCCTTGAGTGATTGTTGCTCCAATAGGTTTATACACGGTAGAGATTGAATAGGTTGTGATCAAATAAAAAGATTATTGTGTATTTGGGTACCCTCATCTTTTCAATTGGTATCAGCGCAGGCAAACACGAAAATATCTAACAATCTGTGTTTGGCGTGATCCAACCTATAAGTTTTGAATCAAATGGTTGATTCAGTTAACGTGCCTCCATGGTTTGATGGCTCAAACTATTTATGGTGGAAAATAGCAATGCAATCTTTTCTTCAATATCATGACTTTAACACATGGGTTTTAGTTATTGATGGATATGAACACCTAAAAGTACTTGTCAACAACTCAACCACTGAGTTTAGACTAAAGGAATTCAGTAATGAAGAAAAATTACTTTCAAAGCAAAATTCTGATGGATTTAATGCCATCATTCATGCTTTAACTTGAGACCTCCATCATCATGTAACAACGTGTAAAACATCAAAGGAGACATGGGATATTCTTAATATCGTATTTGAAGGGAATGCCTCTGAAAAGGAAGCTAGGCTTAAAACCCTATCTTCTAAATGGGAAAACCTTCGAATGGATGAAGAAGAGACCTTTGATGAGTTTGACCAAAAACTTTCTGAAATAGTAAATGCCTCTTACGCTTTAGGAAAAACTATTTCAGATAAGGATATTGTGTGTAAAACTCTAAGGTCTTTACCACCAAGATACGAATCTAAAAAGCAGGTAATCATAGAAGCAAATGATCTTTCCACACTATCTAGAAGCGCTCTAGTTGGTAAATTAAAGATCTTTGACCTTGAATACCAATCCAAGAATGAAGTGGGTATTACCCTTAAAGATGCAATTAAGACTAGTTCTTCGACAAAAAATTCTTGTGAGACACAGACTGAGATTTGTAGTGTCGATACAACCGCACGACAATTTAGAAAGTTATTAAGATAAAAGAAAAGGAGTTCTTCTAAAGATGCATCTTCTCCTTCTCAAAAATAACATAAATGTGTAGAGAATCTAGAATAAAATAATGGTGATAGCTCTAATTGTTCCAAAGATCAAGAGAATAAAGCTTTCACTGCAACCGTTGAATGCACACCTGAAAAGGATACTTAAGTAACTCTAGAGCCAAAGGAACTTGAATGTGATCTTCGTGAAGAGAATGAAAGATTGAAAAGGAACTTGATGATCTGTATAAGGATATAAAAATTATCAGCGACGAGCAAGATTATCTTGGAGCCATGAGAAGTTACAGAGGGCAAATCGAAGAAAGTCATGATCGGGAAAGGAAACTATATACCGAGTTGGAGAACCTAAAGAACACTAAGGTAAGTAATTCTACCGAATGTGAAATAGATTATAAAGTTTAAATTGATAAATTTAAGGTTGATCTAGATAATGCTCTTGAAAAAATAAAAACATTGGAAAAAGAGAATATGGGTCTAAAAGCAGACTTGAAAAAGTTCGATAGTAGCACAAAACAACTTGACTCAATGTTGAAGTCAACCAGAGTTCTTCGTGACACGCGAGGATTGAGCTACAAAGGTAAACAAACTTTGAATGCTAAACAGGAGACAAAGTTTGTAAAACCTAAAGACTCTGCTGAAGAAATTGCTTCAGAAAAATATGTAGCACCTTCATCTTCAGCAAATGATGGTAAACGGAAAATCCATCAAACTCCAATACAAGTGGATCCACCACAAGGTAACACTAAGCCTCATGATTCGTGTGTTACTAAGCATTGCTTTTATTGTGGAAATAAAGTACACTTGGAAAGGGGATGCAGATTCCGTAAAAGGAATGAGAAAGCCATAGATGCACCCATTTCCGCAAAATTGGCTGAACTTAGTATAGCTCATCGTGCTAAATCAGGTCATCATTGTTCTAAAAGTGAGCAAAAGAATTATTATAATGATAGTTCAAAGTTTGCT
>JAJJMB010004716.1:656698-681467 GCA_023531105.1 Papaver atlanticum | reverse complement strand
TTTCGTCCTAGGAAACAATGTTTTACATTCGTTTAAAGGAAGTACATTCATAAACTTGTTTTATGAATCAAAAGGGAAATCGCTAGGCTTATTGGTATTGTTTTCAAATCTTTGGATTACCAATATGTGTGTTTAGTATAACCGCTCATAACTTGTTTATGTATCTTGGTAAAACTATTCACAAGGCCTGACTTTTGTATTGGTATGACTTTTATTAGTGAAACTGATCTTAAGTAATCACCTGAGATGGTATGATCGACTTGTTGAAATTGGTATGACCAACTCTAACATTGGGGAACCGATCCTAGTAAGAGGTGCAACCGATAACAAAAGGGGAATCGATCCTTCTAAGAGGTGCAACAAATTTTTAGTAATTGGGGAACCGATCCTATGAACATGTGCACCAAATACAAGTTAGATACCATATATATATGGAAACCGATCCTAGTACCTAGTCAACCAAGTTTTGGTAACTAGTGTGACTAATTCTAGTAGCCACATGGAGGTAGAACTGAAACTTGTTTTGGTAGAATCGTGAAACCCATGATTGGTGATTTGATAGGATAATCAATCACATAGTTCTTGGAAGTCAGATGAACCAATTCTAAACTTGTTTGGAAGTGTGGCAAATCGGTTCCAAGATTGTAAATATGAAAAAGGATCTACAAAATAAGGATGTCGACATACTTGAACATGTGCATAAATCTTATTTATTAATTGTTCAAAGATATTCCTTGACACTCAAACTGGAATATTCCTAATATCTTTTGATATTAGGAAATATTCTTTTAATATATTAATATTCAAAAATATATTATTATGATAATTTCATAAATATGTTTTTAACACATTCGGAATTAATATGATAATATTTTGTATTAATATGGAAATTTTCGGAAATGTGTTTTTTACGCATTTATTATGAAAATTCGGAATTATATATATTAATGTGTTTTTAACACATTTGATATTAATAAGCATATCCCTTGATTTATATTAGTAAAGTATTTTATATGCTAGATAATATTTGGTTATCAAGATTTCGGTGATATTATTTGGATATTCATTGTAATAATTAACAAAACCTAAAATATGTGTTTATTGCATATCTTTGAGAATTTTCGGTTTTGGTAATTACTTGGCATCCAAATTTCCTTGATCTATAAATACCCAAGTTTGCATTTCGAGCAAACTGTCCCAAGAGCCAGCAAAACTACCTTGTTGTGTTGTTACTGGTGGAGCCGTCTATTCGTAGAGGAAAGTACCCTAATTAGGCGAAATCTCATACGAACGCTCATTTAAAGACTTCTGTGGGTTCAAGAAGCTCTACGAGTACCGTTGGTGGGCAACTAGATGATTGCATTGTTATTTTAGTTTTCGATTATTGATTTGATTGACTAACGGTTGTTGAATCTTTGATTGCACCTAGTTTGTTTATTCTTGAGAACCTTGTCTTCTAGTATAAGGCTCATTCAAACTAGATCAAAGATTTAACGTTTCTATGGATCTAAGTTTTTCTAGATCCGTCAGATAGATTCATTGATTTGCCATTGTTAACAGACTCCGTTCTGTGCGACAAATCAATATGGAATTAAGTTTGTTTTTGCAGGTTGTTACTTTGAAGATTAAATCGAAGATTGAAGTCTTTGAAGATTTGAAGAAGAAGTTGTTGTGAACCTTTAAGAAGATATACTAGATTTAGTCCTAAAGAGAACGCCTGTTCTGCTAGGATATCTGGTATCAAATATCTATTGAGAACTTCGGTTCTGCTAGATATTATCAAAACAAGAATACTGCTGAAGCTGAGTAACTTGGATTTTAGTTTACTTAGTATCGTCTACACGAAGTTGCAGGTTTACTTTTTGTAGCGTCTTAATTCATTGAGTATTCAAATCTGGATTAGGTCCCGGGGTTTTTCAACAAGATTGTAGTTTTCCTCGTTAACAAAATTCTGGTGTGTGCTTTACTTTATAATTGTTTTTATATTATAATTAAAGTAATTACATGTACGTTAACTAGGCATTTGATATTTATCTTATAAGGTTTCGGTTATACCGTACTATTATAAATTGGACACTTTGTTGTAGTATTGTCTCGATTTCATATCCATAGACAATCACACAAACTGTATTGGATTCTCCACTTGACTTTGATATTCTCACATTGTTAGGCCAGTCCAGACTAACCCTATTTTTAGTGGACACCGTGTTTAAATATTACTTGAGTGATTGTTGCTCCAAGAGGTTTATACACGGTAGAGATTGAATAGGTTGTGAACAAATAAAAAGATTGTGTTGTATTTTGGTACCCTCGTCTTTTCAACAAAGATTGCATTCCTTAATATATATAAATGTTTTAGTTCATGAACAAACCGACTTTAGAAAGTAACCTACCTAAGTATGCGAACAAGTACGCGTACTTAAGTAACCGGATGAGTTTGTTTTTCACTTCCAAACTCCAGCATAAATTAACGGACGTGAACTTTCCTCCAGTACGCATTCTGTCTCGGATTTCCAACAACCGCCAGTACCCGTACGGGTACGCATACTTTGGGTTCCCGGTTTTGCACTTTTACACAAATGTGAGAACAAACTATGTTTATATCCAAAGATGGTTTCATGTTTCTAAACTCTCATTTCAATCATTAAAACATTCTTAGAGGATGTTATATAGTTGTTATTCACAAACTATTTTTCATCAAAGCGATTTTCAAGATATTGAAATAATCAACATGACTTTCATCACGAGTAAAGATGAACTTGGCCAAAGCGAAATCTTACCAACACATATTTCGAGAAATAGATAAGCGAGATTAACTCGGCTCGAAATAACAAATGTGTATAATCGAAGTCTATATAGCAGTACGACTTTTGTTTCAAGATAGGAGATAGAATAGATAGACTTTAGAGTGATAGATAAGTTCAAGTCTCCATATACCTTTTTGTCGATGAAGTTCCACCAGTTCTTTGAGTAGTTATTTGTGTTTGCATGATGAACGCCGTGGAGTCTAGAGATCAACTACACTTACTATCCTAGTCCGAGACATAGCTATAAGTAAATTAGAAATCAAGACTTATAGTTTTTGCAACTAAACTTGACAAACAAGCTTGAGATAGCAACGCTTGCGAGTTCGACCGAGCAGTGCTCTAACAAATACCTATGAGTTGTGGAGAATGTCACAACAATTAACAAGGTTGTGATTGTGAAGATATAGAAACATGTGTACTTTAAAAGAGAATAAAGGTTTGTGAACTGTGAAAAGATCAGTTCTAGCCGACATCACTAACTGACGGATGTGACTCTTGTTAAAGTAACATGTGAAGAGAAGATTAAAAGTAGAAGATGAGCTACAAAGCTCAGTGATGAGTTACAAATTACGAGTGAAGTAAGTTTGTATGGAAATCCTGCGAGTGAAGTAGGTAAAGAATTTGGTTTTGTGTTTAGTTAGCAAGTTGATGGAGCACAACAATAGTGTTTCTAGCTTGTTAAGGATTTTTTAAGAATATCTTGGTTTAAGGGAGGATGTTGGAAGTTAAACCAAGATATGGTGATTTGGTTTTGGATCAACTAGTATAGTTGACGCAGTATGAAGAAGACAGCATGGATCAACAACTATAGTTGACGCATTCAGGGTGGATCAACAAGAACAGTTGACACATCGCTGTTATATTTGGAAGGTCGAGTTAACTTGAGAAACAAGATTTTTTGGTTCTAGAAGAATTCCATGATTAGAAGTTCTTTGTGTTTCTAGAAGTGTCCTTTATTTAGAGTTTGATTTTATTAGGAAAGTGCTTTGAGTGGTCCTCAAGTTTGAAAACTATAAATAGGCTAATGAGCCATAAGAGTTTGTACACCGAATTGATTATCAATGTAGTCGTTTTTGCTTCCGCGTTATGCTCTCCTCTCTCTTGCTCGATCCTTGGTATCACAGCAAGGTGAGAGGAAAAGAAAGGAGATGGAAAAAAGAGTTGAATAATTTTTTTGATTTCGATTGAGAATTCAGTGTCCTTAGTTTTCGTGAAAGTTTTAAAAAAAAATTGTGTTGCGTCTCCGTTCACTGCCGACTAAACCTAAAGTGGATGTGTTTGTGAAGGATTTATTCGTGTGGGTTTGTTCATGATCTTGAAGGAAGAATGAGAAGTTCATTGCCAATAATTTTGTTATAGAGATGGTTTTGTGATGATTAGGTTTACAGTTTGGAGTTTTACGTGAAGAAAAGAGTCTTTGGTGTTTTTCAGAGGATTGTTGTTGCTGTCATTAACGAAGACGATGATGCAGGAGATTAGAACTCAAGCCGAGATATAGCAGTAAGAAAGAAGACAAGACGGACGGAGATTGCTGCTGTCATGTTTTGTGAAAGTAGATGTTGTTGATGGGATCGAAGAAGTTGACAGAGAAAGATTAACACAGTATCCACGGAGAAATAGAGTTGGGTTTGTGTGAATCAAACCGGATGTTGGGATCCATGGTGTTGATGTCGTTGATGGCAGAGATTATGAACTGCTGCTGTTGGTGAAATTAATTGAAGTTAGGGTTTGAATCAAGAAAATACAGAAAGCTTGAACTGGAGATTTGGTGAAAGAATGGTGTTTTTTGGGTTTGCTGTTATCAATAGGTGCTATCGATGAAAGTTAATAATGGGTTCTGTTGGTTTTAGGGTTACTGAGCGCTAGCATGAATCGGGTAGTGGTGAAGGTTGGAGTTGTTGCAGAACTATTGAGATGGATGCTGGTAAAGAGGAACAGAACAAGAAAAGTCAACTGTGATCAGCTGACTAACATCGTTGCATGTGATGCAAAGTTTCGTCTGAAGAAAACACAAACCAATGATTAATGGTTAGACAAGTAATGATTGTCAATGATTAAACAATGATGATGATTGTAATGATGGGTGGAATCTCATAATGCTTGAATTTTAGTTCCCTGTACGTGATTATTTTAAGCAGGTAAACAAGAGGATTGTAATGTCAGTCCTACGAGACTAACAGTTGAGCTAGGTTAATGGGCTGTTTTTCTTTACGATCACAGAAGATTCAAGGGATGGTTTTTCAAAGGCTTTTTTAAAGTTCAGACAAAAAAAAAAAAAAAAAAAAAAAAAAAAAAAAAAAAAGACAGACAGACAAGGTGTTTGTTCAACTGCCTGAGTAACTTGGAACCAGTAGTGTTACAGCGTGGCAAATCTGAGGAAGCGTGGCGAGTAATTGTCACAGTTTTATATGTGTTGCAGAAGAACAGTCACAGTTGGTGACAAAAGGTGAACTGTAACAATTGAACAGAAGCGTAACAGAAGAAAGTGTCACAGTTTGTGACAGTAGGCGTAACATAAGGATTATGACAACAATGAAGTGTGACAGTTTCACGGCAAAGGCATTGCAGAAAGCTGTTTATGGTTTGAAGTATAGAAGTTTGATGATGACTTTGAAAGGTGTTGTTGCAAAGAACAAGGGTTGATGTGGCAGAACATTGAAGGATTTTTTAACATGAAAAAGCTTTGGGTGAATGGTTGTTTTGAAGGGTTAGGTCATGGATTCAAAAATTAAAAAAAAAAAAAAAATCAAAGTTGGTATTGCAGTCGAGAGAAGAACTGGTACAGTTTGATGGTGTTGAAATCGAATTCAAGGACGTAGAATGATAAGGAATGTTGGATTGTTATGTTTGAGCTTAAGGGAGGATGGCATCATGTTGGAGTTTAAGCTCAAACATGTTGGTGTCAGAAGTGTGGTTGAAGAGTTTGTGAGAGAAACTTGGAGTACCTACAAAGTGTGGCAGACTTTGTAAAAAGGTGACGCTTGTGGCAGAAGAGTGACAAGATTATGAAACAAAGAAGTGTGAAAGTTTCGGCTTTAAAAAGCGTGACCGGAACAAAGAAGAAAAGAAAAGAAGAAACAACAGTAAGGTTGTGAAGAAAGAGAAGGTAAAGAAATCACCAAGGGTGATGTGTGTGAAGATCAACAAGAGGTAGGCGAGTGAAGTCTGTATGAGTTGTGTGAAGTAATCCCAGTGTGGGATTTGAATAGAGAAGTGAAGCAATTCCAGTGTGGAATTTGAGAAAAGAGTGATCAACAAGAGGAGGTTATAATACCTATGAGTTGTGGAGAACGTCACAACAATTAACAAGGTTGTGATCATGAAGATATGGCAACATGTGTACTTTAGAAAAGAAGAAAGGTTTGTGAACTGTGAAAAGATCAGTTCTAGCAGACATCACTAACTGATGGTTGTGACCCTTGTTAAAGTAACATGTGAAGAGAAGATTAAAAGTAGAAGATGATCTACAATGCTCAGTGATGAGTTACGAATTATGAGTGAAGTAAGTTTGTATGGAAATCCTGCGAGTGAAGTAGGTAAAGAATTTGGTTTCGTGTTTAGTTAGCAAGTTGGTGGAGCAAAACAATAGTGTTTCTAGCTTGTTAAGGATTTTTTAAGAATATCTTGGTTTAAGGGAGGATGTTGGAAGTTAAACCAAGATATGGTGATTTGGTTTTGGATCAACTAGTATAGTTGATGCAGTATGAACAAGACAACATGGATCAACAACTATAGTTGACGCAGTCAGGGTGGATCAACAAGAACAGTTGACACATCGCTGTTATATTTGGAAAGTCGAGTTAACTTGAGAAACAAGATTTTTTGGTTCTAGAAGAGTTCTAGAAGAATTCCATGATTAGAAGTTCTTTGTGTTTATAGAAGTGTCATTTATTTAGAGTTTGATTTTATTAGGAAATTGCTTTGAGTGGTCGTCAAGTTTGTAAAACTATAAATAGGCTAATGAGCCATGAGAGTTTATACACCGAATTGATTATCAATGTAGTCGTTTTTGCTCCCGCGTTGTGCTCTCCTCTCTCTTGCTCGATTTTACAAATACAAGAAAAAAATAAAATCACAAAAAACACAATATCTTAATCAAGATCAGAAAAAGAGAAGTTAATATGTAGTGAGTGCCTATACTCCTTTAGCTTAACTGAGAGTGCACAAATTCGAAGTCGTTTTATGTCTTCTCCTTGATCCAACCAAGAATGTCATATCGCTTTGTTTTATGTACAAAATATTCTTGATCCTGTCATATCGCTTCGTTTTATGTCTTTTTTTTTGCTTAGGACACAAAGCGCCAGGGATTGATTTATTCCCAATTGAAAAGCATCTCTATTTATAGTTTTTCCAAGGCAAGGATTAGCTTGAGATTCAAGATAAGATTACTTGAGATTCAAGCAAACTCTATTCGGCATACAATCTCAACAAAATCAATCAATCATAGTCTTACTATTTAGAATTGGAAATCTATTTTATATTAATATCATGGTTTTTTTTAGTGTTTCTGATATCAAATATTGATGGATCTGTATATCGAGTGTGATTTTTAATTTAACTACCAATAATACTGATATTGGCAATGTCATGAACTACTTACTGATTTCAAAGATTTGTATATAATTTTTCAAAAGTATTTTCTTTAAGAAATACCCAACACTTAAACAATACGTAATTGGTGAATTTGGTTCCAACTATGTATTGATAACCGGTGTTTTCATTAGATATTGTAGCTGTTAATTGGGACCCTTTCTGGGAAGGGTTCGAGGCGAAGCCCCGCTTCACCAGTGGGGGTCATTAATCCATAATAGTTGTCAGGACATGCAGGTAGTTTAAGAAGGTCCATTGAGCTAGTCAACTAGCTACACATATTGGCTATATATCATGGCATGGAATCATATAGAATTAATACCAATGCTTGCATTATATCCGGAGAGACTTAAGGTGATAATAGATGCAATCCCAAAAGCAGTTGTCCAGATTTTCGTCTGATAACCAAACATTATTGCCGTAGACTTGACGCCCACTCTCAAGTCATCTACTTTATTCTGCATGGTGGTCAAATGAAATTCATCAATATCATTTGCAGTGTCGTATCCGTATGAAATTTAAGTGTGATGCTCACGTGCTCGCATCTGACACATGTCGTAAGCTTGTCGGGTGCGCGTACCATGTCCCGTACACATCAGATGCCAACACGGCTTCAAAAGAGGCGTGTTAGTGCTTCCCAGTTAGGGATGGGTGAAATGGACACTAGAAATCATACGCAATAATATCCTTCATCTTTATGTTTATTTTTGTTTTTATCCTTTTTCTCTCTAATTTAAAACAATCACAAAAATAATCATATTTTCTATATGCTTTGGAAGGGTTCAAGTTTATCCATTGAACACGATCCATTTTGTTAATACAAAATTCGAAAGTTTTTTTTCCAAAAGAAATAGTTAGGATGAAACTAGTATACCACGTAGTTATATGCTTTTCCAAAAAATAGCTACGATAAATCTGATAATTATATAGCTAGTGTACTACGTAATTATATGCTTTTCCACTCTAAAATCCTCAGGAGTTGTTTGATTTTTTGTTTCTGCAAAAATAATTGCCAGCATTCTAGTGGGTTCAGCCAACTATTTCACCACACATACATAACGCCTGCCCAACGATAATTTAAAATTTTACCGAATTAATAAATGTAATATGTAAGCATCAAAGTTTACCTCCTACCAAAAAATTTCTCCTCTTTCAAAAATAACTAAGGATTAATCGCATTATGTTATTGGAATTCATAATACGGTTCTGTTACTTGCTTTTGCAAAAAAATGTAGAACAGCAAAACCCCATTCAACATAGTTACGCAATGTCTTGTATAATACGGGCCGTGAGTTATAACCCCAAAGATGTCACTATCCATCCACAAAAACCCCATCAAAACAAAAGTAACACAAAAACCCTAAATAATATGAATATTTAGGATTTTGTATCAATATCCACTACTACCATCACCAACCACCACCATCAATATATACCAGCACTACCATCACCAACAATTACCATCAACCAATACCATCACCAATCACTACCATCACCAACCACAACCACCATATCCGCCATCAACTATCACTATTAGCAACCAACACCAGATCCACCAACAAATACTAGCACTACCATCACGATAAAAAGCACCACCACCAGCCAACACCAACACTAACCAGAAACAGTACAACCAAAATTTGTTTCATCATAAACTTACCGTTTCATCATTAAAATCTTTGATTTCATGATAAAAAAATAGGCAAAAATAAGATGAAACCAAATTTGGTTTCATCATAGAATTTGATGATACCAATTTTGGTTTCATCATAAAATTTGATGAAACCAATTTTGTTTGGAGTTTTTGTATCAATTTTTAAAAATTTGGGGTTTTTGTATCAATTTTGTTTAATATGGAGAATGGATCCAAACATTTGAATGGAGTTTCTGTACTC
Source organism: Papaver atlanticum (assembly GCA_023531105.1). NCBI lineage: Eukaryota > Viridiplantae > Streptophyta > Magnoliopsida > Ranunculales > Papaveraceae > Papaver > Papaver atlanticum. Next base: position 672,175 of record JAJJMB010004716.1, on the reverse strand, counting down.
CAAATTTGGTCACCTCGGTGTTTTACTACTAGTTCCGTGTATAATAAGGATAATAAACAACCATGGTTTAGTAATTTAGCCATCTAAACAATCAAGAATTCGAATAAAAACTAATAACATTGGTGCATCAAAATGAAACCAAAAATCAAGACAGAAAAATCCAAGCAAACAGATCTACATGCACTAATCAAAATCATGAATTAGGAGACATTTATTTTACCTTTCACCTTAGGAAATAGGAAGAGTAAGAAATTCATGAATTTCTGATTGTTGTGATTCGAGATAAAATCAATCCAAAAAGTTATAATTTTAATAGTAAATAACCTTAGATAATGATTATCTCAAAACCGTATATTGTGACAGAGATGAGAAATATGTGCTTTCTAGAGTGCTTATTGTTCCTCGATAACACTACTACATTTTTTGTGTAGATCCAAGTAAGATATTAGACAGTATCACTAAACCATAAAATTCTATATCCTATCGTTTTTATAAATTAAATCATACATTAATCATGCATTTTCACTGGAGCGTTTAGGTTTGAACCATCATTGGTCTTCAAATATCACGTAGATGTAAGTTCATATATGGGATCCAATACTTTTTGAGAATTTCTTACATCGAAAATCTTAACAACATAACATGTTTTCTTTTCCACTTGAAAGATGGCAGCGTAGAATCGCAAAAGACTTGAAATTTTGTTCTGAACCACTTTATATAGACATTTAGTATTGTGCTGGAGAAAAGTATTAACTACCAATCGGCAATTTGACTATCTGCCATTTGAGTTCTATCATATGACTTTCATGGAGATGTTTAGTTTCTTCATTGTTTGAGCGTTGGTGACATTAGTCAATATCACAACCATATCCGTAGATAACATCAAAGGATCAATTTGTTAAAAGTGAGCGGGAAAAATTATGCGCTAAACACATCCAGTGTATTAGTTGCAACAGCCACCACCCCGAACCCAGTTGAACCAATTAATGAATATATTAATTAAAACATTATGTACACTCCAAACACAAAAATTGCTAGAATACTTATCTTGTGGCAAGCTTTTGTGGGATAAATTCTAATAAAAAGAAAACGAAAAAAAGAATATAGGGGGACATTAAACTAAAAACTTCCCACGAAGATTTTTTATTTCTACTTTTCAATAAAAATCTATAAATATATATGAGTAAGATTATACAAAAAAATAAAATAAAATAAATAAATAATGAAAACTTAATGTGATATCTAATCTCAAACACAAATGGTTATAAAAGAAAAATGAAAGAGTAAATGATAACTGCGTGAAAAATTAAATATTCTAACATATATTTGTGAACATCTCCCTTAATCACCTATAAGAGATAAGCCCATTTCGAGATTTAACAGTTTTGATTCATACTATGTAGACCCGAAATATAAACCTAACAATGGGCCATCTATCAAATACTACAAAAAAATTATCTAATTAACAACATTAAAAATAGAAATTCTGAAATCGTTGTAAATTGTATGTGGTAATACAGAAGCTTTTAATTAAACTATGCCATCGTATTGAGGTGATCCAAATATATCCAAACCTCATATCAAATATAATATAGGTACAATATCATAACGGGAAAAATCTAACAAAATCGTAACCTCCGCAATCGATTAATTATATATGTATAAATTATTCAAAAATACATCATTTGAATACCTAAAATTTCAAAATCCAAGTTAAAAAATTAACAAAAATTAAAGAATTAAAAACCTTTGAAAAAATACCAAAATGCAGAAAAGGGTAGCATATAGACGATTTATACGAACCTTGAAACGTGGCAATTTCATGGGAGCTAAGTTTATTACAGCAAAGAAAACTGGATTTATCCAAATAATGCATGATCACTTACATTTTATTAAGGAAAAATGTCAGAAATGAATTTATCTTTTGCAAGCACAAATCTGGACCGCCACTTATATAAGCTAACTTAGCCAATACTATAACAGTATTGGCTCGATAAAAATATGTATCATTCTTTTTTTTTACTATGTAAAGTGACAATCCCGATGCTTATTAAAATTGTCATTTATTTTGGTATTGTAACCGAGTTTACATTAACTAACACGAAAATAAAATTGTTCAACACCCACCAACATCATAAGAACCATTCACCGCTACATCTTCTTGTACCACCATCGTCCATCACCACTCACAAACACCTCACAACCACCATTATTATTTTTAGCAAATTCATTATTTATTAATTGAGAGATATTTATTTGGAAAATAATAAAACACTAATTATGAAAAATTAATGGGACATTAATGATATGATAAGAAAATTAAGACCGTTAAATGTAATTATATATAACTTTCATTCTGAGACATAAAAATAAACAATTATAACCGTCGATTTATCTTTTGGGAGAACAAATCATGACCGCTCTTTAATTTGTTTTATAATCTAGAAAAATAAAAAAAACTTTAATTAAAATAATCGACATATTCAAAAGATTTAAAATAATAAATTGTCTCTAACCAAAATGAGACCCGGATCCAAAATTCACTACATTGGTTCCAAGTCAGATTTTTAAAACAATAAATTGACTCTGACCGAGATTTGAGCCAGATTCGGAACACATTACGTTGGTTCAAACTCAAATAGACTTAACCATCGGTTGCGTTTGTTTCTCTGTATCTGCATACACGGGCATTGCCTGCCCAGAGATCTCATTTGTTTGGCCTGCATAAATAAATCATACGTATTAGATATAACTTGACCTACCATTTATTTGGGATTAAAAAACAATTTAGTCTAATAATATACAGATTAAAGGTTGTGAGTGTTTAAACCTTGTGCTGCTTCTGCTAAAGCCTTTCTTTTTTGATGATCAATAGCTAGAAATGTCACAACAGCGCAGAAAATCACAAAAATTGGACTTCCGATTCCTATTGCTAACGTTTTGTTACGACTTTTCGTTGGTGTGACAGGAATATTAGTGGTTGTTCCCGAAGCTCCTATTTCTGTTCCTGGTGTTCCAGTTCCCGGTGTGCCTGCTCCTGGTGTTCCTGTTCCTGGTCTTGTTTCGGTTCCGCATGCGTATTCATCAGAAAAGCACAACGCCATTCCTTCTCCCGTTAGCCTAGAATGGAAAAAAGAAAAATCTAAATTTGATTTCCTGGAAATGAAACTATCAATTATCATAAGTATGAACACCCTTCATTGAGGTTTTCATTTACGTCAACTTTAACGTGTTCGCTTTCGATTTGTCCCTTAGTGATGTAGGCACTGTTCCGCTGAGAAGGTTATTCGCTAGATTCCTACAAGGAATAAAAAGAAACATAATCAACTAATCAACTAGTTTCTTGTCAACCAAATACTTTTTATTTTATTTTATCAATCAATAATTAAAATGTATTCAACTCAAAACAAAACGAACCGTGAAAAGAACAAACTTACAGCACTTTTAGTTTTGGGAAGTTGGCAAGAAAATCAGGAAATTCTCCTAGCAAAAGATTATCACTGAAGTCTCTGACAAAACATTATATCACCAACTAATGAAATACTTGAGATAAACAAATTAATTCCTCTTTTGTTCTTTGAATGCACAATTATAATAAAATTAAAAACTCACATGATTTCAAGTGCATCCATGGCACTAAAATCCGGGAGAGATGTCCCGAGGAATTTCTTACCAAGAATTCTGTCAACGTTAACTTGGTGAATAAGACTCATGACCGATAAGATAATGAGAAAACAGAGCAATTAATTGGGAAAACTATCTTACAATGCTGTTACTCGAGGTGTAACATCGGAGTTACATTTAACCCATGTATATGGTGTAGGAAGACAAGGATCACCGAATGAATCAAATGAAAGTGTAGGAACAGTTGTTTGTAACAAACCCACGGCCGTTACTGATAAATAATTAAAACATTTTAAAACATCAAAAGGATATAAATAGGATGCCATTCACAGTGATAAGAACCCAAATTAAACAAAGCAATTTATATAATAAGCTAGCAACACACATGAGTTTCAAAAGTCATACCATCACCGGTATCCGTTAATTGTCCCGAAACTGTCAGGAGTAGAGATGAGAAAGACAATGCTGATAAGAAATGAATAAGATTTCCCTTAGTATTCTTCATGATAATATCAAACTAATTAAGTTATGAACAAAGAAGAATTGAAAGAGATGATTGTTGATTGATGACAATGATATAATATATAGGCTTACCTAAGCTTCATTAAATCAAGGATGAATACAATAAGAGAATTGTTCAGAGTTGGCGAAGTCTCTTGAATAAATATGTTTAAGTTGCTTGGGTTTCGTATGTATCATGATGGGATGATATTGTTTCCTATTGCTTCTTCAAAGATTATAGGTCAAATACCAACATTCCATCCGGTTATTTCAGTAGGTAATTCATCGATGACCCCGGAGTGGAGTACGAGCGAGAAAGTCCGGTTCAAATTTCAGTAGGCTAAATTACCATCGACAGCCTTCGCAAAATTCATTTTTATTAAATACACCTTGTTTTGACAAAGCCCGATATTCCAAAACTCGAAACGAGCTTGTATATTGTTCGAGTTTTGGCCAGCAGTTGATACTACTTGGAAGTAGGAACGGGCGGTTTATACTTAGCATAAAGGCCTGTCATTATTTTTGTTCAACTAAACGAGGAGTTTGAAAACTTCTTGGATGATTTCTCTGTTGATACATAGAGTTGTGGACAAGCAGTAAGCTGATAACGAATTAAGTCAATTCACATATATATGTTCAACTTGCATAAAAACTTAATTAATCCAATAATTGTGTATCAAAAACAAACGAAAATATGAATAATGTTCAGCTTAATATTTAATTTACATTAACAACATATAGAGAGAGGCTGATGTCATCGTAATACCGTGGGAAAGTTTTAGGATGATGATATAGTGGCCTAAGTTCGAAATTCGTCAACACCATATTTTCTATACTGATCAAAATAAAATTATATATAGAGAGTAATTCTAGACAAACCATGGCAAAAAAAAAAAATATTTCCTCCAAAACCACCTAAACTCAAAGAAGGGAATAGTGAACCCTTTTTGTGAGGAGGTCTACATGTAAAATAATTAATTAGGTTCCCGAACAAAATTTTTTCCTTTTTTAATTATTGATAGAATCGGAGCCTTTAATAAAATAGAAGCCCAAACTTTGAAAATATTAAAAGAAAAAGAAATTGATTAAGAGCGAACCAATGTCTATAATTTTTTGAAGTTTGATTTTGAGATTCGGAAAACTAAATAATTCATATGCCTGAACGGTTTGATTGAAACGGGTATTCCCGCTTGTAATGTATTCAGCAACGTTATCTAGTTACCAATTAGTGATAGTTAAAATGGATATAAGCGCCACGAAACTACTGTCACTGAATTCATAAGTAAGGAAAATATTAGTTCTGAACGATTCTGCCATCTAAAGTTATTTAGTTTCCCGAATCTAAATTAATTCAGGCGTGAAAGGAAAAGAAAAATGGTTGGGACTTCTATTTTAACAAATGCTCAGGGTAACAATGAAAAAGGAAATTTCGGCATTTGGTTATTCTTGGCCGTGTTCCGTGTGGAAAGAAAAATGATATTTTTCTTCTTCGAGTGAGATGTTTTATGTGGAAAATGGTGTTTTCTTTTTTTGTTAAGGTGTTCTTCGTATTTTTGACGCAAAAAAACATTTTCTTACCATGATGTTCTCCGGAATCCATTTAAAATTATCATCATCGGCATCTTATCACTGATCTAGCTATAAATCTCATGTAGGTACAGAAATCCTACTCGCCACGTGGTCAAACGAGGTTAAACGAAATACGCGAAGTAAATCTTAAAACAGAAGATCTTTTATCAACCCCGAGGGAAATGTCAGTGATGAGTCAAATCAAGTGTCAGTGTTACTTTTACGGATATCAGATCTGCGAAGTATAAACCCATCCCGGATATCAGATTTGCGAAGTATAAAGCAATCCTAGATATCAGATATGCGAAATAAATAGTGATAGCCAACAGGCGAAATAGATACGATCGAGTGGGAAAGCAATTAATGAAGAAACAGTCACACGAAGTAAACAATGGTTTCAGACAAAGATGGATTGTTGCACAAGAAATCGGACAGCTATACCTACAAGTTACCGAAATTATCGGCAAAAAGAATGGAATTTATTGAAAATGGCATGCGCGAAGTAAAAAGCAGAATCACGTGAATTGTGTGATTATCCACGAAGTAAAATGAGTTGTATTCCATTACTCAGTTTTGCCTATAAATAGAGACCTTAGTTGATTGTAAAAGGGGTTGGATATTTTGGTATTGGGAGAGGTCAAGTTGAGAGGGAAAGAATTAGGGTTCTTGTGAGTTTCAATACTTGTATCATCATCATCGAAATTCCTATCTAATAAATAAAGAAACGTTTCTATTTCGCTCACTTAAATCATGTTTTAGATTTGTTTTGTTACTATTTGGGTGTGCTACTGGATTTCCAGTAGTTACATTTTGGCGTCCAGATACAGGGAACTTAAGTATAGAGTTTACTCTCACTTGAGATCTTGAAAAGAAGTTGAAGTTGTTCTTGAGTTTTGTTGTTGAAATCTTTAACGAGTTGTTCTTTCATGAAAAATACGATTTCGTAAGTCAGAAGATTATGTTTATGTTCACGATCTGAGAAGTAGAAATAACCCTTGATTTCCACTTTGAAGAGCTCATTAAGATCTTAAAGGAAAGTTTATCTCAAAGTTTATAGCAAAGTTAACTTTATCTTACTAGCTGAGAATCATTGACGAGTCGGTGGGAAGAGGTTGATTCGTACATATCAGTTGAGATCGGTTGATGACAAGAGTAGCAAATCGAGCAAAGCACATAATAGCGTCAAGAAGAAGCAATCATTTAGAAGCGAAAAGAGGGAGAAGAATGGAGATAGGAGAGACATAAGCCGCAGGAAGAAGACGTGGTGTGAATCCACAGCAGAACGACGTTCCTGATGAAAACAAATTTAGAGAAGGATCGGTCCATACTACTGATACTGAAACGGTTATAGGAGAAGAACCAGTTGGCGAGAAAAGGGAAGAAAATGTTGATGAGTAAAATTTGACATTGGATCAGTTAAGGGAGGTATTCCGTCAAGAACGAGAGAGGAAGGAGATCTAGTGGAGCAGCGAACTAGACTCGTGAGGCAGAACATCACTTTGATTTTGAGGGTAAATAACCCGATGGCCACGTGTCAACATCTTAAGGGATGATTTCATGATAACATGATAAGGTGAAAACATCGAATCATACTCTATAAAGCTGATTTCATCTGAATCAAGACACCTGCTACAAGCGTTACATGAATGACGCGTGTGAGGAGTGGTCTAATCGATCCAGACGGTCAATTCTAAAAAGAAGGACTGCATTTAATGAAGGATCTGAAGAGGCGTGGGCGAATTTACATCATACCAGAAGGATCGGGCGATCTATACTACAACCTAGAGGTGACACAGCACGAGGTTCTCCAAGAAGGAGTTACACGATGATAAACAGGGCGAGATAACTCGGAGGGAGAACCAAGCAGGCCATCAAAAGGGATAGTATAGAGTTTGTCCGAAGCAACGAGGAGATGCACGATAGCTCCGTCATCTCGGCGAGACCAGGCCTTTACGAGTCCAACTTGCCTATAAATACCAGTCCTTGTAGAAGGAAATGGACAACTTTTGTAATACTAGATTGTCTTTCTACAGAGAATTCCTGAGAGAGATCTATATAAAGAGAGAGTGAGAAATCTAAGTGATATTTGTAGCTCTTTCAAGGGTAAGACCCTAATCAATAAAGAAAAAAAATTCTTTCCCGTGGACGTAGGTCTTCATGGCTGAACCACGTTATATGCTTGTGTTAATCTTTACTTTCATGTTCTTTACATTATGTTTGTCTTTGAATCTTGAATGTTAGTAGCTTTATAGCCTTTAGATCTACTTGGGTGTAGTCATCAGAAAAGATGCAACTGCATTGATGCAACAAAATCGACAATTTAATGAAGAAAGAGCAGCTAATGACCAACGAGGAGGAGAATCATACGCGAGAACAGGTTCGTCAACGAGAAGGAATATACGTCAGAGAGAATATATTCCATAAAATAACGAAAATAAAGAAAGGAGAAATAAGGAGAGAAGAGAGCGAAGAAGGAGATGCCAAAGAGAAAGCAACGAGGAAAGAAATCTGAGGAGAGCATTGGAAGAAACTAGGAAAGAAGATAAAAGGCGAAGATTTGAAGAAGAGATAAGACGCGAAGAAGAAAGATTACACGAAGAAGAAAGAAGACATGAAGAAGAAAGATTAAACGAAGAGGAAAGATGGCGCGAAGAAGAAAGATTATATGAGGATGAGAGGAGACGCGAAGATGAGAGAGACGCGAAGATGAAAGAAGATATGATGAGGAAAGATGGAACAGACGCGAAGAAGGTGGAGGAAATATAAACCAAGCGATTATGAACGAGTTACGAGACATGAGGTCATTAATTAATAACTCACAAAATAGAGGATGGGTACAACTAGCAGAGGCAATAGAAGAGGCCGACAAATCTCCATTTACCCACGAAGTATTGGAAGCAAGGATTCCCGCGAGATGTACATTACCAACCTTCGGAAGCATATTCATTGGATCCGAAAGTGAAGTACAACATTTAAAGCAATACACACTCTCCCTGATGCAATGGGCACAAAATGAAACAGTGATGTGTAAATATTTTCCGGCGAGTCTGACTGGAGAAGCGTTGGCTTGGTTCGATGTACTGCCAGAGAGATCGATTTCCTCATTTAAAGATTTGCAGAGAATATTTTTAACAACTTATATCAGTAATAACATACATAGGCCAGGAATTGAAATCTTGTTTAATCTGAGGCGAAGACCTGGATAGAGTCTATGAGGTCTTGTGATGAGATGGAGGACTGTATGTAGCGAACTTTCCAGGAGGGTTGATGAGAAAAACTTTATTTTAGCCTTCATGAATGCCCTAATCCCGACCGACCTCTTGTACACTCAGATATTCATAATTCGAAATTCGTTGACGATGAATGAACTGAGGGAGTACCAGGAGGAGTACATTGCCCTTGAGGAGAAGCAGAGGGAAGTTAGCGAAGCCACACCAATCCCGTCAAAAGAAGGAACTTCGCTTCTATTACCAAGAATGGCACATACAGTAGAGAGAGATTCAAAGTATGAGGAAGGGGAACCTTCAAATACAGTTCCTGCGAAGTTAGTAGCAGTATCAAGTGGAGATCAAGAATGGAGTGATCAACATCCAAGGTACGAAGAAAAAAGGCAAAGAAACTATGAGCCACGAGGTAATAACTCAGTAAATCAGCGAAGGTATAACCAAGGTCAAAGGTATGGAGAAAGAAGACCATATGGACCAGCATTTGAGGAGATAAAACTTCCTAGGTTCAATACAAATGTGGATAAGGTATGGGAAGCGATTGTGCTGACCGAGGAGATTCCTGCACCACCAAACTTGAGGATGGAGCAACCTCTAGGGAATAGGAGCCATGAGTTCTGCAGATATCATCACTTTCACGGGAATCACATGAATGATTGTAGAAATGTGCAAAGAATAATACTTCATCTGATTGAAAAGGGAAATCTCACTCACTTCTTGGAAAATCCAGCACCATTGCCACCACCCCCACCTCATGACAATAACCAAAATCAGGCTCAGGTGTATCGAATTGAGATAGATAGGGGAGCACAAAGACCAAACTGTAACTCTATCATTCATTCTGCGAAGAACATCCAAAACTTTCACGACAATGTACTCAAGAGGGTGCAAAAAGGAACTTTGATGGAAATGAAATATTTAGCATTGCGAAGAAAGGACCATTGGAAGAATGGCAAAAAAGGATAATCTTCTTTTCAGTACTGGATGCACCCGAGGGAGGAGCTTAGCATACAGATCAACTGGTTATAACCTTAACCTTTGGCAAACACTCAATATGGGAGAATGATCCTACTAAAGACAGGAAAACATGGGCGATGGACAGGATTTTGGTAGATACCGGGAGTTCGGTCGATATTCTCTTCTATGACGCATTCAAGACTATGGGTTACAAAGATTCCGATCTCGTGCCATCCACTTACAATATATACGGGTTCAGTGGTGTTGCATCAAAACCCACGAGCGAGTTGGTTGTGAAGATCTTCGCGGGAGAATTGGAGACAGAAGTTACTGTTTGTGTGGTAGATGTAGACTCACCTTACAATGCTCTAATAAGCATACCTTGGATCCACAGAATAAAAGGAGTGACATCAACCTTCCATCAGGCAATCCGATTTCCAATGCCAAGCGGGATTGGCGAGATAAAAGGAGATCAAAAGGATGTGAGAGATTGCAACGATAAAGATGTCCATAACTACGAAGAGAAGTTGAAGAAGAAGATGAAAAAGAAGGAACAAAGGAAGAGAGTGCTAGAGGCAAAGAAAGAAGAAGAGCATATGATATACATGAACAAAGAAAAAGAAGGTTGGGCAATACCAAGCGAGATTCCTGAAAAAGAAGGAGAGCCTTTATAGCAATTAATGGAACCATCCCCACTTGGAGAACCAAGAACTTTGCGGCAGTAGATACCACGAAGGAAGTAAATTTTGGAAGCGATGAAGAACCAAAGACAGTAGAGATCGGGACGAAGATGGATATGGACGAAGAGAAGAAGCTGATAAGTTTACTAAAGGAATATCTCGATATATTTGCATGGAGTATGAATGAAATGCTAGGGAATTATCCGCTAGTTGCTTGTCAAAAGTTAGATCTCAATCCGGAAATCAAGCCAATAAGGCAGAGGATACGAAAAATAACAACCACTTATCATGAGAAAATATAAAAGGAACTCCAAAAGATGATGGATTCAGGGATTATACGTCCAGTGAAATATCCAGAGTGGATTGCGAATATGGTGATAGTACCAAAGAAAAATAAAAGGATACAGATATGCATTGACTTCAGCGATTTGAACACTTCTTGTACAAAGGATAGCTTTCCCTTACCAAATATACCTCAGATGGTGGAGTCGGCGACAGGATATCATCGGCTCTCGTTAATGGATGGATACTCAGGCTACAATCAGATTCCACTCATAGAAGAAGATCAAGAACACACAACTTTCTTCGCTCCCATAGGATTATATTGCTATACTAGAATGCCCGTTGTATTGAAGAATGCAGGAGCTACATACCAACGAATGGTAGAAAAGATCTTCGCCAAATGGGTGCACACGAAGTTGGAAGTTTATGTTGATGATATGCTCGTAAAAACTAAAGAATCAGGAGATCATGTGGAAGGTCTAAAGGAGATTTTTGAACAAATTAGAGCATACAAAATGAAGATGAATCCACCGAAATGTATCTTTTGGGTTGAGTCAGCAAAGTTCTTGGGGCATATAGTATCGAAAAAAAGAATTGAGGTGGATCCAGCTAAGGTTCAAGCCATACTAGACATGCCATCCCCAACAACCATAAAAGACGTGCAAAAGTTGAACGGATAACTAGCAGCTTTGGGAAGATTCATTTTAAGATCATCGGATAAGTGTAAACACTTCTTCGACGTCTTAAAGAAATGAGCAAAATTCACATGGACGCAGGAGTGCGAGCAAGCCTTGCAGAGCATAAAGGAATATCTAATCAATTTGTCTATCCTCCAAAAACCAGAACCTGGAGAAGAATTATTAATTTTCCTCGCGGATACGTCAAATGCTCTCAGTGCAGTGTTACTTCGCTCAAAAGAAGGGGTGGAAAAACCAATCTTCTATGTCAGTAAAATCTTTAATTCTGTCGAGAGGAACTATCCGAAAATCGAGAAGTTAATACTATCCCTAGTGTATGCGGCGCAGAAGTTACGAACTTATTTTCAAACTCATAAAATCAAGGTACTGACGAGAGTCCCAATAGAATCAGTTTTGAAGAACACGAAGAGAGTAGGGAGAATTGAAAGATGGAATACTCAAATCGACCAATTCGGGTTGAAATACGAGGTTCAAACTTCTATGAAGTCACACATAGTTGCTGAAATTTTAGCTGAATTTCCATCGGAAAAAGATGAGGGATTAGAGGAGATAATGGATATGGATGAAGAATGCCCAGACCCAGAGGATCTGCTTAAAGAAAATAACCCACGGAGGTGGGAAATATTTGTTGATAGATCTTCAAACAGCTCAGGTGGAGGCATGGGAATAGTATTTACTTCGCCAAGAGGGGCACAGATAGTTTACTGCTTTCGATTGGAATATAAAGAAACCAATAACGAAATAAAGTATGAGGAAGTGGTGCACGCCTTGAGGATAGCAAACGAGATGGAGTTGGATAAGATATGAATAACCAGTGATTCGCAACTAGTGGTCCGGCAGATTGAAGGAAGATATAATGCAAATGACTCTACGATGAATAAATACTTACAACTCGTGAAAGAATATTCTTCGCGAATACGAGGTGTAATATGGAGAAATGTATACATAGGAAATAACAGACATGCTGATGCTTTAGCTTACATAGCTTCAATGATTACTGATTCCTTAATCCAGCACATTCGAATCGAGCGGCTAATGCAACCATCAGTGGGTAAGGAAGACGAAAATACAAATATCATGCTCGTAGAAAATGAGGAGACAAGACCAGAATTAGACGAGGAAGACTGGCGAACTCTCATTTATAGATATCTAGAGAAAGGTGAATTACCTCGTGATAGATTTGAGGCACACAAAATAAAGGGCAGATCCACGAATTATGAATTGCGAGAAGGGATCCTATATCGAAGGTCATTCTTAGGCCCATTGATAAGATGTTTATCATAAAAGCAGGGGATTGAAATAATGAAGGCGATACACTATGGTGACGGTGGTAATCATAGCGGCACGAGATCTCTGGCTCATAAAACTTAGATGCAAGGATATTTTTGGCCATACATGCATAATGATACAAAGAACATAGCCACCATATGTGAAGCATGTCAGAGATTTGGCAAGCGGATACACGCAACAGCCACGAGCTTAAATTCCATACTAAGTGTCTGGCCATTCGCCATGTGGGGAATAGATGTTGTGGGACCATTCATGACCGGGAGTAAGCAGCGAAGATATCTAATAGTAGCAACAGATTATTTCACGAAGTGGGTCGAAGCTAAGCCGTTGCAGCATTCACGAGATGGTGATGTATATGATTTTATTCTCGAACACAACATATGCATATTTGGGATTCCTGTGCAAATCGTTTATGATAATGGGAAGCAGTTTGAGGGAGAAAATGTGAAAATGTTGTTCAATGCATTCAAAATACAATCAGGAAAGTCAACTCTGCTGTATCCCCAAAACAATGGACAAGACGAGGCGACAAATAAGACCATATCAACAACATTAAAGAAGAAGTTGGAAGGCCATCACAATGGATGGTGCGAGCAAGTCCCAAATGTGTTATGGTCGTATAGGACAACAAGGTGAGATGCAACGGGAATGTCACCCTTCTGTTTGACATATGGAGTAGAGGCAGTGCTACCCACCGAGATCATTATCCCCACAACTAAGCAAGAGGCATGGAGAAAAGGCTTAAACTCAGATATGATCCTTGCGAAGTTGGATGACTTGGAGGAAAATAGAGAAACTGCACTACAACACATGATGAATTATCACCAAAGGTTATCTCGCGAGTACAATAAAAGAGTAAAAGAGCGAATCTTCGTAACAGGAGAATTGGTGTTGCGTGAAATTCCTCCTTACTTGAAGGGGCCAGGAGGAAAATTGGAACCCACTTGAAAAGGCCCGTATATCGTGAAGAGGGTTGTGGGTAACGGTGCCTATGAGCTCGCAGATTGCCGAGGAAAAGACACATATAATGAAGGAAATATAATATATGGCAAAGTTGAAAGGCAAGACCGAAGACTGGATCACCCATGGAATCCGGTTTACATCAAAAAGTATTATCCATAGTGATGCATTGTGCTAACGAATAAAAGAAATTATAATAAAAAAGATATGTATTCATCTACAGAAGAAATATATAAAGAAATATCTTTACGTATTCACGAAAAAAATATTCGGTCAAAATAAAACCTTATCAATAGGCAAGTAAGACCTCACATTAGGAGGCTGATAAGACCCACGAAATAAAACGATTTCTATGGAAACTCCAAAACCTTCGCCTAGGAAGGCTGGGAATCCATGGCGTGCACCCTAGTTCGTACGAAAGCGCAAGAGGCAATAATAAGACCTAGCGCACGTCATGAACAAGTCTCAAAGAGATAAATAGGGGCAATGATAATACCTATCCACTGAGGGTCCCTTTTATGATGGCCTTCAGTAAGGGGTGTCGAAACATAGCCAGTGGAGATAGTAGATGGCCTGGCATGGTTCTGCACTCGGTCCCAAAGAAACCCAACCTAGGGTGTGACTTCGTAACCATGAGCCCTATCGGCGAAGGGATAAGAAGTCACGAAAACAACTGATACCAGTCTAAAAGGGGTAATCAGAGGGAATATAAAGGGACGACACCCTCAAGATTAGGGAGCTGAGTGACCAAAAAACAAAAAAGACGGCAATATCACAGGGCTATTATCCATGGTAATAATTAGGCCTGTCATATTGTCGTGAAATAAGACCTCAACACGTGTGCTAAGGCGAGGTTGACGGATCTTTAATTCGCAAAAATAAAGAGCGCCTGAGACTTCGTCGAAAGAATTCCTAGAAAAACAAGGTGAGGCATACTAAGACCTTAACTAGGAGGATAAATAAGACCTCGTATAACCATATATACAAGTAGAAGACAGTGGCACGTTAAGAACTCGCTCAACAGGCTGGTAAGACCAAAATCTAATACAAGTAGAAGACAAAACCTCTTCAGCACTTCGGAACCCTAAAAAAAAAAAAAAAAAAACAAACCAGAGGAAAAATAGTATGAAAACAAGAGGCAAATTGTAAACCAAAGAAAAAGGCAAAGGCATCATTTTATACAATACATTATTACTATGAAGTGAAATTAACATTGCAGGAAATGACGAATTACGAATGACAAATATCACACGCAAAGGAAGAATACAGCGAAGCACGAGTAAATAAGAGGAATAAGAAGAGTGAGATTAGACCCACGAGCAAGAGAAAAGATTGACAATTTAAATATTGCACGAAGATAATAAGGTAATCTGCGAAGAAACACAGGTATACTTCGAAACTCCATAAAAGAATAAGAGGCAAGTATATACTTTTATAATTTTTATTCTTTTGAGTACTTCCTTCGCATAAACTTTCACTCTTTGAAAGAAAAAACATAGGCAAGTATATACTATATGTGTACGTGATCAATTCGCATGCTAAAGGAAAGAATATACTAAGGATAAGTTTAATATTTTTTCTTTCAAAACAAAGTTAACTTCGCAAACAAGATATATTCTAATCATGCTAATCAGAATTTTGAGACAGGTAGAAGCAAAATGATAATATATTGAAGCAAAAACCAAAAGTGTT
>JAJJMB010004716.1:594560-656598 GCA_023531105.1 Papaver atlanticum | reverse complement strand
ACGGGAAGCCATTCCTGTTGTTACCATTTTTCATTTACTGCTTCAAAATTGATTTCTACTTCCTTGATAACACCAAACATTGTCCTCCCCCCCCCCCCCCCCCCCAAACTTGGAAGTGCCTAGTTTAAGAAAAATGTTAGAAGGAATGTCAAAGTAAAGAACCAACAAGGATGAAGAAATCAAGATTGAAGAAGTAAATGTTGAATGGGAACAACAGGAATGGCTTCCTCATCGCCCGCAGCACCACCAGACTCCTTGACCTCCTGTTTAATGTTACCATCACTAGCATCTACGGATTCAGCTTCAGCATTTCCAGTGTGATGAGATTGACCAGGAAGATTCGTCAAAGAGGAAGGAATGTCAGCAACCTTAGTAATCAAATGAGCTTTACCCTTGGGATTCTCGATCTCAATATCCTCATCAGTCTCAGTATCTTCGTCGTTATCATCCTCATCAGAAGGATCCCTCTTGTCGTCAGCAGGTTTATCATCAGAAAATACATCGAGATCCGAAACCACACGAGGAATGCCACAAGAATCACAAAAATTATTGAAAAGCTTGATCTTGTCATCTAGAGCGTTTTTTGCGAGTCAACTTCGCGATCTTGGCAGCATCCTTCTTCATGATGGCAAAATCCTCATTTATATACTTGATGTCCTCTTTGAGGTTGGAAACTTCCTTAGTAAGCTCATCCCTTTGACGAGATAGATGAAGAACTTGGTTCTTGAAGTGCTCCTCAGATTCTGCGAAGATAAAAAGAACAAGTGAGAAACCTAGTGAGTAAAACGTGATACAAAGTAAAGCCATTCAGAACACCTAGAACTACCTTCCTTCTGCAAAATAACATAACCCAAATTCTTCTGGATATCAGCATTAAGATGGTCGAGTCTAGAAATCTCAAAATTCGAAGCTTCAAGTTGAACACACAAATCATAATATGAATTATCCCATCCTTCACCATGACCAGACTCAGAGTCATCCCCGTTACTGCGAATTATAACAGAACCTTTATTCTTAGAAGACTTTGTGGGTTTGGATCCTGAAGGTGGATTAGTACTTCTTTTACCCTGATATTCTTCCAAACGAGTAAGAAGAAAAGCGATTTCGTTCCTAAGACGACTATTATCAGCCTTCAAATCATCAACTTCGTTCTGAGATTTGCGAAGATCAGCCATAAACTTGTCTTTCCTCTTAATTATGCGAGCTTTGTCCTCTTTTAACCATTTAGTCGTGCCTAAAGACGAAGAATGAAGGTTCCTCGAAGTAGTAAGAAGATTTCCAACTCGATGTAACTCAATTCTCTAGCCTTCATTCTCTTTATGAATCTGAGAGTTTAGTTCTTCATTATTCGCAGACTCAGTAGCCAGACGATCTGCTTGCAGAAATAGAGTCTTAACTTTTTCACTTAAGATTTCATTCTCAGTCACATAACTGTCAAGTTGAGTCGAAAGATTTAAAATTTTCATACGAGTGTCTCTAAGAAAGTCCTTTGCCTCAGTAGGAGCCATTTGATGTTTCATACATCGAGCTTGACGAGAAGTAAAACAAGAATACAATAAAAATAAATCTAAGGAAAGAATTAAATACACAATGGAAGAAACTTACTGCGAAGCTCATCAACTTTCTTTTCTTGCTTGGACGAGTACTCCTTCTCCTCCGCGATCTCCTTCTCAAGTACTCTAATGCGAGCACTAGACTTCTCCAACTGCTCACGAGACATTCTGGTCTCCACGAGCTGAGCCATATGGCGATTGAATTCCTGCGAGATAAAGAAGACCCGTCAGAAGCGAATTAAAAGGAAGATCCATGAAATACAATAAAAAGAAAAACTTTAAGACTCACCAAGCCCATTATAGCAGCATGTTGTTGAAGAGAGAGGTTCAATGAAGCATTCACTATGAAAGACTGATCCTCATCCAAGAAAGTGTCAAAGCTAAAAGAAGCCAGGGACTCAGCAGCGGGTGATCTAAGAGAAGCATTTCCACGAGTCGTGATGAAGATCTGCCTCAAAAAATCCATGTCAGGGATATATGCAGGGTCTTCCACTTCATAAACCATTTTCTTATCTTTATTTTTCTCCTTCTTATCCTTAGATGACTTGTTTGGTGAATCGTCCACAACTATAGAAGGAATAGAGAAAAAGGACCTCACACTTTCTGCTGATTGAGGAGGAATAACTTCGCTGCGAGGATCAGCTGGTCGATACTTAGGAGGAGGAGGAGGAGGAGGAGGAGGAGGAGTACACTGACTTGTAACCACTTTGGAACCCTTGACTTGGGTTAGAGCAGCTAAATCAAGGACCTTATGTTGACGCCTTGGAGGATCCTTGGCAGAAGTAGAATTAGGAGTACCATCATACAAAACGCGAAGTTAGAAAATGACACTAAGATGGAAGCCACGAGGTAAGGGAGGAGAAATACCTTATCAACAGGAGAAGGAACCGAAGGGAGATCACGTTTCCTCCGATTTCTGGTAGATCCAGCAGCAGGATGAGGTCTACTGGTTCATCCTCATACGAAGTATAGAGTTAGAGGATAATGAAATAACGAAAGAAGTGAAGTATAGTAACTGAACTATACCTGTTCAGAAGCGGGAGACTCATCAGTAGGTTTCTTCTTCTTGCGGTCTTTAAGTAAACCAGGAGGAGGAAGTGGATACTATAACGAAGAGAAGAGAGTTAAAAATGTCACAGAAGAGAAGCAAGCGAGTTAGAAGGAGAACAAGACTTACCCCAGTTGGCATCTCAGGCCATTGGAACCTCCCAGGCTTATAAGCTGCGAGATGGTTATGCTCTGGAAGAGGACCAGTATGAACTTTGCCATTTTCATCAAGCCCCCAGATCAAAGGACCTTCAACGATCAAGGGGAACATCATCCAATCTTCGTCATTAGAGAAACGAAGACGACCATTCCTCACATGACCAAAAGGCTCGACATCTTGAATAAGAGCTTTGGAGGGGTCGTCCATGTGTTTTCGAGTGAGCTTAATACCCCACTCTTGATATTTCCTCGTGGACAGGGGTTTATCGGTGTAGTTTAATACGAAGGAATCGATGCTGTAATCTTCATGATCAAATTCCTTCGCGACTTACGGAATCTGAGAAGGACCACCCTTTGAACGTAACACGATTTCATTGGCAATACGAATTGCATGTCCACACAACTGATAAACACCTCGCCGGAGCTTGGTCAGTATCTCATAGAAAAAAGGATTGGCTGGATCTACAGAGGAAAGGAAATGCCTTCTTTCAGTTGACCTAGAGTGACGATGATTCTGGTAGAGGACCAAGTCTCTGATATAATCCATCGGTAGTTCAACTCCATGAGTTTTGTTGCAGTAACATGAGGAGAAACCGAAGAATCAATTGCTGGAGTTAAAGTTAAACCTTTTTTCTCAAAGTCGGCTTGAAAATCCTCAAGAGTTTTAAATGTTGTTGGAGAAGGAATCTTCTTAAGAGCCATTGCTTTAAGGATTAAAAAGTTTTGAAGTTTTGAAAACAAAAAAGGAAACTATGGAAGAAACACTGGAAGCAGAGAGGAAGAATTGAAGAACAACAGCAGCAGTAGTAGGATGGAAGATGAAGTTGGAGAGAAAATAAGGAAAGAAAAAAGGAAGCTAGGTATTTATAGTGGAACCGAGAGGTAACTGGAAAAGGCAGGTTGCGAAGTTAGAGGACAAATGGAACCGAGAGCGAGAAAGACGGAAACGTGGCAGTTACGAATTTAATGCGGGATTCTCTTTCCATCCTTAAATCCTTACGAATGGAATGAGAAAAGGCAAAATGTAGGTACAGAAATCCTACTCTCCACGTGTTCAAACGAGGTTAAACAAAATACGCGAAGTAAATTTTAAAAGAGAAGATCTTTTATCAACCCCAGGGGAAATGTCAGTGATGAGTCAAATCAAGTGTCTGAGTTACTTTTACGGATATCAGATCTTGAAGTATAAACCCATCCCGGATATCAGATCTGCGAGGTATAAACCCATCCTAGATATCAGATCTGCGAAATAAATAGTGATAGCCAACAGGCGAAATAGATACGATCGAGTGGGAAAGCAATTAATGAAGAAACAGTCACACGAAGTAAACAATGGTTTCAGACAAAGATGGATTATTGCACAAGAAATGGGACAGCTCTACCGACAAGTTACCGAAGTTATCGGCGAAAAGAATGGAATAACTTTATTTAAAATGGCGTGGGCGAAGTAAAAAGCAGAATCACATGAATTGTGTGATTATCCACGAAGTAAAATGAGCTGTAGTCCATTACTCAGCTTTGCCTATAAATAGGAACCTTAGTTGATTGTAAAAGGGGTTGGATAATTTGGTATTGGGAGAGGTCATGTTGAGAAGGAGAGAATTAGGGTTCTTGTGAGTTTCAATACTTGTATCATCATCATCATCGAAATTCCTATCTAATAAATACAGAAATGTTTCTATTTCGCTCTCTTAAATCATGTTTTAGATTTGTTTTGTTACTATTTGGGTGTGCTTTTGGATTTCCGGTAGTTACATCTCAAATCTATTCAACTTCTTAATAAAAGACCAACTATCAATAACTTCTCAATCGTATCGATCAAAAAATGTTTAGCTTCCAAATCATGATCTACATGAACTCTTAATAACTAATAGTCGATGAAAGTGATAATTTGATTTATCAATTACAGAAAAAATCAGCAAACCAGGGGCCATTGTTGGGCAAACCATTTGTCGACTTTTACACAATCCCACAGTTTGAAGAGATTAGATACGCCAAAAACAACATGTTTAATATATATTTTCACACACAATTCACAAATAAATTTAATTAAACACATTCAACAGCAATAATTAAACGCTAAACGAAATACATAATCTTCAATCCAAATAGTTTGAACAGCCGAGTGCAGTTGCTGTTCCACAACTACTCCAAATCAGGCGCACTTGTTTGTGCCGCAAACCCAAGGTCTTGGTAATTTATTCCACGCATTACCATAATAAAGAAAATCCCATTGCTCGAAGTACATACTAGATTCAATTGGATAAGTGCTTGATGACTCTGGAGTATATGGGTTACTTCCCTACGCCGTTTATCGTGAAACCATTTGCAAGTGGATTTATGAATACTACTGGTACTGGCGTTTGTCCAAAATTCGTTTGTGTTCCTGGTGTTGGTGTTCCTGTTTCGGTTTCGCATTTGTCTTCATCCGAAAAGCACAAGTTTAACATTCCCGGTCCTGTTAACCTGGGAAATCCAAAAAAGGAAATGTCATGGTTAAAGAAGAATCTTCACATATTA
Organism: Papaver atlanticum; assembly: GCA_023531105.1. Lineage (NCBI taxonomy): Eukaryota > Viridiplantae > Streptophyta > Magnoliopsida > Ranunculales > Papaveraceae > Papaver > Papaver atlanticum. Next base: position 651,319 of record JAJJMB010004716.1, on the reverse strand, counting down.
GCTACGATATGAATACCCTTCCATGATGATTTTTACTTACGTCAACTCCAACGTTCTTTGGTTAGACCTTTCCATCAATGATATAGGGACTGTTCCAGAGATAAAGTTGTTCGCCAAATTCCTGCGGGGAATACAAATAAAACAATTGATCCAAGATCTACACACATTCTTAAATAAATATGTAAAAATTTCTTTAATAGAAAATAGATCATAAAAAAGCAAAAAAAAAAAAAAAAAAAAAAAAAAAAAAAAAAAAAAAAAAAAAAAACTTACAACACTTTTAGTTTAGGGAATTTGACAAAAAAGTCAGGAAAATCTGGCAACATCAATAAGTTACCGCTCAAGTCTCTGCCAAAAATTCACCATGAAAACAGATGAAATTAATATACAATAGCAAAATAATTCCTCGACTGTCCATTGCACATTCATTTATTTTTTGAAAATGCTTTAGTGCACAACTATACTAAACTGAATTACTCACATCGTTTCAAGTTCATCCATGGCACTAAAATCCGGGAGAAATACACCAGGCAACAATGAAGAACCACCAAGATTTCTGCAAACGTTAACTAGGTAAATAAGATTCGTGCAGTCCGAACGAGATAATCCAGCAGGAGAGCAATTGAAAATATTCTTACAATGCTGTTATTCGAGGTGTAGGATCGGAGCTACACTCGAGCCAAAAATCTGGTGTAGGAAGACACGGATCACCGGTTGATATTAACGCAAGTAGAGGAAAATTATTTTGTAACAAACTTAATGCCGCCACTGATAAACAACCATTCAAATTATCAATTCAAAATAGGAAACAGATTTAAAAGAGATGTCAATGAAAAAACTAAGTACTGCGGAATAAACAAGGTGATCAGAGAGCAATATAATTAATAAGCTAGTACCACACATGAGGTTCAAATGTTATACCATCAGTAGAATTTGTTTGTCCTGAAACTGTGAGGATTAGAGTTGAGAAAGACAATGCTGATAGGACCAACCGAACAAGATTGACCTTAGTCTTCTTCATGATATTATGAAGCAGAATAAAAAGAGATGATTGTTAGTTGATAACAATGATATATGGTATATCTATATATAGACCAATCTAAGCTTCATTTTTTGTGGCTTTTGAGCATGGCTTTTGACCAATCTAAGTTTCATTTTTTTGCTAGTTCAAAGATTATAATAAAAAATGACGTTCCTCCCAATCATTTTATCTTGGACGACTTTTTAAAAAACAAAAGTTGTTTGATTAATTCATCGAGCTTTACCCAAGAGAGAATACACCTCAGGAAGTGTTTCAAGAATAGTTCCGCATTATCTGAGTTCCTTAGATCCTTGCAGTTAATAAGATTTGTACATCCATATGTATCAATGTTAGTTAGGCACAAAAACCTTAACGATTTGGGAATTGATAACCGGAGTCCAAACTTTTTCTGGCTGGCTAAATCACTGCCGACAGCCTTTGTAAAGTCCGGGGCTTACACCGCTCTTAGCTAGCACGAAAATTGTTCGCCTAGCCTATCTGTTTATTTGGACAAAGTAAAGGTACAATTGTTTTTATTCAACTTGATGGGAAGTTCGAAAACTTCTTGGGTGATATTTGGATATGATGCATATAGATATAGTTGTGGATATGCAGTAAGCTAATAATGAATTAAGTCAATGCAGCTGGCCAAAAGTTGGTCTTCAAGAAACATTCATGGGCCTGCAATGAATATATATGGGAGTTGCTTCCAGCAGGTATACTTTGGAGGATCCGGAAAGACCGTACTCGGAGAATATTTCAAGGTTTAAATCAATCTTCATGTCAAGTTATCATCGAAATAAAGGATAGTATCATAGCTTGGAGTATTGTCTTTCGAAGATATTTTAACTACAACCTCGACTGGTGCATCATCTCATGGGAAAGTATATTTCATTAACAAGTTTCGTTTAGTTAATTCCTGGGTTTTTCTCATGTAATTTGCATCTTTTTTGAGTTTCTGTACTTGTGTACATGTTTCATTCTCGATCAAAAAAATAAATAAAAATGAATTAAGTCAATGCCTATATAGTAACCATAACTTGTCCTTATAGTTTTCTATGCAAAAAAAGGAAAAAGAAAACTATGATTGTAGTTGAAGTTCACAATTCAATATAGAATAATATATGCATTAAATGTACTTTTTTTTTGGACAGACAAAGCCGTTAAATTTATTATGACAAACCTTTCATAAGCCTAATGTACTGATTACAAACTTGATCGGGATATAAGCCTAGCTATTTCCAACTTTCGGTGGAACTCCATCCGCTGAATGTGATCATATTCAACTTTTGGTAATTACTCAAACAAATAGGCGAATTTTCGAGGGAAAGGAAAGATCACCTTTTCAAGTTAGTGTGGAAGTAAAGGCAGCCGGTCTACCTTTTTGAGGGAGTATAGATTTTAACAGGGACTTCAATTTAAAGACTAAACTGGTGTATCGATCTTCTCTTGGGAGAGTTTATTTTACTGTAGAGTGCGGCAATAGGATTCATAGAATTGTAACCTTCTTGTTCTCACTTGTTACTTACTGTACCGATCTTATTTTAATAATATTCTTTCTATATCGGTTAAAAAAAAAGATACATTTTATCTTTGTCATTATAACTTGAATTAGGTTAATGGTGATCTTGTATTACCAGAGAAAATAGATCTCTAAAATTAGTTACAGGTAAATTGTATCAGTGTTTATATGGAACACTAATGATGGTGATAGACAGACTGTCACACTAAAACTAGTAGACATAATTCACAGACAAGAAAAGAGTACGGACAGAAAAGTGTGTAAAACACACGAGTACAAATAACAGATAACTCTTATCCCACACCACTATAAAGGTCTTATCCTGCACCACCACTGTATAACTCTGATTTAGTCTGTGCTATTATTTACAAACTCTCCTCCTCCATCACTTCTAATGCATTTGACAAATTGAGACACAAGATTTTCAGCATAAGCAACAAAAGTAATGAACACTTGTTTGAAATCAGATTTATTCATTAATGGGAAAATCCAACAGAACTTGGTATAGTCATCTACAATATTAGCATAGTAATATGACCCTGAAACAGAAGCAACAGATGATGGTCCCCAAAGGTCCATGTGCAACAACTCAAGAGGATGAGATGAATGGCAACTAGACATTTGAAATGGTAATTTTTGACTTCTATAAGTTTTACATTCATCACAAAAGAAAGGTTTGCCAGACAAGTTACAAATGTGAAGTTGTTGTTTGAGTTTCTGAAGTGTTTGAAAGGATGGATGGCCAAGTCTCCTATGTAGAATGGTGATGTCAGGAGCTTGAGCAGAAAGAGCTTGAGTGGATGTGTTGAATTTGATTGGATAAAGACTATTTTTATGTGGTCCCTGCAAAAGAATCCTTCCAGATGTCATATCCTTCACAGTGAAACCATGGGAAGAGAAAGTTATCTCACAATTATTATCAGATGTAAATTTATGGACAGAAAGTAAGTTGTGAGAGGCATTTGGAACTAGAAGAATGTTATTCAGATGAAATGAATGATCATTAGCATGTTTATTAGAAGTTCCTAGTTGTGTAATATGCATACCTTGACCATTAGCTGTAGTTATCTCTTCAGAGCCTTTAAATGGAGTAGATTCTGAAGTGATATGTTGATTTGCACCACTATCAGCATACAATTCATCATCAAGAATATCAGCTGCAACAAGCATTGCTTTGAGATTTGATGGTGGTTGTCTGCCTTGATATGAAAAATTCAATCTTTGAGTGCAAGTTGGTGCTAAGTGACCTTTGATGTTACAAAGATGACATGGTTGCTCATCTAAATTACCAATACCTCTACTAAAAGTATACTGTAAGAAAATTGTAGGATTGGGAAACCTGCCACCTCTAAATCCTCCTATATTACCTCTTGAAGAATTTCCTCTTGAGTAATTTCCACCTCTAAATCCTCCTCTATGAGTGTAGTTAGTATTCACAGCAAAAGCTTTGGCCTCATAAGTAGATCTATTTGTAGAAATGACTATCTCTTCACTAAGTAACAAGTTGTGTAATTCCTGTGCTGTGACTGGTGGATTTTTGATTCTAATCGAAGTAGCAAAAGATGCATAATCTGAAGATAGTCCTGAGAGAAAACTTACCACTAATTCATTATCTGACACAGGACAACCAGCAGCAGCAAGCTGTTCTTGAAGTTTCTTGACTTCAACAAGAAAGGTAGCAACAGAACCAGTCATCTTCAAAGTCTGGAGTTTGGTTCTCAACTGAATAGCATGAGTTGCTGAAGTTTGTGCAAATCTGGCATTAATAGCTCTCCATAATCTGGCTGAAGTATCAGCACCAGCAACATAACAAATCACAGAGTCAGAGATGGTCGACTGGATCCACAGAATCAGTGTTGATTCTTCAGCTTTCCAAAGAGTGTATTGAGGATTTATAACATCATCAGTTGCTCTTGTGCGATTGGTGTACATTGGAGGACATGGAAATGTTCCATCTATATATTTGAGAACTTGAAATTTATGAAATAGAGGTAACATGAGTGATTTCCAGGTATGGAAATTATCATCCTTAAGTTTAAGATGGATGATGTTAGCAATGGTGTTGAGAGGCAGGTTGGAAATACGAATAGGATCCATTAGCAGATTTAAAGAATTGATGATAAACTGATGAAGAAAAAGTAAAGAATGAGATTAAAGATCTATGAAAATCAAGAAACAAGATCAAGAACCTGAGAATTCAAGTAGGAACAGAGACCAAATAGTCACAATCGCAATCGAAAATCTTCACTAGCAGAAGAACACAAGATTTGCATCGGAATGAAAAGATTGGATCGAAAATTTCTCAGAGTATCATGAACTCTGAGTCTAATACCATGATAACCTTGAATTAGGCTAATGGTGATCTTGTATTACCAGAAAAAATAGATCTTTAAAATTAATTACAGGTAAACTGTATCAGTGTTTATATAGAACACTGATGACGGTGATAGATAGACTGTCACACTAAAACTAGTGGACATAATTCACAGACAAGAAAAGAGTACGGACAGAAAATTGTGTAAAACACACGAGTACAAATAACATATAACTCTTATCCTACACCGTTATAAAGGTCTTATCCCGCACCACTGTATAACTCTGATTTAGTCTGTGCTATTATGTCATTGTTGTTTTGATGAAGCAACTGCAAGCTTTAAATTTTGATTGCCTGATGGGGTCATACGTACAGTCCTTTTGTGGTTTTAATATATATGTATATTTATAAAGATGATGCTAACCGTAGTACAAACAACTGATGCAATTGAAAATCTGAAATTCGACCACTAGCTCATAAGCCTAGCTAGATGTGTGTAGAAGTTTTCCCGCAGCATTTCTCATATCGCTGAAATGAACGAACCTTTTGTAAAGACATAAAATTCCTTTTTTAAACCAAGTAACAGATATATAAGTTTCATTACAAATATTCAACAATGAGTGAAAATTAAAACAAAATACATAAGCTTCAATCCAAAGTCCAAACAGTCTGAGCAACCGAGTGAATTTGTTGCTCCACACCACATTCACTCCATGATACGGTGAAATTCTTTTTGCCACAAACCCAGGGGCTAGACACTTTATTGCATGCGTTGTCAATTATAATTGTATCCGTAAACAATTCAATTTCTTGAAAAACTAGATTCAATTAGATTAGTTTTTGAACATCAACACGAAGATTTACAGCAGCTGCATCTACTGTTGTTCCTGCTCCAGGTGTTTCTGTTTCTGTTACGGTTTCACATTCGCTTGCATCAGAGAAACACAAAGTTACCATTCCCACTCCCGTCAACCTAAAATGGAATAAAAGAAACGTCAGATTTGATTTAATGGAACAATTTGGATAATCTTTATACCATTCATTATTATGCCGCTCTTCACTTACGTCAAATTTAACGTTTTTTCGTTCGCTTTAATCATTAATATATAGGCACTGTTCCAAAGAGAAAATTATTCGCCAAATTCCTGCAGGAATACAATGAAAACAATTGATCCACAATTTACAAACATCATAAATTATATATGCCAAAATTGATCATGCAATAAAAAAAACTTACAGCTCTTTTAGTTTAGGGAAGTTGGCAAGAAAGTCAGGAAAATCTTGTAGCAAAAAATTGTTGCTAAAATCTCTGCCAAAAATTTACAATGAAAACAAATGAAATTATTAGATTAACAGATTAATTTCTCTATTTTCAATGCACAATTATACTAAACATAATTGCTCACATGATTTGAAGTTCTTCCATGGCACTAAAATCGGGTAGAAGTACGACAGACAATGCAGAGTTACCAAGATTTCTGTAAACGTTAACTAGGTTAATAAGACTCGTGACTAAATGAACGACACAATTCCAAAGAAGAGCAACTGAAAAATCTATCTTACAATGCTATTATTCGAGGTGTAATATCGGAGCTGCATTGAACCCATGAAAATGGTGTAGGAAGACATGGATCACCAGTTGATTCTAACCCAAGTAGAGGAAAAGCAGTTTGTAACAAACCTAATGCCTCCACTGATAAATAACCAGTCAAACAATTTAAAACAGGAGATAAATTTTAAAGGGATACTCTTGTTTTACAAAGAACAAAAAAAGTAATGCGACAGCGGTACAATAAGCTAGTAAGATACATGAGATTCAAAAGTTATTATACCATCAGTTGAATTCGTTTGTGCCGAAACTGTCAGGAGCAGAGATGCAAAAGACAGTGCTGATAAGAAATGAATGAGATTGACCTTAGCGTTCTTCATGATACTATATCAAGCAAGTTATGAACAGACAAGAGTTAAAAGAGATCGATGATTGGTAGTTGATGATAATGATAATGATGTGTATATATATCATATATGTATATATAGACTTATCTAAGCTTCGTTTGTTTAAGTTTAACTTGGAATTTGTACGAACTAGAGAATTATTCCGGTTGGCGAAGTTTATCTTTGCACGAAGAATTCTCTTTGTACGAATTGGATAATTATTCAAGTTGGAGAAGTCTCTTTAGATAGATATGCCTAGTTGCTTGGGTTTCTTATGTGATGGGATGGTGATGTTTCCTTTCGCTGCTTCAAAGATCATAAGTCAAATACGGCAGTTCCATATCCGTTGTTTTTGTTTAATCAATTATAAAGAATAAACAGTCAAAAATAATAGCACCTTTATGCAATCAACTCGCCAATCTCTGTTTGACTGTTTATACTTTGCATAAAGGTGCTATCATTTTTCTTCTTGGTGGAGCTGGTACATGGCTCCATTCTTAATTAGCTAGTTGCCCCTGCATATTGTTGGGCATTCGACTCGCCAATCTCTGTTTATACTTAGCATAAAGGTGCCATTAATTTTTTTCCAACTCGATGAGGAAATTGAAAAGTTCTTGGGTGATTTGTCAACTGATGCATAAGAGTTGTGGACATGAATTACTGCAAATATATGTTCCACTTGCATAATAAATAATTTTCTATGGAAAAAAGAACAAAATACTTGTAGTTAAGTTTACAATTTAGAGCAAAATAATTTAGACAGACAAAATCATTAAGTTTGTTGATTACGACCTATGCGGATATAAGTCTAGCTTAGCTATCTTGGTGGCCTTCCGCTGATTGTTTGATCCTCTTCTATTTGATCCTCCTTAATCTTTTGGTCTTTTTTTGCTCTTATCTTGGGTTTCCTTCGTTCTTTTTCCCTGTTATTGCTGGTCTTTGTGCTGTTTTGTAAATTGCATGTATTCTTAATATATCTTCTATTTACCAAGGAAAGAAGAAAATAAAGAAATCACTGATGGTGACAGTAATTTAAAAATATTAACATGTTGTGCTTCAAGTACGTATAGTTATTGTTCAACTGTTATAGTGAATCATTGTCATTATTACTTTGATGAAGTAATCCTTAATGGCCTAGTTTTGAGTACTGCTTTCCTGCTATTCATTCACAAATCATTCATCTGGAGTACATGATTTCCAGTGCATCCATGGCGCTAAAATCTGGGAGAAGCATCGTATATAATTCAGCACCGCTAAGATTTCTGCAAACGTCAATTAGGTGAATAAGCGTCATGACCAGATGAAATGTATGATTCAGAAGGAAAATATATATAAGTGAAGATTTAACATTACAATGCTGTTATTCGAGGTGTATCATCGGTGCTACACTCAAGCCATGGATATGGTGTAGGAAGACATGGATCACGGGTTGATTCAATCCCATAAGTAGTTAGTAACAAACGTAATGCCTCAACTGATAAAAAATCATCCAAACAATTTAAAACAGGAAACAGATTTAAGAGAGATATATTCTTATCCAAGGTGAAATAAAAACCAAAAACATGGAAATATCACACATGAGATTAAAAAGTTGTACCATCATTTGAATTCGTTTGTGCCGAAATTGTTAAGAGTAAAAGAGATGAGAAAGACAATGCTGATAAGAAATGAATAAGATTGACTTTAGTATTCCTCATGATATATTCAAGAATGTTATGAACAGACAAAGTGTTGGAGTTTTGATTAAACTCAAACTACTCGGTAAGTCTTTGACTTGGTCTTGTGTGAGTAGTATTCACACGATTACATATTGTTAGTAGTTAGGACTCTGTTAAGAGTCGTGCAGTTAAGGTGTTAATGGTTCCTAGTCTTTAGGATAGCTTAACGTGATAAGTGGTGGTTGTAATATCCTATTAGTAAGGGCACTTTGTTTAAACACGTTATGTTAGTGGGTAGAGTAGTCCTGATGTGTTTGTAGCCTATAAAGGCAGAGTCTTATGTTAATGAAAATTGTGAAAATCAGCAAACACAATCTAGACTCTCTTCTTGTTCCGCGTGTTCTTCCTCTTTGCTATCTCTCTATACCTTGATTTTCATCATGGTATCAGAGCTAGGGTAGAGAGAGAGGTGTTAGAAAAATCTCAGAGAGGATAGATACATAAATAGAGAGTGTTTTAGTTTGAATTCGTTGTGTGTGATTGAGATTTCTTTTGTGTGTCAATAGAAAGTTAAAGTTTGATCCTGATGTTCCGCTGTTGTTATTGGCAGGAGATTTACCAACATTAATATCAAGAAGCTGATGCTATGAGAACAAGAGAAGCTACGGAAGAGTTGCAGGTTTGACGTAATGCTCAGAAGAACCATCTTTTAGGGACTACTCAAAAAAGATGGGGGACTAGTCTTCCATTTTAGGTAGGAAATTTGAAGTAATTTTGGGTCACCCCTTATCTAAATTTTTTTAATACCAAATTTACCCTTGGTAGTTAAATTAGTTAGTGTTAGTGTAATGATTAATTACTGATTAGTTAGTGATTAGTGAGTTATTAATAGGATAATTTTGTTAGAATCAGAATTATAGAGAGAGAAGAAGAAGAAAAAAAAAGATGAAGAAAAAAGGGAAGAACCCAAAAAATCTTATTTTGAGTTTAGTAAATATGATATGAGTGATTCATGTGATGATACCTCCTCCTCAGAATCAGAACCTCCTCACCTCCTAATATATTTGTCAATATTTCTAATGATCCGGATATGAGTTATTTGTTAGATGATGAAAGCCATTTACCCCAAACTCAACCTAACGACCCAAATGATGAATTTTATCAGCCACAACCAGAAGATGAAGTTATGGGTACTCAGGTATGGCTCAAATTTAGTTAATGTAGCTTGAATTGTGCAAAAAATTGGCCAAATCGATAATTTCAGGAAGAAATTTCGGCTAGTCAAAGTAGTTCGGTTAGAAATTCTGCAGAACAGGTAGCCGAACTCTCCTATATGTGCAGTTCGGTTACTCATTTCAGCATACGTAGGTAACCGAACTCTATTTTAATTGAGGTTTTTGAGAGTTCGGTTATCTTTTTCCAGAAAACGTTACCGAACTAATTTTATAGAGTATACAGTTAATAGTTCGATTTAGTCGAGTTTAGTCCCTTTGTTACCGAACTTTTTGTTCGGCAAGATCGCAAATCACGTTCTTTGAATAGATAACCGAACTTTGCAGTTCGGTTTAGTCGAGTGTAGTAATTATGTTGCCGAACTATACCATAGAAAATTCCAAAGAACAAGTTCGGCAAGATCGCAATTTTTTTTTCATAACCGAACGTTTTGTTCGGCAGGATCATATATTATTTTTACATTGCCGAAAATTTAAGAATTTCTTATTTTTAGTTGGTATTGACGTTATGCTATTACTCGTAGGTTGCATATGATCCAATAGAACCAATGGGAAATCAACCTACCCCTTTTGATATTTTGTACGATGACACGTCCCATCACTACATGAATGAATTGGTATTCAAAAGTCCTTTAGAGGCAAAGAGTTGGGCTAGACAACATGCACTAAAAGACATGTGCGTATTAGTATTGAATGGGAGAGGAAGCAAAACCCGCTTTGAAATGGTTTGTGAGAGAAGCGGTGATCCCAATAAAATCCACAAGAGGAAGGGTTATGTTTATAAAGGAAAGACAAATAGGAAGAACAAAACTTTCTCAAAGAAAATTAAATACCATTCAAGCTTGAATTTAATTACAATGAAGAATTGGGTGGATGGGTTCTCTACAAGGTTATGGAAGGTTGTCATAACCACCCTCGTCCGGAGCATATTGAAGGACATTTTGGATTAAATTACAAACATTCTCTTGGTTCACTTCCTATAGCGATCCCCCTCCATGTTTAGCATTTTTAGTACCACGGTTTCGGAAATCCAAATGTATTCTACCACGAGGGGTGGGAGTTCTCAAATCTTTATCTAGGAGGGGACTAATTTTTTTTCCTTTGTTCCTAATGAATGAAAACCACATTATTAGCTAAACAGAATATTGTCTTATCAAATAAGATTGTACATGGGATTACAACAAACACAAAATGTTAACAGACTAAAGTTCGGTTATCTGGTATAAGTTACGAAGTCACCGAACTACAAGTTTGGTGTTGACAGATCAAAGTTCTGTTACCCCATAGAAATTGCGAAGTAACCGAACTATATTTTATCAAAGTTCGGTTACCTATATAAATTTATCGACTAAACCGAACTCAAATTTCTCATATAAAGAAGGAGTTCGGTTACGATTTTTTTTTTTGCGAGCTTACCGAACTACATAGTTCGGTTACCTAAAAATTCCTAATTGGCCGAACTGTTCTTCATATTGAAAGTTCGGTTACCAATATCTAGGGTTTTCAAAATTTCTCCTAGACGAAAACTTTACTGTAACTACCATTTTCTATGGTTTTTGATGATTTCTAGTGGATTTCTTCAACAAAAAACGATTAAAAGGAATGGGTATGAAGGAAATTACCTGCGGATTTTCATTTTACTCGAATCGGACTTTTTGGTTGATGTTGGATGCTTGACTTGGTCTCCCAACTTTGCTTGAAGTTGTTTATCAATTTGAAATTGATTTGGGAGATTCGCTATATTTGCCAGTCCCGGACTCAATCCTGGAATTCTTGGTGTCTGCTTAGAACGCATTGTTTATAAAGATTGATTAATCGACGATTAACGTCGACGTCTACGAAGAAGATGAAAAGAAGAGAAACAAAAGAGAAGAAGAAGAAGAAGAAGAAGATGAAGAATAAAAGAAAAGAAAAGGTTTTGAAACTGATTTTAGGTTTTAATTTAGTGGGTTAGATTAGTGGTTAGTGGTTAAATTAGTGGGTTATTAGGATTAGTTATAACCTTAATTAGGATAAATACAGATTAGTCTTTCCTAGTCTTTTAGGACACCCCTTAGAATGTAGGGTGGACATTCCTATCACAAAGTAGTCCCCCACCTTTTTTGAGTAGTTCCAAAAATATCGTTCCTTTTAAACCCTGCACAATCAGGCCCAGACCTTGATAATTAAAATGTGTGGTTGCAAATTTGCAATATTCAATTGCTCGAAAGATAAGATTCAATTTAATTGAATAAGTAACTTATGACTTGGCGTATAAACATTTCTCTTGTTTCTATTCGTTCAGCTATTGTTTCCGCTCATGCAGGTGCTTCTCTTCGACTCTTCCTGTTTTGGTTTTGCATTTCTCGTCTTTATCAGACCAACACAAGTTTATCATTTGCAATCCAGATAACCTAAAACCGGAGAAAGATATGTCAGATTTGATTTGCATGAATAATAACTTGAGTAATATTCACATCCTTACTGACAATATTTTTCACTTACGTCAACTCCAACATTAACTCCTGCGATTTTTCCAATAATGATATTGGCACTTTTCCGCTGAGAGAGTTATTCTCCAAATTCCTATGAAAGGTGCAGAGACATTTGAAATTCATATTATGGTAAATCTTTATTCAAATGGAAGTTGATCATGTAGAAAAATAGAACTTACAAGACTTGTAGATTAGGGAAGTAGGCAAGAAAATCAGGAATTTTTTGTGCGATGCGGTTATTGCTAAAATCTCTGCCAAGAATTATCCACCATAAGAAATTAATTAGTAGACTAACAAATTAGTTAATGTCTCTTTGATATTTTCATGCACAATTTAAATCTTACATAATCTCAAGTGCATCCATGGCGCTAAAATCAGGCAGAGTGTAGGTACAAAATACCGCACATTCATTTAGTATGCGAAGTAACTCTATTGGTAACAAGCGAAGATGACCGTATACAACATATCCCAGATGACGAACCAGATGGCATCACCTAGTCACGAGTAAAGTGTGAAGAACCATACGGCAATGAAGAAATCATGCGTCAGTGATAAAGTCTACGCGACATTGACGCACGTCAGATCCGAAATTACGGGCTTTATTAGCTATCCTCCACTATGTAAACTCCTATTAAGGAGCTGAGCGTCTTTGTAAAAGGGAGAGTTGTTTTGGGTAAGAGATAAGATATTTAGGAGAGAGAGAGTTATTTGCTTTCCAAGTTAGGGTTTTTCCTCATCATCTTTGTACTTGTTCTAAGATTTAATAAAAGATTTCAAGTATTTCATCATGGTTTCTTAGATTACTTAATAGATTATCAATAGGGTGTGGTTGTAGGATTTCCTGCAACTACATTTTGGCGCTAGAAACAGGGAGAATGATGTACCCTTTTGGTGAATTTCTTTAAAAGAAAGATTAAAATTATTCATAGCTTAACATCGCTCTATTAACAATCTTTGAAAGCTTTAGAAGTTTAGATCAAAAAAATTCAATCAAAAGTTTTAATCTCAGAAAAACAATTTCCATTGTTTAAGAAAAATAACAAGTAGAAGAAGAGGTGAATTGTTGATTAGGCGCAGATAGATGAAAGAATTAGCGATTCCAGAAAAATCCAAGAACAGATCAAACAGAAAAACACTTGCGGGAACAAAGCAGAAGCAGTAATGATCATCAAAGCAAAAGAAGGAAGCAGGAGTATACAATGTAACTCAATAACAAAAGCGGTTATCAATGATTTTCATGAAGGAATCACAAGAAAAATACACAAGCGCGACTTTGAAGGAAGGAAAATCATGACGGTGGAAAAAGTATCTCCCCTAAAGGAATTGGAAAAGAAGAAGATAACGTTTGCAGCGGATGAGATACCGGAAGAAAGTTTAGGGCGAACAGATCCACTGGTGGTTACAGTAACCGCAGAGCGAAAAGAAAGAAGTGAAAGCATCAAAGCATCAGAAGAATGGGCAGAAGATGGAACCTTGGTAGACACGGGCAGTTCGGTAGATATCTTATTCTATCACGCATTCAAGAGCATGGGATACAAGGATACGGACCTGACGCGCTCTACATACAACATTAATGGTTTTAATAAAACTATAACAAAACCAAAAGGAGAGATAACCATGCGAATACTATTGGGAGAAATAGAAACGCAGGTAGAGTTGTGCGTAGTTTACGTAGAATCACCCTATAATATGCTATTGGGACGACCATGGGTACATGCGATAAAAGGTGTCGCATCAACTCTTCATCAGTGCATGCGTTTCCCAATACCAAGTGGAATAGGAGAAATTAAAGGAGATGCCAGGGATGCGAAAGTCTGCAGTCAAATAGATGTAAAAAGTTACGAAGGACGCGCAAAGAGGCGAAAGGATAGATTGGGGAAGGCAAGAGAATTGAAAAAAGAAGAAGAATTAAAGATATACATGATAAGAGCACAAGAAGGAAAAGGAATACCAAGAGAAATCCCAGAAAAGGAAGGTGAACCAGTACATAAAATAAAAGAACCATCACCAATAGGAGAACCAAAAGCGAATTTCACCGCAGCAGAACCAACAAAAGAAATAAATGTTGGGACAGAAGAAGAACCAAAGATGTTGAAAATCGGAACTAAGATGGGCAAAGAAAAAGAAGAAAAGACGATCAACCTTCTACGAGAATATAAAGACATCTTCGTATGGAGCATGGATGAGATGCCAGGAATAAACTCTTCTGTCGCATGCCATAAGTTGGATATAAAAAAAAAAACGCGACCATTCAAGCAGAGGATAATGAAGATAGCAACAACATATCATCCTCAAATAGAAGAAGAGTTACAAAAGATGATAGATGCGGGAATAATAAGGCCAGCAAAGTACCCAGAATGGATATCAAACATGGTAGTTGTACCAAAGAAAAATAAAGGCATGCGGATATGCATTGACTTTAGCGACCTAAATAAAGCATGTCCAAAGGACAGCTTCCCCCTACCAGATATATCACAAATGGTAGAAGCAGCATCAGGTAACGACAGATTATTACTTATGGATGGATATTCAGGATACAATCAAATCCCTTTGGCTAAGGAGGATCAAGAACACACGTCTTTCTTCGCACCAAGAGGATTATATTGTTATACAAGAATTTCCTTTGGTATAAAAAATGCAGGTACAACATATCAAAGATTGGTAGAAAAGATATTCGCGAAGTGGGTGCATAGAACATTTGAAGTCTACATGGATGATATGCTAGTGAAGACTAAAAAGGCAGTAGATCATGTTGAAGACTTGAGGAAAATATTTGAACAAATGCGACAATTTAAAATGAAGATAAACCCGGCAAAATGCATCTTTGGAGTAGCATCGGGAAAGTTTTTAGGTTTCATTATATCAAAAGAAGGAATTGAGGTGGATCCAGAGAAGGTGCAAGCGGTTCGTGATATGCCATCACACACAATAATAAAATACGTGCAGAAATTGAATGGGCTACTAGATTCATTAGGGTGGTTCATTTCACTCTCCTCAGATAAATGCAAGCACTTCTTCAACATCTCGAAGAAATGAACAAAATTCGAATGGACAGAAGAATGCGAGAAAGCACTGCAAAGTATTAAGGATTATTTAATGAATTTATCTATTTTACAGAAAGCAGAGCCAAGACAAGAACTACTAATATACTTAGCATCAACACCGCATGCGTTAAGTGCCGTACTGCTCCGACTAGATGGAGGAGTTGAAAAGCCAATATACTACATAAGTAAAACTTATAATTCCGCAGAGAAAAACTAAACAAAGGTCGAAAAGCTAATCCTCACATTAGTCTATGCAACACAAAAGCTCCGCACATATTTTCAAGCTCACAAAGTTAAAGTATTAACAAAGGTATCGGTTGAGTCAGTATTGAAGAATTCGAAAAGATCGGGAAGAATAGAGAGATGGAACGCACAGATAGGTCAATTTGGAGTTAAATATGAGATACTATCTTCACAAAAATCACAGGTGGACTTCTTGGCAGAGTTTCCATTAGTAGAAGACGAAGGTGTAGAAGAAATGATGGATATAAATGAAGATCAAGGAAATCCTAAAGACTTGCTTGCTAACAGAAGGTGACTTAAATAGGTGGGATATATTGGTAGACGGACCATCAAATGGAGAAGGAAATGGAATCGGGTTAGTATTCATCTCACCAAAAGGAGCACGGATGGTCTTTTCATTTAGATTAGAGTTCGCATCCACTAATAATGAAACCGAATATGAAGCAGTGGTGCACACATTAAAGCTGGCAATTAAAATGAAGTTAGAGGAGCTTAGAATAACTAGTGACTCACAATTAGTAATACGCCAAATACAAGGGTTTATAGTACAAATGAACCATCTTTTCAAAACTACAAGAAACTCGTTGAAGAATTATCAGCAAAAATGAAAAGCATAAGTTGGAGGCACATATGCAGGAAAGATAATCGATTCGCAGACATACTGGCATTCGTTTCTTCTATGTTAGTAGATCCTACCGCAAGGTACATAAAGATTAAGATGCTCTCTTTCCCCTCAATTAACAAAGAAGAGGAAGAAGACGCATACGTAATGATAATAGAAGACGCACAAGCGAATAAAGACGCAGACTGGAGAACCGAACTTCATTTATATCTGGAAAAAGGAGAAGTCCCAAGAAACAGACTAGAGGCGCACAAGTTAAAGAGCCGAGCGACAAATTATGAATTAAGAGAAGGCGTACTCTACCGAAAATCCTTCCTTTGACCGTCACTTAGATGTCTAACACGAAAAGAAGGAATGGAAATCTTGAAGGCACTACACTATGGTGACGCTGGGAACCACGGCGGAGGAAGGTCGTTGGCTTATAGAACAAAGATAAATGGGTACTACTGGCCATACATGCATGATGACGCAAAAGAGGTATCTAGAAGATGTGAAGAATGCCAACGCCATGGAAAAAAGATACATGCACCTAGAGCGGCGCTAAACTCATCAACAAGTGTGTGGCCATTTGCAAAATGGGTCCTGGACATTGTAGGTCCATTTATACCAGGAACGGGGCAGAGGAGATACTTAATAGTCGCAACAGACTACTTTACAAAATGGGCAGAAGTGAAAGCAGTCCAACATATTCGAGATCGAGATGTGTTTACATTTATATTTGAAAATATCATTTTTAGATTTGGAATACCTGTGCAATTAGTCTCCGACAATCGTAAGCAATTTGAGGGCGAAAACATAGAGATGCTGCTTAACGCATTCAAGATCCAAAGCAGAAAATTAACTCCTTTATATCCGCAGAGCAATGGACAGGCTGAGGCAACTAACAAAACAATTGCGGATATATTGAAGAATAAGTTGGAAGGATACAATAAAGTGTGGTGCGAACAAGTACATAATACAGTATGGGCATACAAAACGATGCGGAGAGAAGCTACAGGAATGTCACCCTTCTGTCTAACATATAGAGTAGAGGCGGTATTACTAACTGAACTTATTATTCCCACAACAAAGAAAGAAACATGGGAAAAGAATCTAAACACATATTTGATCTTAACAAAACTTGATGATCTAGAAGAAAACAAAAAGATCGCTTTACAACATATGGAAAACTACCACAAAAGGTTGGCTCGAGAATATAACAAGCGCGTAAGAGAAAGAGAATTCCATCCAGGAGAGCTAGTGCTGAGAGAAATACCGCCTTATCGGAAAGGAGGAGATGGAAAGCTAGAGAAAAGATGGGATGGACCTTACATAATAAAGAGGATAGTTGGAAATGGTGCATATGAGTTAATGGATCTTGAGAGGAAAAGTACAGGTCGCATATTTGAACATCCATGAAACAGATTATATTTGAAGAAGGACTATCCGTAGGTTATGCGGTAGTAGTCGCACACGTGAAGAAGGAAATATTTAGATGCGAATCTAAAGAAGCACAAGAAGTCAAAGAAAGTGGGCAAGATGCAAAGTTTTTCATACCCAACAGAGATGTACTAATCAAACATACAAATAAAAATGAAAGATTTCTCTTCTTCATACATGATAAAAGTCTCAAGAAAAAGGCAAAAATAAGACCTTAATAGAAGGCAACGAAGTAAAACCTCTAACTAGGGAGGATAGGCATCCAATTGTGGCGTGCACCCTATTTCGCATAATAGCAAGAGGAAATGATAATACCTAACGCGCGTCATAGTTGGGGGAAACCTAGTAAGCATGATTCGGGGGAAAGCTACACCGACCCTGAAATCAGAGTTATGGAGATTTGGGGTAAAATAAAAGCCCATCCAGCAGAGACACCTTAGTCGAGAGACTAAGGAGAGAAGGTCTCTCCTAAGGAGTGCAGAAACTTGATCAGGGTGCCGAGGTACACGGTTGAGTCAAGAGTTCCTGGGGCGTCTGGAGCGTACCTGGCCGCTCTTGGCAAGTCCTGACTATGATGCACTCGGTCCTCAAGAAACCCCAATTAGGGTGCGGTATCGTAACCATAAGCCATATCGGCAGAGGGATAAGAGGCCGCGAAAACAACTGATTGTTGCATCACTGGATTAGAAGAGCCCACTCTAACCCGGTAGGGGTAATTTTACTTGAAGGGGCAGTCAGGGGGAATATAAGGATGGCACCCTCCATTAGGGAGCTGAATTGTGTCGAAGACGTCAATATCATGAGGTTTTTTACTCACGGGAGTAATAAAACTTGTCGTATTGACGCATCAATATATCCTGCAGAGGCAATAATACGATAAGATGATAAGGCGAAATCAATGGGTCATTGCATGAAAATGTAAAGACCGCCTGCGATTTCGCCGCTCAAAAGAAAATCATATCTTAGGCAAAATAATACCTCTAACTAGGGGGGCTCAATAAAACCTCATGAGAAAAATAAAATTGAAACTAATACTGTTTTGCAAGAAACAACGAAAGAACAAATAACGCACGGATATAATCGCACGATGAGAAGGAAAAGAGTATTTCTAACAAGGCGAACAATAAGAGGCAAGTATGGGAATAACATAAAGGGAGGTATTATTCTCCTTGTTAGAGACAGTCTTACACAAAAGAAGCAAAAAAAGAAGAAAATAGAGAAATAGAAGTGTGCTCCTCTAATACATAGTTAAAAACCAGCATTTAAAGTTAAAGTACATCCAGACGTAAAAGAAAAGTTAACGTACATCCAGACGTGCAAGAAAAGAAGAAAATAGAGAAATAAGGCTAGACATCATTCGAAGACACGTCTTGATTTGGTGCAGATGCTCCAACTTCAACCTCACTATTAGGATTAACATCAGAGCTTGGGTCCTTGGGAAGACCATCACCAGATCCATCTTTTTCAAGTTGATCCTCTTGAAGGAGAGCTTATCCACTATTAGGATCCATCTCTCATAGTACTAATTGCTATCAGTCTTAGGAAGCTCCACATCCGCATCTACATCAAGAGGTTCCACATCTACTAGAGGAAGTGAATTATCGAGGCAAACTCAGTTTGCGAGAATCTGAGCCTTAACATGAGCTTCTCGTGCGGAATTCTTCTTAGTGTTCTCTATGGAAACTCCCATGAAGTTTTCAAGATACGAACATCTCCTATTTGCTCTGTCTCAAGAAGAGGTAAGCGCTACTGAAAGTCTCCCGCGCTCTCTATGAGCCTTAATCAGGTCAGACCTCAACTTGGAGATGACAGATTGGTGCGATCTCTCAGATTCAGCAAAAAAGACATCTAATCAATTCCAGGGTGACACTTTCCCAGCTACAAGATACAAGCAAATAAATAACACAAGTAAACTGAGGCAGTCAGCTCAATGTGACTACCTTCCCTCTGGGAAATGAGCTATTGAGATAAAGCGAGACCACTACTTTTCATACCCTCCATAACCTTATAAAAATCATCACCAATTAAACCTTGGAGGTGAGATCGAATAATCTTCTTTTCATCTGATAGAGTTTGATGTCTTAAATCAGCGCTATGCAACAATCCGAAAAAAAAGGGGATACTTGAGAACCCAGAAATTCATTTTGATTAAATAAGCAAAGATTCTCATTTTTTAGGTTCTCAATCTGATCAAGCAAATGTGAATGACTATTAACTAATTGATCTATTTAGTTTTTCAATCTCTCATTATCCGTGCGAGCATGTTCAACAGAACATTGATAACTAAATCTCTCCATAACGCGCTTCTAATTTAAGTCTTAACATACGCACGAAAAAACTTAAAATAAGAACACGAGTACAGATTTCTTTTAGGTGAGTAACAAAAGAAAGATAAGCATACCTCTGAGTTCTTGATTCTTATTGCGGAGATTTTCGGACGCAAGAGACTCAGCTTGAAGAGCATCCTTCAACTTAGCATTTTGACGATGAAGTTCTTGGATAGTATTGCTGGGTTCAGAAAATCCCTCAGCTTGGACTAAGCGGCGACAAGAATCCTAAAAAAGAAAATGATATGAATATGAAGGCGAGATCAATTAAAACGGATAGAAAGACACAAGCGAAAGATAATTACCAAGTGGTCAAAATCAAGATTAACGCTTGTATCAAGCCGTGAAAAGATTTCGCTCCTAGCAGACTTATCTGGTGGAGAATCGCCTAGTAGCTTAACAAGAGCATTACAAATGCGAACTTGGGAAGGATCATTAACGGATGAGCGAGCGACATTAATGATTTCTAGAAGGGGCTTGGTATTAGAAGGAGAAGAAAAGATCACAGAATGAGGAGGAGCGGACAGTGAAATATCTACAGGAGAGTTGGTAGTAATACCCTCCAAAACGGGAATATACGCTGAGGCAGGGATATTCACAAAGGTAGAAAGGGTAGAATCCACTACTGGAGCGTCCACATCTTTAGAAGAAGGACAACCGCATGATCAACTAAGAAGGCTTCCTCAGGAGCGGGAGTTTCATTTGAAGACGCAGAGGCATCTAAAGAAGCTGGGGAAACGATGCCCTGTGGATGAGCGTCAATAACAATATGAGGAGAGGGATGTTGTTCAGCGTAGGGCTTATAGTTAAGCCCTGGGATGACAAGAGAAGTGTTGATGGTAGGAGGTTTGCTAACTTTCTTAACCTTCTTCTTCTTCTCGACATCAATTTCGCACTCAGCATCCTACGAAGAACAAGGCAGATAAAAAACAGAGGCAACAATATTTTTTTGAGGAAGAGAAAGTATTTCTTACTACCTTGTTATGCAAAGGCTTCCTCTTGCGAGATTCATCATCTTTACAACTCAAAGAAGATTTAGGGTTCGAAACTGTAATACGAATGGTACCTGAGGAAGAGTTCTTGCTGCAACAAAACCAGTATGGGAATATGAAGAACAGTAGCAGCACAGTAGTAAATCAACAATGGCAGATTGAGAATTCAAAAGGAGGAAAAACAAAATAATATTTATAGCAGAATACACTAACCTTGAATGAGAATCTATAGAGCTCAGAGAAGAACAACACCAAAAAACTTATGAAGATGAAGATGAAGATGATGAAGATTTGCAAATGATTTATAGAGAAGAAGAAGGAAACTAAAGTAAAGAAAAGAAAAATTATCTCTCCTCACTTCAGTCAATAAATAGGGAAGAGAGATAAGCCGGTTAAATTAAGACGTGCCGGTTATAAAGGGAAGAAGTCTACACGTGTAGACGGTTAAGAAGGAATCACGGAAGCATGTCGGTCGATAATAACACAAAAAGATAAACTGATGCGGCATAATAACAAGCCAGGATTTCTCATACTGCTCCTTTTCAAGAAGGAAAGATATGAGAAGAGGCAAAATGTGGGTACAAAATACCACACATTCATTTAGTATGCGAAGTAACTCCATTGGTAACAAGCGAATATGACCACATACAACATATCCCAGATGATGTCACCTAGTCACGAGTAAAGTGTGAAGAACCATGCGGCAATGAAGAAATCGTGCGTCAATGATAAAGTCTAGGCGACATTGACGCACGTCAGATCCGAAATTAGGGGCTTTATTAGCTGTCCTCCACTATGAAAACTCTTATTTAAGGAGCTGAGCGTCTTTGTAAAAGGGGGAGATCTTTTTGGGTAAGAGATAAGATATTTAGGAGAGAGAGAGTTAAAGTTAGGGTTTTCGCTCATCATCTTTGTACTTGTTCTAAGATTTAATAAAAGATTTTAAGTATTTCATCATGATTTCTTAGATTACTTCATAGATTATCAATAGGGTGTGGTTGTAGGATTTCCCGCAACTACACAGAGATTCTGTAAACAATCTAGCACCACCAAGATTTCTGTACACGTTGATTAGGTGACTAATAAGACTCATGATCAGGAGAGGAAATTATTCAAAAGGAGAATATATAATAAGTGAAGATTTAACATATTACAATGTTGTTATTCGAGGTGTATCATCGGAGCTACACTCAAGCTATGAATATGGTGTAGGAAGACATGGATCACCGTTTGATATTAACGCAAGTACAGGAAAAGCAGCTTGTAACAAACCTAATGCCGCCAATGATTAATAATTAATCAGGAAAGAAATTCAGAAGAGACGATGAAATAGCAGCCAAAATATAAATAAAATGAGACAGAGAGATATTATAAGCTACTAATAAACATCAGATTCAAAAGTTATACCATCAGTGGAATTTGTTTGTGCTGAAACTGTTAGGAGTAGAGATGAGACAAACCATGCTGTTACGAAATGGATAAAAGTATTGACCTCAGTATTCTTCATGATATTATCAACCAAGTTCTATGAACAATGATGAGTTGAGAGATCTGATCGGTAGTTGATGACTTCTGATATATCTTCTCTTTCGATAAAAAATAAATAAATTGGTAGTGGATGACAATGATATAATATATAGACTTATCCGATCATCTTTTATTTTGGCTCCCCATTGGACAACTTCACTCCCTCACATACTTAACCCCTAGTAGACACCTATATTCTTGTTATATCCTTGCATACTTAATTCAGGGGTATTTGAATAAGTTTCTCATTTCTTAACCTGTTTAATTTCTTTTTGTTTGAGGAAACAGAACGATAATTCTTCTTCCCTTGTACCAACCTTTAACGTCAAAGAGAAGATATCAGATACTTGAAAATTCATATGGTGAAGACAAACAATCGAACGTGCTGATAATGAGTAACGAAGACATTCGAGAACCCATCGAGGAATAAATGGTGTTGGGAAACAGTATTAGAAGGTAGAGGAAGAAGAGTATGTATAGTTGAGAGAGAATTATTATCGGCAAGGATATCGATAGAAATCAAGAAGGGTACGTAGTTGTGAGAGAATTTTCCGGTACGAAATCTGGTAATTATCTGGCCGTGAATGTTTCAAATGCCACATTCTAAACAGCATCTTTAAAAAAAGCACAAGGAGAGAGAGAGTCTGCAAATCAGTGGCAGCTTCCTTCTTAACTCACTACCATGGCTAGGAGGAATTTAGATGGCCGGAAAACTTTCCAGATCGACTGGAAATTCTTCGATATTACCAAAATCAAAGTGGGTAAAGGGGAAGGTATTAAGGTTGAAGAGAAAGGCAGAGGGGGTCGCCGTTTCTGGATTTTAATGTCTGTTCAGACTGGAATTTGCATTAAAGACTTGTTGGAGAAAATATATCCAATAAATGTAAACAAGGGGAATCAAGATGGAGCAACAGAGATGGATAATTTTCTTTTCAAATGGAGATCAGGAAAAATGATAGGGGGGAGTATTTAAGGATCTCTAGATATGATAGAAGCAAGAGAAAGAACAATTCAGTTTGCATTCCAAAAGGAGAAACAGGAAGAGGTTGGTGGAATATGGGTGAATGCTTAGAAAATTTAATTGGTCTTCAAGCACCTGTTCAAGTAATCCCAGATAATAATGATTTTCCAACTCACAAGGGCATTAATCATAGCATCAAGGACAGGACGTCAAGAATGCTAATGGTTACAATAAATGGAGAATTAAATTGGAATGGGGTAGCAAAAGCAATTTCTCAAAAATTGAAATGGAACAGATACTTAAAGCTCAGCATTTCCAACAAAACTCAAGCTTTCTTTGCTCCAAACAATGATGCAGAATGGATACAAACTTGGCAACCTCTCAATGAAGAAGTTTAAACTCAAACGAAAAATTCCTGGTAAGTAGGAGTTGATTATTTCCTTTCACGTATTGCATTAATTCCTTAATTCCAGCAAGTTGTTTATTTCTGTTAGGAGTCAAAACCACTAAACTGTGTTTGTGGGTCAGTAACTTAGGTAGTTTTAATCGTGTTTTAGTGAACACGATATAATGGTGGTCTTATTGTTGTTAGTGAGCAGTAAACATGTACAAATCATGGTGGTCTGATTAATCAATTGAATTCAGTGATTCTACAAGTTGTAGTAGAACCAAATCTCTTGTCTCCAGTTTCCTTGTAGTTGAAGTGTTTGTTATTTTGTCTGTGTGAAAACTTTACAAGGTGTAGTATAGTTGTTCACTACTCTGATTCAATCTTTTGATCCTTAGAAAAAGTACTCTGATTTCTAACACTCAAATGGATTGAAAAAGGAACGCATATAGAAATCAAACGATGGAGTTGCATAAATGAATACATCTCTCCAGATATCATCAAAAAGTGCAAGAAATATTTCAAGACATTGGTGAAAAACTAGGGGGGTTAGCAGAGATACAAAGAGAAACCTGTAGGAAGAACCCTACAAGTTGCAGAATAGCAATTAAAGGTGACCCGTTCAAAATCCCTTTAGCAGTAGAGATTACAGTCAGGGGGAAGAACATCGCCTTAGCCCTGGAATGGGATGTTTTTTTTCCGGGATGTAAACTCACCGTCGTCAAAAGAATATTCAAAGCTGCTAAAACTGCTAGACGGTAACGTTAAAGTCAAAATTTGAATGCAAGACAGGCACGTGGTGGTCAGGTTTCACATGTGCAGCTGGAGATGGGCAATGGGGGAGAATCATCGGGTTTCCTTTACAATGGCCCAACAAAACATAAACTTTCTCAAAACCGTATCCAAATGTTATTTGAAAAGTTCAAACAGCAACAGACGCTGGTGCAAAGAACACAGTCGTCAACTGAACAACCGACGATTCCAGGGTCACCGGAAATTCAAATCATGGAAGAAGGAGAAATTGCCAGAGATGAAGAAGGGACTGTCCCAGAAACACCATTAGCAATTGGATGGACATCTTCACTTCATTGTACAGAACCCAATCCTTTGGCAAGGTATGAAAACCCACATTTAAAAATTAGAGATGGAAAAGTAATTATTGATATTACTCAGTTAAATTCAGATGCACCAGACGATATCGAAGCCATCTCTAACACTGTAGAATTACTTATGGAAGTAAGCACCAATCTGGGTACACAACATAATGGTAAGAATAGAGAGGTTCAGCACATTTTTGCTGGCATTGTGGAGAAATATGAACAAGGTTTAATCACTCCCAGAAAAGAACCTGCTGTCATAGTGAGTAGTAGAACAATTGAGGAAGGGGAAATAAGCATCTCCAATGTATGTTGAAGTCCTTAACTGGAATGCAAGAGGCCTAAATGGTGTTGATAAAATTGATAACTTAAAGGAGATGATTAAGAAACATAAACCAAGCGCAGTGGTCATTCAAGAAACAAAATGTGAAAAATCACTGATTGGTTTGTGAATAATCTGTGGGGTGGAAGCAATAATAACTGGACTTCAATTCCTTCTCAAGGACTTGGAAGGGGGATGCTCACCATTGGGAATACAGACATCCTAAAGTGCACTGAAGAAATTGTATCTGCCAACACTATTAACCAGAAGTTCTCAAACATAGTGGATGGATTCGAGTGGACTCTCTCTAATGTATACAATCAATGTGACGATGATGAAAGACTTGACTTCTGGACTGAGATGGATGATCTTACAGGGTGGGCAACTCCAGCATGGTGCATTGCTCTGGGGATTTTAATGCAACAAGAAGGAGGTGGGAGAGAAACAAAGTGGGAGGATCAGCAATTGGCAAAAGGTTATTTAATGCATTCACGGGGAACCAGGAGCTTATTGATTTGCCAGTAACAGGTGGACTCTACACATGGATAAACATGCAAGAAGATCCAATTTTGGCCAGACTGGATAGAGTCATTGTTTCTCCGGAGTATGTGAGTAAATACCCTAATTGTGCTCAAATACTTTTATCTAAAAACTCATCAGACCACTCTCCACTTATTCTCACATCCAGCAACAATATGAGACAAAAACCACCTTTCAAAGTGGAAAGCTTTTGGTTTGAAAACAAAACCTTTCTTAGCAACCTTCAAACGTGGTGGAGTACCATGAAGTTTACTGGCTCTCCAAGTTTCATATGGGCGAAAAAACTACAAAATCTGAAATTCCTGCTTAAAAGATGGAGCAGGGAGCAATATGGACGAAATGATTCCTTAAAAGCAGAGTTAGCTGGAAATATTGACGCGATAAATTCACAAGAAGAGCAAGGAAGACTAAGCAATAAGGAATGTATCTTGACAGTACAATGGAAACAACAGCTCAAGCAAATAAGAACAGATGATTACAGGAAATGTCTATTAAGAGCCAAAGCAAAACATTTAAGAGAAGGATATTGCAATACTAAATATATGCACCAATTGGCAAATGGGAGAAGAAGGAAGAATAACATTCATAAGCTAACAATCCATGGAGAAGACAACTTCAATCAAGAAGAGATTAAGAATGAGTTCTGGAGCCATTTCTCAAATCTTTTCAAAGAGAAGCATGTTTGGAGACCACAATTAGCAGATGAAGTCTTCTCAAAAATCTCTCACGAAGACAAGGAATGGATGGAAAGACCATTCAGTGAGGAAGAGATATGGAAAACCATAAAGTCATGTGGAAACAACAAGTCTCCAGGACCTGATGGTTACACAACTGAATTTTACAAAAAGTCATGGCAGATAATCAAAGAAGATTTCAAGAAAGTGATTGAAGAGTTTTATGGGGAAGAAAGACTCAATTGGAGACTCAACTGCTCCTTCACCTGCCTTATTCCTAAGAAGGAAGAATGCAACCTACCTCAAAACTTCAGACCAATCAGCCTTGTCAGCAGTGCATACAAGATTATATCTCTATGGCAAACAGATTCAAAACTGTCATACCAAACCTCATATCTGAACATCAGGGAGCATTCATGAAGGGGAAGCAAATCCATGATGGTGTACTTACAGCCGGTGAATTGATAGATTCAAGACTAAAGGACAAGAATCCAGGTATCCTATGCAAGCTTGACATAGAAAAGGCCTTTGACAATGTCAATTGGCACTGCATTGATTCTCTACTGTCAAGCACAGGGTTTGGGACAAGATGGAGAAATTGGGTAGCATGGACAATGTCTTCAGCTCAATCTTCAGTTTTAGTGAATGGAACACCAACCACCAAGTTTAAACACTTCAAGGGTCTTACACAAGGGGACTCCATGTCCCCCTTTTTATTCTTATTAGTGGCAGAGATACTCACAAAGCTGTTAAAAAGAGCAGAAGAACTAAATATGATTGCAGGCTTCCAGATTGGCAATGGGATTAACGTAACTCATCTACAATTTGCTGACGACACCTTGATCTTTCTTGAGACAAAGGAGGAAGCTGTAGAAAACTTATTGATGATCTTACAGGTGTTTGAAGCCATTACAGGACTCAAAGTTAACCTGGAGAAAAGTTCACTAGTAAGCATTGGAGCAGACAACATTGTCAAAGACCTAGCCAGCATAATGCACTGTAAAGTGGAGAAGCTACCAATGAGATATTTGGGTCTCCCACTTGGAGCTACATCAAGACATCCATCTGTTTGGGATTTGATTCTTGAGAAATTCAACAAGAAACTAGCTAAGAGGAAAGGAAAATTCCTCAACAAAGCCGGGAAGCTAGCATTGATCAATAGTGCATTAACTAGTCTCCCTCTATACTTCATGGCTCTAATTCATATCCCTACATCTATTGAAAAGAAGATGATCAAGACATTGAGGGACTTTCTATGGGGGAGTACTGCAGAAAAAAAGAAAATATATTGGGTCTCATTTGACAAACTCTGCAAATCTAAAAAAGGAGGTCTGAACATAAGAAGCTTGAGATGTGTTAACAAAGCACTACTAGCTAAATGGAGATGGAGATACGCTTTGGAGAAAAAAGCAATGTGGAGATCAGTGGTGCAGCATAAAACAAAAACTGGTGAAATTGATTTGACACCAAAAGAATACATTCAGCCTCATGGGAGGGTTTTTTGGAAAAACATCCAAAAGGAGAAGTGGATAGTTGAGAGAAACTCTCATATAAAGATTGCAAATGGGAAGGCAGTAAACTTTTGGTATGACAAATGGATTACGGATACGCCTTTATTCCTATCTCATCAGAAAGTATTCAGATTAGCCATCAATAAGTTTGCAAAAGTTGCAGACTTGGTTGGACAAGGAAGATGGAAAATTTCTCTGAAAAGACAACCTAACAGTGAAGAGTCGCAGGAAATAGACAATCTTCTCGCTACCCTTGGAGCTGCACCAGATTTGGAAGAAGGGGACACTCTAGCACCGTCGTCATCAAATCAGTTTTCCACCAAGGATAGCTACAATTGGCTATTAACTCAGCTTCCTACAACAGCTCCGGCATCCTTTCCTCACAAATGTGTTTGGGTGAATCCCTCACAAAGTCAGAATCCATCTTTGGTCACTCATGCACAATGCGCTGCCCACAATAAACAACTTGCTGAAAAGAGGCAGTGACATTCAAGAGACAAGATGTAGTTTGTGCTGCAGGGAAGAGGAGGATGTAAACCACCTTTTTCTTAACTGCACATTCACAAAGGAAGTGTGGACTTATTTCATCTTCCACTTTGGTATAACCTGGAATTTCAAGATGACATTGGAGGAGCATTTAGTGGACTGGCTAGTAAACAGAGGCAAGAAGAGAGGGAAAAAACTATGGCCAGTCATCCCAGCAGCTATCACATGGGCTATTTGGTTGGAAAGAAATCGCAGAGTGATGGCTAAGAAACGAGCAAGGGATAAGGATGAAATCATCAATCAAATTAAAAGATTCGTATTCCAACGGGACTCAATTCCAGACTGGTTTTCTTGCATTTCTTTTCGAGATTTGATTATAAGTTGGGACGCAGTGGTTGAGTGAATTTGTAAGTATTGAGTGTAATACTGAGGGCTGAGTGTTTGGTCCTCTTTTTGGACCTCGCTTTGGTTTGTAATTCCCCTTTTCTATTTTCAATAAGATTTTACCCTTTTACTTAAATAAATAAATTAAAAAAAAAAAGTTTCAAATGCCACGGTAAATAATATAATGAGCTCTTAACTATGGCAGCTATTGTTCGTATTGGAATGAAGAAATGAGATTTGATGGATTCACCATTGAGAATCACGGCAAGTCTTTTTTGATTTGGTCTGCGATGATGTAATTAAATTACTCCATTAATAAACTACAACAAGAATTGAATCAGCAAATGATTCATATATATGGATCCACAGATACTTTTTCAAGTGGAAATTTTCAGCCACTCTAAGAAACTGAATGGGTTGAGGAAATCAAGGAATTAGACAGTGAGAGAAGGGGCACTGACACGCCTTCCTCATTTGGGAATAGATACATCTCAGGAAATGTTGATGCCAGAGCGAGGACGGATCCAGGACCCTTCCTTCGGGAGGGCCGGATGTCACTGATTTGCAAGGCGGGGCGATGGCTGCGACAATTGAACGGAGCATGTAGCCAACGACTAATTCACCTGGCTATAAAATGCTAGCTAGCTAGATAATTCAAGAATAAAACAAATACTGTAACAAGATGTGAAATTTATAGTTTATGGAAGCAAAACGGGAGATAAATGGATAATTGTGTAGAGAAGATCTCTTTTTGCTTTAAATAAAATTTAAAATTTTCACTATCGCTTATGCGGGGGCTAAAACTTATAGTATCTAATTAACGAGTTGTTGATATTTTGTATTTGCGCCTAACATGTTTAGGATGCTCGTGGGTTCAGCCAACTATTTCAACACACATCGCGTGTGCCCAATGAATCAATAATACAGAAACAATAATCAAATTTATATTAATCTTTGAAAATAACCACCTATCAAACAATTTCTCATCATCGAGAAAATTATTCGCAATTATATACGATTTTTTTTGAAAATAACAAGCAGTTTCTAAACATTTTAAAACAACAAGTTGGCCCCAATTTAAGTTCCAACTTAAATAGCTTTGACCATGGGATGCGTTAGTTTCTCGGTATCTTCGTACACGGGCATTGCCATCCCAGATATCTCATTTGTTTGCCCTACGCATATTAATTAGATTTAACTTCTTCTTTTTTCAAGAAAAAGAGAATGCAAAGAGATCACTCACTCATGAATGCTTCCCAATTGCTTCAAATGAGACCAAGGGTAATAAATTTAAAAGTATCGGAATCGAAAGACCAAAGAACTACTATCTGTTTTACAAGATCAATTATCTCAGTAGTGCTTTTCCGACGGCCACCAAAAACTCTCCCATTCCTTTCCTTCCACAAATTCCAACAAATAGCATAATGAATAATTTTCCAAACAGTTTTACCTCTTCCTGCAATACGTTAGTAGTCCAAGCTTCAGACAATTGTAAAAGCGTTCTCGGCATTGGCTATGATATCTTGAAAGCTTTAATGAAATAATTCCAAACCACGATAGAGAAATTAAGAGCAATGCATAAACATGTGCTCCGTGGTTTCTTTTTCACAACCGCACAACACACACAAATCACTCTCAATTTGAATACCTCTATGAGACAACATGTCTCTTGTTGGTAACGAATCGTGAAAAGAAGCCCAAAGTATAAAACTTACCTTGTTAGGGATTGGGCGCTTCCAAAGATGTCTTTGAAAGCTGCAAAGGTTGTGATCACCAGACAAGACATCGTAGCACCTGTTTGTGCTAAAATTCTCTAAAATGTTTACTTCATCTTCACCATCAACCAACATTGGAATAGGAATTTCACGACATAACAAGTCCCATTCGAGCCTCTCGTTTGCATTTAGCCTTCTCTTGAATGTATAGTTCAACCTCCCATTGACAATCAGCTCAGCGATCGAAGCTTCCTTATCTCTAGTTGCTTTATAAACAACCGGGAAAACATCTTGCAGACGGCCCCTTTGCATCCATTATCCTTCCAAAACCGAGTACCTCTTCCGTTTCTCACCGTGAAAGTAGCCAAGTCATGAACAACAGGTACCATATTAACCACGTTCTTCCACTGACTCCGACATTGTGGATTATTATCGATGTCCGACATTAACAATTCGTTGTGCCTTCTAAACTTTTGGTTGACAATCTTCCTCCATAAACAATGCTTGTTTCTTGTGAATCTCCAAATCCACTTAACTAACAAAGATCTGTTGGTTGTCCTCAGATTTTTTACACCTAGACCTCCGTTTTTTGTGGGCATACTAACCATTTTCCAAGAAACCCAAACAAGCTTCCTTCTTCCCTCTGCTGCACCCCACAAAAAATTCCGCGTAATCTTCACCATTCTCTTCTCCACACTCACCGGCAAATGAAAAAGAGACAAAAAATAAATATGTAAACTCGCAAGACAACTCTTGATTAGAACAAGTCTACCTGCTTTGTTTAAAGTTCTTTTCTTCCATGCATGCCAACCTCTGCTCCATGCTTAACAAGACATGCTCCCAAACAGTAGTTCTACGCTAATGTTCACCAATTGGCATTCCTAGATATGTGAAAGGCAACTTCTCCGTCTTACAACCAAGCTCTTTCTCTGTCTTAACTTGAGCTACCAGTAAGATTAAAAACAATTTAGTCTCATAATATACAGTTAAAAGTTGAGTGTTTAAACCTTCTGCTGCTTCTGCTAAAGCCTTTCTATTTTGATGATTAATAGCTAGAAATGTCACAGGGCGGTCTTATACATTTGTGGTACTCTAGGCGAATAAAATTTTTGGGGCTTTTTTATGAGTTCACAATCAGGGGAGAGCCGGATATTTAAATTATAAGAAGCTTAACATGACAACTTGGATCAGGCAATGCGGCCGAAGGCCGCCAAAAAAAAAAAATCAGCATTTTTTTGGTTAGATTTTGGGTTCTCAGCTTGTAATTTGGTATAAAAGTACCCTAAAATGGGTTGTTGGTTTCAAAAATTGAAATTTTAGTGATGCTTATAGCTATTATTAAAGATTTAGCAACAACTATAACTGTAAACAACTAACTGTAATTTAAATAAGTGAGATATAACACTTTAGCAACATTTATAAATGTCACATATTGATAATAGTAAATTGAATAAAATATAAAAAATTGGCCCCCAATAATTTGGGGCTCTAGGCAGCTGCCTAGACTGCCTTGCCCTTAAGCCGGCCCTATGTCACAACACCGCAGAAAATCACAAAAATTGGACTTCCAATTCCAATTAGTTCTTGCACCCGTGCGTTGCACGGGCCTACATATTTTGTAGAGAAAAATATATTTTGGTGCTAGTGAATTTTTTGGGATCCAAAATTTGAAGCATGAAACAGAAAAAATAAACGATAAAAATATTCAAAAACTAACAAAATGCTAATATCAAAACTCATAATAACTTGAACTAAAATAAGACACTAAGTTGTTGCATTATTCTCTTTTGAAGTTTCACATTTTGAACTAAGAACCCCTTCCAAGAGCTTAGCAATTCAAAAGAACTGTCCCCGTTACGAAGGAGATGATGGTACCCACAGATTGGATTGGCACTTTTGCAACTTGGGAGTTTACAACTTCAGATCCTAGAAAAATAAAAAGCATTGCATGCAACTTTAGCAAACATGACAGTATGCAATAAAAATAAATAAAATGCTTGAACAACTAACATTAATTTTTGAACCTTTGAGAAACAACATGGTAACTCCAAAATACACTATGCACAAATGAAAACCAAACATAAGAAACAAATTAATCTTAACATTCCAATATTCCATACAGTTGTGGAAGACAAATAGATATTTAGTCCAAATTTACCTGAAATGTATGTCCGTCCTCCACTGCCTCTTTAAGCATGTTAAAATCCTACAAGAAATACTTAGGAAGCAATACTGCTAGGGGTCATGGGAAGAAAGTGACAAAACTGTAGATACTCGTTATGGTATTTGTGTGGTTTAATACTTGTTACAAAGACAATTCGAGAGAATCCAGGACCACCAAGTTCATCCTCTGCAAATCCATGTCCCAAACAGGAGATTATAGCTGGCTCCATCTTACCTTCCTTTTTTGATCAGTAATTTAGTGGAGCTGTGGCAATCGTCCTCATCCAAAAGACTAAAACATGAACCAGTCATCGTAGTTTAGGTATCAATGCAATTAGCCCGTTATTCATTATGAACCACAAACCAATAACATCGTTCAATTCCAACAACCTGATTCTACCGGGAGCAAAACTTCTCACTTGGAACCGAAAATTTTGAAACACCAAAACCCAACTTCGTCATTTAAACATGATCTGTTTCATTTAACCCAAATACGTCTTCCCAAGTTCTCATATAATTCGCACGGTTTCAAAATAAGATTAGGTAGCAAACGACGTATCTTTTCATATTGCAATGATAGTTCATCGTTCATACATGAACGCAATTCCCATTAGTGCAACGCATTTTTCCTCAGCTTCTGGTGAAGCCTACATAAGAAAGTAGAAAAAAGTGAAGCACAGATTGTCGCAAGAATAGTCATTTACCACCACAAAGAGGAATCAGAAGGCAGCCAATTTCTTAAACTGAAATTAGTTGAATCTAATTTACATTCAATGTTAATGAGGTATACATGAAACTGTAACTAATTTAATTAATAATAGGAGAACTACCATTACCAAATCTCAAAACTACCACATCCACCGCCACACGCAAGGAATGACCACTAAATCACGTTATCTTGCATCTCTTTGTCAAGTTCACTTGATCATATTCAGTTCTGAAATTACCATCACTTCCCATTATATAGTAGCCAACCTGCAGTGAAGGGGGGGCAATAATATGATAGATTGATTCATAGGTGTTCCTTAGTACCAATTACTAACATGCATGTCAATGTCAGTGAACGAGTACTTATCTCCTCTTCCAAATCATTCAGTTACCCTTGATCATTGTCAAGGAAACACAGGACCTTTGCAGAGTTTAGAAGAGAATCTTCGGTTAAACCTGGGATAGAATCAAAATCAAAACAGAATATGGAGATCAAAAGCAAACCCTGTCTATCACTTTTGCATTGAGATTAACCCTCACCTGCAAAATCAGAACAAAGCTATATATAATTAGAAATCTTAATTCCAAATAAGAAAGCAAAAATCAAGTGGAACAGAGAAAACGAACAAACAATCAACTTGGTTAGGTTGTAACTGAAAACCCACAAACTAAAAAACCCAAATCAAAACAAACAGAAAAAAAATTGGCACGAATTTCTTGTAGCTCCTATGAGCCTCCTTTTACCTGAAAACAGAAAGTGATTATCAGTTAAACAAAAAAATATAAAAAGCTTACCGTAAAATCCTAGGATTTCGTGAATAGCTACGTCATAATCTCCGTTTACCGTTCACAGCAGAAGCACATTCATCAAACAATAAGAAGAAAACAAGAAAAAAAATCCTAAACAAACTAAATGGTCAGGTAACCGAAATCATCACCATTGTTATCATAAAGCCAGCAACTCTGAAACTTTAGTTTCTTGCCGGAAGATCACGGAAAGAAGAAGGTATTTTTTCGGTAGGGTTTCATTAGAAAGAAAGGAAGAGACGGAGGAGGGGGAAAGGCACAAATTGGTTTAGAAGCAGGATTTTATATGTCGGTTCCGCGAGAAAATATACCGATTTTTTTTCGAAACCACAAACTCCCATCGGTCTAAATATGCTTTGCCGGGACCAGAAGTTCTAGAAATCAATCTTATTCAGCTTTTAACCCCACAGAAAAAATTCAGTTTAAATCATATTATTAATTAATTAATTAATCGGCAACGCTTTGTTACGACTTTTCATCGGCGTACCAGGAATATCAGTGGTTGTTCCCGAAGCTCCTATTCCGGTCCCCGGTGTTCCTGTTCTTGGTTTGTTTCTGTTGCGCACGTGTAATCGTCAGAAAAACACAACGCCATTCCTTCTCCCGTTAGTCTAAAATGGAAAAAACAAAAGTCTCAAGTTGTTTTCCTGGAACTACACTATCTATTATCATTAATATGAATACCCTTCATTGACGGTTTTCACTTACGTCAACTTTAACGTGTTTGCTTGCGATTTGTCCCTTAGTGATGTAGGCACTGTTCCGCTGAGATAGTTATTCGCTAGATTCCTAAAAAGAATAAAAACATAAACAATTAATCCATGATTGGCAGACATCTTCATTACACCTGCAGGTATAATTGATTCAATTCAATACAAAATTAACCATGAAATGAACGAACTTACAACACTTTTAGCTTAGGGAAGTTTGCAAGAAAATCAGGAAAGTCTCCTTGCAAAACGTTATTACTTAAATCTCTGCCAAAACATTATATCACCATGAAAGAAAATGAAATAGTTAGACTAACAAATTAATCCTCTATTATTATTTTAATGCACAGTCGTACTACTAAAATTAAAAGCTCACATGATTTCAAGAGCATCCATGGCACTAAAATCTGGGAGAGATCCGGTAAGCAGTGCAGTACCAAGATTTCTGTAAACGTTAACCAGGTGAATAAGACTCGTGACCACACGAACAAGATAATTTAGAAGGAGAGCAATTGAAAAAAGGGAACTGTCTTACAATGCTGTCACTCGAGGTATAGCATCGGAGCTACACTTAACCCATGTATATGTTGTTGGCGGAAGACAAGGATCACCAGATGAAAATGCAAGTAATGGAAAAGTTGCTTGTAGTAAACCCAGGGCCGTTACTGATATATAATCATTTAAACAATTTTAAGATTGTATTTAAAAGAGATTCCATTCGCAATCAAATAGGAGCCAAAAAGAAAACAATGTGAAAGTGATCTATGTAATAAGCTAGCAGCACACACATGAGTTTCGAAAGTTGTACCATCAGAGGAATCCGTTAATTGTGCCGAAATTGTTAGGAGTAGAGATGAGAAAGACAATGCTGATAAGAAATGAATAAGATTGACCTTAGTATTCTTCATGTTATTATCAAGCAAGTTATGAACAGAGCAAAACCAGAAGAGATGATTGTTCCAATGATATGATATATCCTGCATATATATAAGCTTCGTTTGTTGATGATGAACTTTGAATTTGTACAAATGAGAGAATTATTCGAGTGGGGGAAGTCCCTTTGGACGAAAATTTATGTCCATCTTTGCTTGCAAATATATATATCCAACTTGCTAGGGTAATTTAGTACGTATCATGAAAGGATGATACTGTTTCCTGTTGCTGAATATCAACGTCCCGTATCCAGTTATTTAGAAGCAGTTGCGATTTTGCACACCCATGGATAAACATTCGATTCGCCAATATGTTTATACTTAGCATAAAAGTGCCATTTTTTTTTTGCAACTGGACGTGGAGTTTGAAATTTCTTGGATAATTTGTCAATTGATACATAGAGTTGTGGACATGCAGTAAGCTGACAAGGAATTAAGTCAATCCATGTATATATATTCCACTTGCATAATAACTTAATTAAGCTTATAATTTTCTATCTTATAAGTCAATCCATAATAACTTAATAATAATGTGTAGATTAGTTCAGATGTTGCAGGTAATTGGTGACCCTGCAAATATTCTGTCTAATGAGAGGAGGTACTCTTTTTCTATTGCAAATGCATATACTCCCAAGTCCTAATGAGGAGTATTTCTTTGGGGACTATTGGTTTTTTAAGATTTCCAGACGGGCATTTCTGGTTTGGACTGTGTTTTACAATGATGCTCTCCAACTCTTGATTATCTTTACAGTGCTGGTAATTAAAGTACATACAAGATGCTACCTGTTTGCCGTGTGGTAGCCATGTTGAGACAAATGACACTTGTTTTTGCACTGTCGAACCACATTTCAAGTTTGGTATTATTGAAATGCACTCTATAAGAATGGAAAAATAGAAAAAGTAACAGCAGTGTTGGGAAGATTGAACAAATACAAAAAGAAAAAAAAGAAGAAAAAAAAAACGACTCTCATATGAAAATGTTAGGTCCCATGTATCTTTTTATTTGTGGCGAGAATTTAATTAGAATGTTTTTTTTTTTTAAAAGACTACCAATAGTAGTCACACCAAAAAGCAAAACTAAAAGCAACGGAGTCCAAATTATATACTGAATTGGTGAAACTTACATGCACTCTCTTTTCCCAAAGAAACAGCCCAAGTAAGATCTAGAGACTTCTGATCAAAATAAATAAATAAAATAAATCTAGAGACTTGGTTTCAACACAAAAAATCTTGTCCGTCTTGTAACTATGCTTGTCTTAAAAAATACAACAATTTGTTTCCATCCCTATTTATTTATTTATGTTTGTCTAGAATTGTTGTATGAAGATACGGAGCTTGCTCCATTTGCTGTGTGATGGAGCATTTGGAGAGAAGAAATGACAAGTTGTACAACAATTCCAAGAGGAGCATCAAGCTAATAATTGTAGCTGTCAAATACTTGTTGTATAATTGGAGTTTAAATTCACGTATCATCAAAGTTATTCTTTATCAACACTTATTTGTAATTGGGATGCTGTTGTAAGCCCCATCCATGCAACATTTTGAGTCAGTTTGCCATTGTTTTAGTTTAGTGAAAGGGATAGAGTAGTCAAAGTGAAACACCCCCATGGCCAAGATACTCGGCTGGCAAAATTATTCGTCACAAACCAGGTACCCATGTTGTGCAAACCATTTGTCTACTTTTGTATAATCGGACATTTGGAAGAGATTAGACACGCCATAGATAAATAAAGTGTACATTTCACAAATAAATTTCATTAAACACATTCAACAACAATAATGCAAAATTGTTGTTTTGGGTTTGGCAAAATGCACTTCACTTTTTTGTTCCCTCTTGTATTCATTGGGATGAGGTACCCCTCTTAAATACCTCTCTTATCAA
This sequence comes from Papaver atlanticum, assembly GCA_023531105.1. Classification (NCBI taxonomy): domain Eukaryota; kingdom Viridiplantae; phylum Streptophyta; class Magnoliopsida; order Ranunculales; family Papaveraceae; genus Papaver; species Papaver atlanticum. Next base: position 613,709 of record JAJJMB010004716.1, on the reverse strand, counting down.
TGAATTTTCTCTTCACCTATCAAAAATAATAAAATTTAAAACAAAGTACATAATCTTCAATCCAAATAGTTTGACCCAGTGCATTTGTTGTTCCAAAACAACTTCATAATAAGGTATAATTGTTTGTGCCCCAAACCCAAGGTCTTGGTAATTTATTCCACGAATTGTTAATTACCAATATATAGTTTAAGAAAACTCTGTTGCTTGAAATACTCGATTCAATCGAAAATGAGTGATTTATGACTTGGATTCAATCGAAAATGAGTGATTTATGACTTGGAGTATAGGGGTTACTTCCCTACGCCATTTATCTTGAAACCATTTGCCCGTGTATATATATAATTGAGCAGAAATTGCTGGCCTCACATTGAAAGTTAGGCCAAAAGCTTGAATTCTAGAGCTCCTGCTCTCCCGGCCAATAGAAATCGAGAGTCAACTATGTATTGTTATAAATTTTCCGTGCACACAAAACACCAGATGTGAAGAGTACTCACCTAATCTTTGTTATCCCATTGCTCCACCTAATCTAATCTCAAAGCTCTGAAAGCCCTAAGTCTCTCTTCTTCTCTTCTTTCTCTTCTCTCCTGATTCTCTGAAAAACATGGTGAAAACAATACTATGACGAACAAATAGAAAGCGGAAAGTTAGCTATTTGTTTGTCGATATCAGGTAAGAACAATATTATGTTCTTAGGATTACTATTTTGGTTTTGATTTCCAATGGAATTTATTCGGTTTGTGATTTGGTTGCTTAATTATTGGATTTTTTGGTTTTAGGTTAAATCTCTGCAACTAGAGGAGGAGGAAGGTTGCTTAATAGTTCAATTTTTTATAGTAAATAGGGAATGACTACCAGGACCTAAAGAGAAAAGGAGGTCAAGAAGACATCATGTTGATAAAACTATCTGAGATGAGAAAATAAAAAACGTGGAGTTGAAGTCCATGTTGCAAGTATTATGTTGAAAAGTAAGATGGTTGTTTGCAAATAACTTGCAGGTATGTAACATCTATTGCTAACATAGTGTTTCTATAGTTATGATAAGTGACCATGGTTGTTTTTGCGATATTTTGTTGGCAATGTAACTATGTAAATTCAGTTTTGCTTTAGCTGTGGATTCTAATGGCATCAAATGATGTTTCTGGTGGGTTTTTTTTTTTTTTGGTAGTGGTGGACTTCCTGTCCAACATCGTGAAATATTTAATACGTGACACAGTGACTGTTCTAATTTCTAAATGCTATACTAATATACACAGCGTACAAGTGCAGTAGAACTGATGTAGTTATAGGATATTATGGCGGTTCTAGATGGAAATTCCTACATCGTGCAATATTCAATAGGTGACAATGTTCTAATTTCTAAATGCCATACTCAGTGTATACACAACCTACAAGTGCAGTAGAATCGATGCATTTATGTGGTACCTCAAAGAGTTAGGAAAAATTACATAATTTGATTACAAAATGAACTATTATACGACGTATCTTGATAATTATTAGTTTAAACAACCATGAGGCTGCTAATATTATTTTCTTGCTTATTGCACACATCATGTCATCATCTGAGGCTATAGTCTAAATCAACGAACCCATAATCAAACATATGGTCTAAACAATCCGATCTTATTGCTCTGCTACTGCATTTGCATGATGTAATCTTGGTGAGCCCAAATACCAAGCTTGAATTCATATCTTTTAACTGTTACACAACTATTGTGTTTTGCTGCACATTTTTCCACGTTCCAAAAATTACATTTCGAAAAAAGGAAATGGTTTTCCCGTGACATGTCAATTTGATTCATATGCTAGAATACTAAACATTTTCTACTTTTAATGGATCAGATTGCTGGGATAAAGAACTTAAGGCAACAAGAATTAATAAATTTCCTCTATGAATACATTGAAGAGGGTGCACCTACTCTTTTTTTTTACTAAACAAACAAATATATTAAATTTCAAAATTGTTATTTTTACAACTGAAGAAAGAAAATAAAAGGAAAGGAACTATTAAGGATTCAAGGACAAAACAAAATTTTCAAGCAAACCTATAATAAGGTTGTACTGGACTCTCTAGACAACTTAGGCAGTTTGGATTTATTGAGTATAGAAAGCTCTGACCACTGCTCATACGAGCACCCCTTTTAGCTAGTTTGTCAGCAGTTAAATTTATTTCTCTGTATCCATGCCTGAATTGAACATCTGTATTATCTCTGCACACTTTGCATCTTGACCAGAATATCCAGGGGATCTTGTTTTGAGTGAATGCTTGTATGGCTGATGAGGAATCTGACTGAATTAGAGCTTTCTGCCAGTGATTTGTTATACCCCATTCTAATGCTCTCAGTACTGCTACAAGTTCAACAATAAAATTAGTAGCTAGACCAATACCTCCACATTCTGCAACAACAAATCCGCCAGTATTATCTCTGCCAATAAATCCAAATCCTGCATTCCCAGGATTTCCTCTTGATGCCCCATCACAGCAAAGCAATATGGTATTTTCAATATGCAAATGAAAGTATAACTCAATGGCATGCACTACTTTAACTGTTCTGCATGGAATATCAAAGTATCTAAGAATAGCCAAATCATAAGGGTCATTTCTCATATCACCTATGAGTCTGATTCTGCATTCATGGACCATTTTTTTAATTTTGTTTTGAATTAAAGTCTAGCTGACACGTAGATCCTCAAAACAAGCAGCACTTCTAGCTTTCCATAATTCCACCATGGTGCAATAGGCAGCAATACACCATATTTCTTTAATGACCTGACTTTTCATACTGGCATATTGTAATATATCAGTAAATGATAATGGGTTTAAGAAATTGAATATACCTCCAAGCCAGTCCCACAGATGTTGTCCATAAGAACAATGCCAAAGTATATGATCCATATTGTCTTGATCTTGGAAACACAGATAACATCTAGAAGCAAGGTTGAAACCAATTCAGATTTGAGTTTTTCCTCTGTAGCACAAACATCTCTTGTTATTTTCCATATATTACTTGCACTAGATGGATGTACACAGCTTTTCCAGATGTGATTGTACCAGTTTAGTTTAGGCATTTTTTTTCTTATTCTATTTACAGCATGAGCTACTGTAAATTGACCTAAATGATGACCAGTCCAAACTATTTTATCAACACCATTATTTAGGATGGGAAGATCCTCCATAGAGAAGTATTTGAGCATTTCTTATGGAATTTGCCATTGATGATTGACTATCAGCTCACTAACTTTCCTATTGGGGTTCTGAGTAAAAAATTCATCATTTGGGAAGGCTTCATTCAGAGTAGTATATAAAACCCTTTTATCTCTCCAAACATTTATTGAAGAACCATTTCCCACTATCCATCTAGTATCAACTTCAAGTTCTTGTTTAACCCACTTAAGCCCTGGCCATACAGATGATTGCTTGTAATGAGAAATCCATTAATTATTTTTATTTTGAACTTAGCTAGAATAAATTTAGCCCATTCTTCATCCACAGTTTGAATTTTCCATAGTAGCTTCATTAGAAGAGCCTTGTTGATATCTTCAATTCTTCTTAAACCCAATCCACCTTCTTCAATAGGAGAGCAAGTTTGTTCCCATTCAAGAGTAACATTTTTTTTTTTTTCTGGATTACCAGTCCAAAAGCAATTTCTTATGATCTTTTCACAGGCCAGAAGCACACTTTTAGGCCATCTGTAAATGGACATAGAATATACAGGAATACTGCATAAAACTGTTTTAATTAAGGTAATTCTAGCTCTGAAGTTTAGAAGTTTACCCATCCAGATAGCTAACTGAGATTGCATTTGTTCAACAAACTGCCATACATCTATAGTCTTTATCCTTCCATGAGTAAGAACTACAGCCAGGTATTTGTCAGGGAATTCAGATAGAGTGACTTGAAGATAGTTTGCAATGCTCCTCTTTCTACTTATGTCAACTCCATTAACAAAGCATTTACTTTTTTCTCTACTTATTATCTGGCAGAAGCTAACTGATAACCATGAAGGATCTGAAGTAGATTGTTGAGAGAATTCTTGTGTCCATTGCAGAAAATGAAGATATCATCTGCAAAAAATAAATGAGATGGGTGTATTCCATTTCTGATGACCATGGGTTGTATTTTACCTTCATTTATACATTGTGTAATCTGTCTGCTTAGTAAGTCCTCAACAATTACAAACAATAAAGGTGAGAGTGGATCTCCTTGCTTGAGCCCTCGATTAATGCCAAAGTAACCCACTGGACCACCATTGAGCATAATGGAAATTTTGGTTGTCTTCAGAAGAATTAAGATCCAGTCACAGAATGCCTATGAAAATTTATAATGCAGCAGTACTGAGATGAGAAAGTCCCAACTAAGAGTGTCAAATGCTTGAGAAATGTCTAGTTTTAATCCAACATTCCCACCTCTTCTTTTAGCCTTCATTTCATTTACCAATTCAGATGCAGGTAGTATTTTCTCATTGATGCACCTGTTTTTAATAAATGCTCCTTGTTGGGGTGATACAACTTTAGATATTATACTGCTCATTCTCATTGAGATAACATTTGTAAATATTTTGAATAAAAAAAATTACTCAAGCCAATAGGTCAGAACTGATTTTCCTTTTTTGCACCTTTTACTTTTGGAAGCAGCGCTAAGAAATTTGAATTGAGACCATTGGGGATGAACTTGTGTCTCTAGCTATAAGTGATAGCTGACACTAGATCTTTTTGAATTATATCCAAAGTAGCTCTAAAGAAGGAACCAGAGAACCCATCTGGTCCAGGTGCACTGTCTTGATTTAAATCAAAAACTGCAGCTTTAATCTCATCAGCATTAGGAATGTGTTCAAGAAAGATATTATCTGATGTAGTTACCACCTTAGGTATAACAGAGAATATATCATCAGTGAAAGAGACTGGTTGAGCTTGAAATTTTGTAGAGAAATGATTAATCAATATATCAGTTATTCCTTGTTGTGTTGAAATGATACTTCAATTGTCATTCTCTAATTCAGATATAGAGTTATGAGCTTTCCTTATCTTCATTTTAGTGTGAAAGAATATTGAGTTAACATCACCTTCTTTGATCCATGCAACTCTGGCTTTTTGGCTCATCATGGTGTTATACTGTTGTGCAACTATGTTATATTGCCTTTTTGTTGTCACCCAATGATTCAATAACTCTAAGCTAGAGGGGCCTTCATCAGAATCTACATTGGTCTCAAGTAATTTTTCTTCAGCTTGTTGGAGTTTAATTCTCACATCACCAAAAACTTCCCAATTCCATTTCTTGGGTATTTCCTTTAAGATTTTCAATTTAGACATAAATACAAAGATAGGATTACCTGTAATATTTTCATCCTAGGTACTTTTACAACCCGTAGAAAACCTTCATGTTGAATCCAAATCTTTTGAAATCTATATGGAACATTACGAGGCTTTGGAATAATGGAATCAAAACCAATGAGAGCTCCATGATCAGAAATACCTCCTGCTGTGACTTTGTAATTCCACCCACCATAAAGATTTAACCATTGAGCATTGAAGACATCTCTATCTAAATTACACAATATTCTTTTTTGACCTGCTCTGCCATTACCCCAAGAAAATTCCAAACCACTTTTTGGAGATTGAAGTAGATTACAAGTATCCAAACAATCATTGGAATTAGACATAGCTCTCACCAGAGGTGGTCTGCTATTAGAGCATTGCCCAGTCGAACTCGCAAGCGTTGTTATCTCAAGCTCGTTTGTCAAGTTTAGTTGCTAAAACTATAAGTATTGATTTCTAGTCTACTTATAGCTAAGTCTCGGATTAGGATAGTAAGTGTAGCTGAGCCTTAGACCCCACGACGTTCATCGAATGAAGACGAAGAACAAATCAAGGAAACTTGTGGAACTTCATCAACAAAAGGTATGTGGAGACTTGAACTTATCTTTCACTCAAAATCCTATCTATTTTATCTCATATTTTGATAAAATTTCGTATTGCTATATAGACTTCAATTATAAACATTTGCTATTTCGAGTCGAGTTTATCTCGCTTATTTATTTCTCGAAATATGTGTTGGTAAGCTTTCGCTTTATCCAAGTGTGACGGTAAATAACCCGATGGCCATGTGTCAACATCTCAAGGGATGATTTCATGATAAGATGATAAGGTAAAAACATCGAATCATACTCTATAAAGATGATTTCATCTGAATCGAGACACCTGCTACAAGCATTACATGAATGACGCGTGTGAGGAGTGGTCTAATCGATCCAGACGGTCAAGTCTAAAAAGAAGGATTGCATTTAATGAATGATCAGAAGAGACGTGGGCGAATTTACATCATACCAGAAGGCTCGAGCGATCTATACTACAACCCAGAGGTGACACAGCACGAGGTTCTCCAAGAAGGAGATACACGAAGATAAACATGGCGAGATAACTCGGAGGGAGAACCAAGTAGGCCATCACGAGGGATAGTATAGAGTTCGTCCGAAGCAACGAGGAGATGCACGATAGCTCCGTCAGCTCGGCGAGACCAGGCCTTCACGGGTCCAACTTGCCTTTAAATACCAGTCCTTGTAGAAAGAAATGGACAACTTATGTAATACTAGATGGTCTTTCTACAGAGAATTCCTAAGAGAGATCTAGATAAAGAGAGAGTGAGAAATCTAAGTGATATTTGTAGCTCTTTCAAGGGTAAGACCCCAATCAATAAAGAAAACATCTTCTTTCCCATGGACGTAGGTCTTCATGGCCGAACCACATTATATGCTTGTGTTAATCTTTGCTTTCATGTTCTTTACATTATGTTTGTCTTTGAATCTTGAATGTTAGTAGCTTTATAGCCTTTAGATCTACTTGGATGTAGTCATCAGAAAATATGCAACTACATATTGGCGTTAGAAACAGGGAAGTATGAAGATTTATTCTACCTCCCTAGTAACAGCTCTATATTGTTTTCATAATCTCCTTGAGATAAGTGGCTTCCATACTACTGTGTAGAACTTTATTAGAATTTATGAGTAGAGCTCGGACTCAACACAGCCTTCACGATCTGTGAAGTTTTGAAGACCCTCAAAATCAACAGATCTACATCCTTTTCACTAATTTTCTACAAAATTTTCATCCTTTTAGGGTTTTTTATATATTCCTCAAGATGCTCAAGAGAGTTGAAGATCGGAGTGAAAATGGAGTTTTAAACACTTCGGCGCCCAAACGATCTCCTCCATGAAAGGGCTGGGAAGAAGTTTTAGTCAGTAAACTTCATAAGGGAAAATATTGTCCTATGAAAGTAAAAAAGACGAATTGTTCATGATGTTCTTCATCTTCTAAGAAACTCAAGATAATCCACAATCTTATTCTTAGAAATCTAACTCTAAGTCAAGGGGAAGGGTTAATGAGTACATAATCATTCATCAAACTCAAAGTTTGTTCAAAATCAAAACTATAAAGATGATGAGAAATATTTCCTAAAATGGGAAGATATGCTCAATAGTCATAAACTTGGGTTTTTCCTAGTAAAGGTATGACGTGTAGAAGGAGGTATTTTTCTCAAGTAGAGAGACAAACAAAACACCTTTTTCTCATCACCGAAACCTTGTGCAAGTAGAGAATGTTTTGACATCTTCGCATGTCTCAAAAATTTACTGCAAAGTCTTCCTGTACTTATCTATCCAGTCTGAACATGACCTGCAAATCTAGGGTCCCACTTTTCTGTAAGAAAAGACAAGTTGAGCATTATTGCATATATCGCAGGTAAGGCGATGGTGACGAGACGATCCACTTGCATGAGCCAAGGTGAAACTGGTGGAGCCCTATCTGGAGGCCTAGACAAGATGGAGCTCGATGAAACTTGCACAATGGTGTATCCCGGGAGAGGGACAACCCGATAACCAATATCGGGAGGGGTTAACTGATAACTCTAGCTCTGACGAAGAGGAAAATCCCTTCGAAAGACAGAATGGTATCCATTTAACTCAACCAGGGGGTTGAATCGTTTGCCAAGGCAAACAGTAAACAATGAGGAGAAGGAAGGAGAACCTTCTAACTTCGGCAATACCGTTGTTACTATCGCAACCATCCTTAAAGCTCAATAGGCGCAGGATGAGAGAATGAAAAAGTTAGAGAGACGTAACAGGAGGTTAGAACAGAGAAACCGCAGCCTGAAACGAAAAAAAAAAGAAAAAGGTACCACTCACTACCATAGAGGAGACCCCCGAGGAGGAGAATCCTTTTGAGAACTTACAGGACGATGAGCGAGTGCATATCCCAGACACCTTGGACAAGGAAACAGGAGAACGCTTTCCGAAAGGAAGCCGAGAAGTCCTAAACGAGGAAGAAAGCCCGTCCGAGGGATCATCCGATGTCGATCCCAAGCATAGAAGAGAAAAGAAAAAGGAGGACGAAGTAAAAACAGTGAGGGGAGACTTCAAGCAAGGGAAGATCATAGACCCCAAGCGAGGGGAGAATTCAAAGTCAACTCGTTCTAAAATAGTGACGTACGCCGAGCAATTGGACGAGGATTCAGGGCGATCAAGGTATCTCCGTCCAGAAGCTTCCTACTCGCCCGAAAGAGCGTAATGACGAAGGAAGAAGGCCGAAAGGAGGCACAATGATGACCAATTACAAGCCCGACTATATCAACTCGAAGCGATGTACAGAGAGGATACAGGAAAACAAGAAGGAAAAAAGTTAAAGGAAGTTATGCAAGAGGCTGGATAGTCTCCCTTATCGGAGAGTCTACTATCCCAACCATTTCCAAGGAAATGCTTGCTCCCAACGTTTGCAACTCCCTACAATGGGACCGGCGATGCAATCGAACATCTCAGATCCTACCACATGACACTGACACAGTGGAGTCACTACGAGGTAGTGATGTGTAGGTTCTTTCCAGCCAGCCTAAAAGACGGGGCCCTAATGTGGTTCAATAACCTGTCAAAGGCATCGGTTAAATCGTTTGACCATCTATCCGAGTTGTTCTTAGAAACATGCATACATAACAGCCGAGTCAAACCCGAAATTGACATGCTGTTCCATTTAGCCAGGGGACCGAACGAGTCACTCCGCTCTCAGAATCCTACGCGATCTTGGGCTTTAAAATAGTCTAAGAAAGACAGACCCCATATTTGTCAGCATGTATAAGACCATGCCGCCCAATCTAGGGAAACCGAGAGAGATTCAAGAGGATTACATAGCCCTTGAATAACTCCAAGATAGTACTTATGACAAATTGGTAAAATGAACCAATAAAAGAGCAAATGTGGTAGAACCAAAGAACCCTCAAGCGTCAACTCAAGGAGCAGGGTGATCCAACATCAAAGTAGAGGATGGAAAGGGCGAGATCAAGCCCAACAAAAGAAGGTAAAGTTCGAAAACCCAGTCTACACGAAACTAAACACACCTATATCCGAGATCTTTAAGAAGATCGATGGAAAATGTAAGATCACATACCCATGGAATAGAGGACAGCAGCCCGAGCGCGCTAATAATAGAACAGACTTCTGCGAGTTTCACCAGTTCTATAGACACACGACGGACTCGTGTAGAGATCTGAAGAAGATGGTGCAATACATGATTGATGAAGGAAAACTCGAGGAGTACATCGCACAGCCAGCGATCCAACCAACGGTGGGAACACCCGTACATCACGTAGAAATACCACGCGGGGAACAATACTTGGGATGCAATACGATATCGCATTCATCTGTCACTGCAACCACACCTGAAGGAAGTATTATAGGACGAATCCACAAGCGAAACTTCGAAGGTGACAAAGTCTTCAGTATGGAAAAAGAACCTCCTATACAGGAGTGGATGAAGATACCTATCAGTTTTTCATCCTCGGAGGCACCAGATGAAAGACGAAACCACAACGATCCACTAGTGATTACGAAAGCTATCGCACTGCCTGAGAAGGAGGGCGAGGAAGAAAAGCCTAATCCCTTCTACCTATAACATATTTTGCTTTCATGGATCATCGACCCGCCCAAGAGGTGAGGTCACCTTAGAAATTCGAGTAGGAAAAATCCTCACTCTAACCACTTTATGTGTAGTAGATGTACTTTTACCCTACACAGCCATTATCGGGCGATCCTGGGTCCATGGGATCAAAGGAGTTGCCTCAACCTACCATCATAGACTAAGGTTTCCAACACCCGATGGGATCGCAGAGATCGTTGGAGACTCAGGGGAAGCTAAGTATTGTTACAACATGGTCGTACAGAATGACGAAAACAGGATAAAACCCCCAAAAGCAAAGGAGAAAAGGGCTACGAATGCTAAAATCCAGGCTGATATTAATGCTTACGTAGCAGTGACAAGAAAAGCAAGATACTCGAACAACGTACCATCCTCAGACTTATCCAAGGATATCTTATAGAAACTACATGACCTCTCCAATAATTGAGAGCTCAAGACAAACCTCTCGGCCTCAAAACCCGCAAAGGGAATAAACGAAAGAACAACCGAACCTATGAATGGTTAAGATTGCAACTCTCCTCGACAGAGAGGAAGAATAAAAGATCGTACGAACATCAAAAGAATACTCCAATGCCTCTGCAAGACACATGGGAGGTATGCCTGGGATAGATCCAGAAGTCTGCCAAGACCATTTGAAAGAAGATCTAAAGCACAAGCCTATGAGGCAAAAGATGCGAAAGGTGACACCGGAGTATCAAAAGGAAATTCAAAATGAACTAAAGAAAATGGAGGCATCATAAGTTGTCCGAGGAGAACAAATGCCCAACATGGTGATAATACCGAAGAAAAACGAAGAAGTACGACTTTGCATTAATAGGACTTGTCCAAAGGACAGATTTTCGATTCCCGATATCGATCAGTTTGTGGAAGCCACATCTGAATGCGGACTACTGTCCCTAATAGGCGGATACTCAGGTTATGACCGAATCTCACTCGAAGAGAAAAATTAGGATCATAATGCCTTCTCCACTCCCCGAAGTCTCAACGGTTACCTTAACAAAGCTATCGCTGACATGCTCAGGATGAAGCTAGACGAACACGGGACTAGCCGATATGGACAACTACACAATGTACTACGGGCCTATCGGACCACACGAAGAGGAGCAACAAGGATGGCCCCCTTCGTTATCACATGTGGTATAGAAATGATCGTACCAACTGAAGCGATACTCGCTGAGATAGACAGCCTCGAGGAAAACCGAGAAATAGTCCTCCGGAGAATGTAAAAATACCATTGGAGGTCAGCCCGAGAATACAACGAACATGTCCATCAGAGGCGATTTAGCCCAGGAGAAAAAGTCTGGTGCGAGATCACGCCATACCACCGCAAGGAAGGAAAATTTACTCCTATCTGGGAAGGACCACTCATAGTCATCGCCAAGGCATGCGATGGAGCACACAGATTTCTCAAACCTAATGGGGAAGAACTAGAGCGCCCCCAGAACATCAAATACCTCAAGCAATACAATGCTTAAACAGCTCATCGCTTAGGAAGATAAAATCTGAAAATAGGATTCGAATCCTTACTTGTAAAAGGTCATGAAACCTTACTTGAATGTACTAAGGGCTTACGGACCCTCTTTTGAGAATAATAAAATTACTCCTTTTGTGTACTTATTTCTTTCAATTTTCTGCACCTCTTTTTCGATTCACTTTGATTTATTTATTTTTCTTGCAATTTTTACTTTTTGTTTTATTTGTTCTTGCATAATCATACCATATTTGCATTATCACAAAAGCCCATCAAGATTATGACACGGTGCTAGCCACACCTTCCATTATACAATGAATGATGCGGGTAAAATACCTAAGCTGCCCGAGACGGACAGACCTAAGGCAATGCCATCTAGCCGAATGAAGCAAGATAAAGCGGGGGACACCTTAAGCTACCTGAAATGGAAATATACTTAAGGTAATTCCATCACGATTGCGAATCGTGTGATGTCCTGCCATAACAGGAGATATCCAGAATCAAGGTTCTTACCTTTAGCTAAGGCAAGAATCACTTGACCGAGATATTGCCCTCCAAACAATGGTTAATAAACAAGTGACTCACATAACTGATCACTTAACCTTGGGGAAAGTGTAACCTAAACAGGACACTAAAAGAAAAACCAAGCCCATAAAGGCACCAGACCATGGCGAGAAGAGGAATGTGCTATGCCTAAAGACCAACACCGTAAGAGATGACCTATCCTATTAAGGAACTGATCACTCCTTGGCTTTGTCACCCATGGTTGGACCAACAGCATGCACAAAACCCCCCGGGAGCCACAAAAATACACACATCATGTGATGTAATTCAACTAATCCATATAAATAGCTAATTCAAAAGAAAGTATCATTGCCTCCCACGTATGAGGACTTATCAAAGTACGTATAGCAAAATAATACCTCCAACACAGAAAAGGACTCGGTTAGCGTACTGATCAATCAAACCAATTACACGTTGCCTCGCAAAGAGCACGAGGACTTACCAAATAATGTCTTCCTAAACATTACCTCAAAAACAACATGAGGTTTAAACAGAAAAAGGAGAAAACAAGAAGTTCTTAGAAAAGCAAAGCTTATATGAGCCAAAGAACTGACGGACTTAAACCTTCCCATCGCCAGGCGCACCTTGCTCAATATCCACCCAATCCTCGCCCTCGGCAGTTCCATGAGAAGGTTGCTCGGACTCGGGCTCGACAGGCGGAGGTGGAACCACAACATTGAAATCAGCTGCGACCCTTTGACGCTCACGAAGGACGGAAGTTCTGCAGGCATTCGTTATCATAAGCTTATACTCAGCATGAAGATTGCTTAACTTCTGATTCTTGTCAGCACGCTCAGCCTCCAGCTCTTCCTCGTGGTTGCTCACCAATTCATTAAGCTCTTCGTCGAGACTTTGTTTTGCCACCTTCACTTCCTCCAATTGCCTCTCCAACTCCGTATTAAGCTTATGAGCCTCTGCAAGAGAAGTAAAATGAGAGAGTCAATATAACAGAAATAACTCATAAAAGCATAAGGTGAATGAAAATCAAAAGCCGTTAATAGGAAACCTTCATGTTCAATTAAAATAGAAGCTAAGGTATGTTCCACTTGGGCCTTTTAATTATCTAAAACACTAATCTGCGCTTTAACAGGAGTTATGGCAGCATTGCCAGCTGGGCATGATAACATATGTCAATCACGCTCCTTTTCAAGATGGATAAAATATCGCTTGAGACGTGCAAACTCTTTTCTGTCATCCTCTGCCTGCGCAAGTAAGGGCATGTGGTCCGATTGCCACTCAATCATCCCATCCTTTTGAGTTCGAAGGAGCTTGATCTCATCTGAGCGAGCTACAGCCACCTGCTTAGCTTTATTTAGCATTGAACGAAGCTCAACGATGAGATCTCGATGAACGTCCACATCCTTCTGAAGTTGTGCATTTTGATGTTCTAAGGAATCAATCTTGCACTGGCGAGAGATCACATCGATCCTCAGATTGCATAGTTCCCTAGCATGCCTACGACCAGTATTATCTACCTTCTCCTCCAAACATTTGATGGTGGCTACCAATAGAGGGGACTAATTCAGAACTCTAAAACCTACTTTGGAGATGAAAACTTAGACAAAGGAAAAAATAAATACCTTACAGCTCCTTTTTATCTTGGCGAAAGAACAAAGCCTCTTGCTTGGCCATCTCCACAGCAAGACGTAAATTCTGATTCTCGTGCTCAGCATCTCTAGTTCGCCTCCTAGCAACACGAGTCTCGGACATCATACCAACCCTCAGATTGTTGCTCTGTTAAAATCAGACAACATCACCAGTTAGAAACACTTTAACTGAGGTAACAATAAATAACATACTATTGAAAGTATAGTCAAATACATACCGCCTGCACAAGCTGATGCTGAGCGGATTTAGACAAAGAAGTTAAGATACGAGCTTGCTCGTCCTCGCTCAGCCGATCATACTGATCTGAGCATAACATCTTTATCGCCTCGGATCCACCACCAAAGACGGTGGAAGACGAACTAGAAGGAGAAGCTGGAGCAGAAGGAAAACCACCAGCAAAATTACTTGGTACGCCAGTACCAACACCGCTACCAACCCGAGCACCTACATCGGGAAGAACACCTGCATCAGCGAGATTACTCGCCTGGGAATCCCCACCTCCGATATAATGGTAGTGCCATCAAGATTGGTAGCCTCATCCAACAATGCATGATCCATATCACCAAAAAATGCTTCACCAAGGTCCACAGTCTCATTCTCGCCAAACAACGCACCAATATCAACTTCCAATGCATGTTCTGCAACCTTCATAGGAGCAGTAGATGGCCCAGAACCATCAGCGACTCTTCTCCTATGCTCAAACAATACAACGACATCAGATGCTAAGGTATAAAACAGGGGCAAGGTATATATACATTAAAAAATTAAGACAGTATTTTCTACCTTAGCATCCTCAATAGCTCGAGCAGATTGTGATGAACGCCTACGGGAAGGGGACCATCTAAGCTCCCTTACCCTATAAGGTGGCAGATGATTATGCATCTCAGGAATCCCAGAAAGAACATTGCCAATCTCATCCCATCCAAAAATATAAGGCCCCACAATACAAAGAGTATCCAGAAACCACTTGGAATCATGAGTCTTGCGAAGTGTAAGGTTACTGGGATTGGGAGGATCCAAATCGGACACAAGATGAGGACCTTGGAGAGGTCTCCGAGATCTAGAAATTCCAACTCTAAGGCCCTCAAAGGTATCGGACTGTTGGCACCAATAGTTCTCCACAAAAGTCGCAGGTGTATACAAATCCATATGAGAAGGGATGAACTCATTCAGCTCGTGCTCAATAACCTTGCCTTGACTTTGCCGAGCACATTCTCGGGCGATCCTATAAAAATTTCCATTGGGATGATAAATAGCTCGCTGGGGACTAAGAAGGCAAAGCACCTCGTATTGAAAAGAATCTAGTGGGCAGTACAGAGGAAGGCGAAGCCCAGCATCGATCTGACCCGCCGCCACGATAATATCGTTTGGACCATAGGGGTTATCCTCAAAGAGTTTCTTTGTCAAGACGCCGACTTGACCCTCCGGAGTAGCAAAAGTAACTTGAAATCTTTGAAGGCGATGCTTAGTCTTTATCATCTCCAAGAAATCAGCATCAGACATGCCGGAAGAACGGCTGGTGCTAGAAGCCCTCATCGGTCTCTTATCAGCACTACAAAAGATAAACAAAAAGGGGGGGGGTATCAGAACTTACGCTGTAGAAAACCGGCGAAAAATAATAAAAGGTGGAGACAACAATGGCGATCCCCGAAGAAACTTTACAGTTAAAAAGAAATGGCAAGAACCATTGACTAGAGCAATCATGATAACTACGAAGGAACTTCACAGTTCGAAATAATGGCGTAAATCACCGAAGAAAATAAAAAGAAGAACAAATAAAAGAGGCCATACCATCTTGAAGGTCGAGATGGAGAATTCCTCTCAGACATAGTAAACTTCTTTATAGGAGACAAGAAGTTAAGAAGGAACAACAAAAGACAGAGGAGAGAAAGAATGAAAAAGTTCTGAATTCTGAAAACAGAAAATAAAGACATCATTCTCTTTTCCCAAAAGATTTTATAAGAAACCAATGTACCACCAACCGGCGCCTCAAGTCCAACAGGTAAAAGCGCACTAAAAGTGCAGATGTGGCGGAATTCTCGGACGTGGCGATAAAGACGGGGCGGTTACGAAGTTTTCTTCCCATCATGCCCTTGGCAAGTTGCAAATAAAATGAGAAAAATGTGAAGGTAAATAACCCGATGGCCACATGTCAACATCTCGAGGGATGATTTCATGATAAGATGATAAGGTGAAAACATCGAATCATACTCTATAAAGATGATTTCATCTGAATCGAGACACCTGCTACAAGCGTTACATGAATGACCCGTGTGAGACGTGGGAGAATTTACATCGTACCAGAAGGCTCGTGCGATCTATACTACAACCCAGAGGTGACACAAAACGAGGTTCTCCAAGAAGGAGCTACACGATGATAAACAGGGTGAGATAACTCGGAGGGAGAACCAAGCAGGCTATCGCGAGGGATAGTATATAGTTCGTCTGAAGCAACAAGGAGATGCACGATAGCTCCGTCAGCTCAGCGAGACCATGCCTTCACGAGTCCAACTTTCCTATAAATACCAGTCATTGTAGAAGGAAATGGACAACTTATGTAATACTAAATGGTCTTTCTATAGAGAATTCCTGAGAGAGATCTAGATAAAGGGAGAGTGAGAAATCTAAGTGGTATTTGTAGCTCTTTCAAGGGTAACACCCCAATCTATAAAGAAAACATCTTCTTTCCCGTGGACGTAGGTCTTCATGGACGAACCACGTTATATGCTTGTGTTAATCTTTACTTTCATGTTCTTTACATTATGTTTTTCTTTGAATCTTGAATGTTAGTAGCTTTATAGCCTTTAGATCTACTTGGGTGTAGTCATCAGAAAATGTGCAACTACACCAAGTTCATCTTTACTCGTGACGAAAGTCATATTAATTATTTCAATAACTTGAAAATCGCTTTAATGAAAATAGTCTGTGGATAACAACTATTTTAACATCCTCTAAGAAATTTTCAATGGTTGAAATGAGAGTTTAGAACAAGTAACCATGTTTGGATATAAACATGGTGTGTTCTCAGATTTGTGTAAAAGTCCAAAACCGGGAACCTAAAGAATGCGTACCCGTACACGTACTAGCAGTTGTTGGAAATCCGAGTAAGTATGTGCACCCTTTTTCATACTGGCGGAAGTTTCACATCCGTGAATTTCTGCTGGAGTTTGAAGTAAAAAACAAACTCAATCCGGGTACTTAAGTATGCGTACCCGTTTGCATACTTAAGGAGGTTACTTTCTAAAATCGGTTTGTTCATGAACTAAAACATTTATATAATAAGGAATGCAATCTTTGCAAACCGTGGCTATAATGTTCATGAATTGATTCGAGTGAATCAAAATCGATTTTGCTTCGATTTTGTCTTGTATACGTCTATGAGATCTAAGCAATTGAACAACTCTCTAACTTGTTCATTTGAGTCATTTGAACTAGTTATGGTAAAGATGAATAAGGTTGATATGAAAGTGCTCATATGGCTAACCGTTGGTTAACTATTGTTGAACCGACTAAGTGTACACGTTTAGGTACGGTTACTCAAAGCTAAATGAAGGTACATTTCATTTGTGTATAACAAGCTAAGTTCTATCTAACGGTTGAAAGATATTAGCTTGAATCTAATCAGGTTTTCATCTAACGGTGAATATTGAATGGTTTGTTACCAAGGTAACTTAGATTCCAAACTCTGATTTGAAATTTATATAAAGGAGAACTCTAGCAACTGGGAAACCTAATCCCCACACCTCCTGTGTGATAATAGTTGTATAAGCTAGAGTCGATTCTCCTTTAACCTTAGGTTTTTCATGAAACCCTGTAGGTTAACGACTTAAAGGCTTCATTGGGATTGTGAAGCCAGACCCAACTATTTTCTCTGTAGTTGTGTGATCTAATCTTGCTGTTTTCTATCGTGATTGAGTACAATCATAAGATTAGCTTGAGATTTATATCTCCGATTGGCAAGATTGAAAAGTAGTCACAAACACCTTTGTCTCATCGTTTGTGATTCCACAATATCTTGTTTTGTTAATCGATTAAGATTATTTTGAGGTGATTGATAAGGCTAGGTTGTTCTTCGGGAATATAAGTCTGGGTTATCAATTGGTTCATGTTCACCTTGATTTATTAAAATACGGAACAAAAACTCGTAGGTATTTCTGTGGGAGACAGATTTATCTATTTCAATAGACTTTTCTATGTGAAAAAGATTTGTTTATCAAGTCTTCGACTTTGGGTCGTAACAAGTCTTAGTTGTGGGTGAGATCAGCTAAGGGAATCAAGTGCGTAGTATCCTGCTGGGATCAGAGACATAAGGAGCGCAACTGTATCTAGAATCAGTGTGAGATTTATTAGGGTTCAACTATAGTCCAGATCGAAGTTAGCTTTATAGTAGGCTAGTGTCTGTAGCGGCTTAATACAGTATGGTGTTCAAATATGGACTAGGTCCCTGGTTTTTTCTACATTTGCGGTTTCCTCGTTAACAAAACTTCAGGTGTCTGTTTTATTTCTTTTCAGCATTTTATTTTGTTTAATAATTGAAATATCACAGGTTGTGCGTTGAATCGATCAATTGGTAAATCCAACCTTTGGCTGTTGATTGAAATTGATTGATCCTTGAACATTGGTCTTTGGTACCATTTGTTAGAGTACTGCTCGGTCGAACTCGCATGCATTGCTATCTTAAGCATGTTTTTCAATGTTACTGATCAAAACTATAAGTCTTGATTTCTAGCCTATTTATAGATGTCTCGGACTAAGACATAGATTGTGTAGTTGAGCTTTAGGCTTCAAGGAGTTCATTATTTTAAGACCAATAACTACTAAGGGGAGCTTGTGGAACTTCATCTACAAAAGGTATGTGGAGACTGAAAATCATCTATCACTTGGAAAGTCTATTTCTACTCTATCTCCTATATTGCGACATAAGTTGTATTACGATATAGTTTTCTATATACACATTTGAGATTTCGAGCTAAGTTTATCTCGCTTACATATTTTTCGAAATATGTGTTGGCAAGCTTTCGCTTCGACCAAGTTCATCTTATATCATGTGAAAATTGGCGAGTAACATCTTACATGGTTTATGCGATACAATCATTTGGTGTTGTCTTGGAATGTTTCGTTAATGATTATTTCAATATCTTGAAAATTTCTTTGATGCTAATAGTGTGTGAAAACGGCTATTGTCATCCTCTAAGAAAGTTTCAATGATTGAAATAAAGAGCTTAGAATCATGTAACTATGTTTGGATATAAACATAGTGTGTTATCATATTTGTGTGTAAGTCCAAAACTGGGAAACTGAAGTATGCGTACCCGTATGCGTACTGGCGGTTGTTGGATGTCTAGGAACCTGAAGTATGCGTACCCATATACTTTCTAAATTTAACGTGGGTAAATCAATAGCAGTGGGTAGACGGGGCGCTACGCTAAAGTGTATAAATTTAGTTTACTTTTAACCTCTCTTATTTCCTTGAGCAATGAAAAAAAAGTAATCCAACTCCTATGGGTGTTCACCAACACGTGCATAGCACGTGCGATTTGCTTGTAATCAAG
>JAJJMB010004716.1:492951-564560 GCA_023531105.1 Papaver atlanticum | reverse complement strand
AGACCTACGTCCACGGGAAAGAAGATGTTTTCTTTATTGATTAGGGTCTTACCCTTGAAAGAGCTACAAATATCACTTAGATTTCTCACTCTCTCTTTTTCTAGATCTCTCTCAGGAATTCATTGTAGAAAGACCATCTAGTATTACATAAGTTGTCCATTTCCTTCTACAAGGACTGGTATTTATAGGAAAGTTGGACTCGTGAAGGCCTAGTCTCGCCGAGCTGACGGAGCTATCGTGCATCTCCTCGTTGCTTCGGACGAACTATATACTATCCCTCGTGATGGCCTGCTTGGTTCTCCCTCCGAGTTATCTCGCCTTGTTTATCATCGTGTAGCTCCTTCTTGGAGAACCTCGTGCTGCATCACCTTTAGGTTATAGTATAGATCTCCCGAGTCTTCTGATACGATGTAGATTTGTCTATGTCTCCTCTGATCCTTCATTAAATGCAGTCCTTCTTTTTAGACTTGACCGTCTGAGTCGATTAGAACACTACTCACATGCGTCCTTCATGTAACGTTTGTGGCAGGGGTCTCGATTAAGACAAAATCACTTTTAGAGTATGATTTTGTACTTCTATCTTATCACCTTATCATGAATCCAACCCTTGAGATGTTGACACTTTTGCCATCGGGTATTTTACCCTCACATATTGCTCATTTTCTTTTCATCCTGCCAAGGGCATGATGGGGAGAAAACTTCGTAACCGTCCCGTCTTTATCGCCACGTTTGCACTTTTTGTGCACTTTTACATGTTGGACTTAGGGCGCCGGTTGGTTGTCCATAGGTTTATAGAGAATGTCTTTCTCTTTCTTTTATGGTCGTCGTTTCTTAACTCTATTGGATAAGTACCGATGAGCTTCCCCAGGACTTTTATTCCTATAAAAGCCTTCTTTTGATGGTGAATTGGATTTTATTCTTTTCTTCCCTTCTGTAGAGTTTAGAGTTTTAAAATTTTTCTTTCCTTTTCATAAAGGTTTCTTATGCCTTGTATAAGTTTTCCTCCTCATCCTCCATGGTGGCGAATTGTTTATTTATGTCTTGAGCATGATGCTATGCCCTCTCACTTGTTTGATTCGTGGGTTCTTCTTTTTCGTGTTTCTAGATCATCACTGATGTTTTATTAGAAAGACCTATCTGTTTGTTTGTCATCTTTAGCCCATTGATGGCTTAGAGAAACTGGTTTATCTTCTAGTGGATTGGTCTTTTTGCTTGAAGATTTCCATCCGCCGTTGTATTTCTTTACACAGTTTTAGCTTGGAAATACTTCATACTTGTGCGATTTTCTACACTGTTTAGCTTAGAAACACTTTCTGCTACTGCGTGGATTGCCATTCAATAGGTGACAGAGGTTCTTGTGTTTTTAGTTAATGCGAGATGAGTCGCGTCCTTCGAAGATCCATGATCTGTGTGAGCTATTAATCTTTCTTGCCGATCGCCCGAGTTGATAAGGATGCTGAGATATAAAATACTTCCCTGATATTTTAAGGTATATATACCTTGCCCCTGTTTTATATCTGAGCGTCTGTCGGCATATGTGTCGTGCGATGAGGGATTGCACGAGGATGGTTTTGTTCGTGATGATGGTGCAGATCCGAGATTAGAGTCACGGATTCCTAAACCGTGATGATGGTGCAGATTCGTGATGTTGGAGTACAGCTCCAACTGTTTCAGCCGTGGTCCAACTCGGTCCAGACCGAACCGGTCAAATCAAGTGCCACTTCAGTAGCAGGTTCAACCAGTTCCACGTCAGCTTTAGCGACCGAACCAACAGTTGACATGTCAGTGGTTATTGATGACACGTCAGTAACGCCATGTAAGCAGCCTGCAGAAAAAAGTCAGTGCAGTTGGTTTCCACGTAAGCAATGACAGTCCAGTCATGATATCCACTTCAGCAGTTGAATCCAGTCAGCATGAACCGCCACGTCAGTAGTATTGGTGACTCTTCCGCCACGTCAGCATCTAGTCAGTTGCCATGTCAGCGACGTTGTCATCAACTGAATTACCTGGTGTTGCCACATAAGCATAGTTTGGATTCCATGTCTGCAAAGTCGTCCAATCATCCATGCCACGTCTTCTTGTTGATCCAGTCAGCACTGCCACGTATGCAATTGCACGCGCGCTTTGTTCAAATCTTGATTCGTCAATAACTTTTTCGTTATAAGTCCAAATTGAGTGATTTTTGGCTCGTTAGAATCGTCTTTCGATTCCCTACAACATGGAAGAAAAAATTCCTGTGTTCGAGAAACTTTTATGTGCACTTGGAGCAGCAACATGATCGAGTTCGAGGTTCGTGGAACATGATCAACTTCAAAGTTCGTTTGATTTGTTACTCGAGGTTTGTCAGAAACATGATCAATTGTGGATAAGCAAAGAAAGTAAAGTTCTCAAGTACGACGAAAGGGTCCGGAACCGAGGGAAACGCCACCATGACAACATTTTGAGGGCCATTCCAAAAAGAAAAATCACGATGGACCCAGAAATAGAGATGGCGACGGACAAGATACCTGATCATAAGCTATAGCCATCTAGCAAGTGATGATAAAATATAATAAATCTAGTTCCTGCTTCACATGGGGGCGTCTTTGCTATTTGTAAATATCGCTACAAATAATGGGGCGGCTAAAGTGTTGCCAAGCACGCATTCAAAAGCAACTTGTTTAAAGAAGTCGAACAAAAGAAGACATCTTTTTCAATATCATTTTAAGTAATGGGGGCGGCTAAGGTTGAATGAACGAACACCTGGAGAGGTAACTCCTCAACTATTACATTATAAATCGAGTTTACAGTCAGAATTGAGAACACTTTTTGCATGTATTTATTAAAGAAATACGTGTAAGTTTTTCTAATAAAGAGAAAGAAAAAAACGAAGTATATTTATTATTAAGGAAATAGTTGCAATATTTTTCTAATAAAGAGAAAGACAAAAACGAAGTATTTTGATTTTTAAGGAAATAGTTGCAATGTTTTTCTATAAAAGGGAAAGACAAA
This sequence comes from Papaver atlanticum, assembly GCA_023531105.1. Lineage (NCBI taxonomy): Eukaryota > Viridiplantae > Streptophyta > Magnoliopsida > Ranunculales > Papaveraceae > Papaver > Papaver atlanticum. The sequence goes on along the minus strand of JAJJMB010004716.1, from coordinate 561,569 downwards.
TGTGAAGTATTTTGGTTATTAAAGGAAATATTTGCAATTTTTTTCTAATAAAGAGAAAGACAAAGACAAAGTATTTTGGTTATTAAAGGGAATAGTTGTGATGTTTTTCTAATAAGGAGAAAGACAAAGACGAAGTATTTTGGTTATTAAGGAAATAAATGCAGTATTTTTCTAACAAAGGGAAAGGCGAGAAGAAAGTGTTTTAATAGGAGCTGGAACTCAAGAAAGGAAATGTATGACAAAAAGCTAGAGACAGTCAACCTGTACACCAGAGATTAGCGTACATTCATTATTCTCAGACATAAGAGCGTTGAGTCGGCAACTTCTAGGCCAGTAACGGGGCATACGGGCGATCAATGTGCCTAACAAGAGATGGAGGCAACCTGCATTCGAGTGAGGTATGTTCTCGAAATCGAAGTCGAAGTTGAGTTATTAATTTAATCCAGATACCGAATATCATATGAATGGGAAAAGAATTTTGATTGTTTTTCTATTGAAGAGATAAACTAGTTTAATAATTTGAGCGTTTTCTATCAAAAAGAACAACCAAGGAACGAGTTTTCATGCAAAATCAAATAGTTCTGGTAATATCCTACAAGAAATGCGAGCTAGGAAATGAGAGTTCTAATAAAGAGAACATCTGCAGAAAAAGACAAGAATTAAAGTTACCCTATGTCACTCAAGTTCCATTAGTAGAGTAAAGGAATGCGAATGGTACGCCCACTTACATTAGACAGGCTCAAGATCTACGTGCAAGAAACAAACTCATATAATTTGGGTTTCTTTGGGAATTAAAGTCTCAAATTACAAGGATCAAATTGAGGGAGTCAAAGCATGATGTCATATGGCGGTTCTTGTTGCATTCCAAGAAAAGATATACATCAAGAGTGCTACCGTGAGCTGTAATCACATACTTGATTATGGGAAAGTTAGTATTTTCGTCGATGCGAGCATCCTACCTCGTTATGGGACAGTCGACAGCAAACTAAAAGCGCCGCGTACAAAAAGACTTTAGAATTACAATTTTCCAAGGATTCATGCAAAATGTAAAGTGAGTCCGCATATTCTCTTAAACTAAAAGTTAGTATATATACATGTGAAACTATGACAATGAATGTGTTTTCGAACTATACATTTTCTCATAAAGTCTCGTTGTAAGGGGAACATCCAACGTATTATTGATGAGTTAGTTTGATGGGAAGAAGTTAATGATCTCACTATGGTACGTGGACTTCACATACAAATGTCACCCAGCAAAGCATTTTCGGAAAATTTGGTCTCTCACGTAAAATGAACGTGGATCACTAAAAAGACGTGCATAATATTTCAGATGTGAAATATTTTGGTTCGTGGATATTGAAGCAAGACAGCCTTGGTTATATCTTGTGGGATAAAGTTAATATTGTTTTGTTCTTAATCCATCAACAAGTTGAGAATTAAGAGGGGGCGATGTTTGTACCCCATTAAAATGGTACACTTGTATACCGCATAAGCTATTCAATACCGGTGAAACATGATTTATTGGAGAAACCCGTCGGTTTATTAAAGAAACCCACATGGCTTATTATAGAAGCCCAGTTGGCTTATTTTGGAAGCCCAGACGGTTTATTAAAGAAAACCCAAAGCTTATTAAAGAAGCCTAGTTGCTTTATTTTGGAAGCCCAGATGGCTTATTATTGAAGCCCATTTTGTTTATTATGGAAACATAACTCGCTTATTTTGGAAGCCCAGTTGGCTTATTGTTGAAGCCCGTTTGGTTTATTATGGAAACCCATTTTTGCTTAATATGAAAGCCCAGATAAATCCTAACAGTAAGAGGATAATTATCTTAGGTGGTTATAATTATTATTCAAGGCAATAATTATTTAAGATAATTGCAAAATCCTAACAGAAAGAGGATAATTATCTTAAGTGGTTATGATTATTATTCAAGATAATAATTATTTAAGATAAATAAGGATTATGATAAATATTAGAGGAATAACAAACTTTATCATGAATCTTGTTGTTTTCTTGGATTTATACGGGGAAGGGAAGTTATGAAGATAACTATGAAACCCTAAAGCTAGATCTACTTTCTGCCTATAAATAGAGGCTAAATCCCAACTCAAAGAAAGGGGAGATAGGAGAGAAGGGGGAGAAGGGGCTGCCATTTTCATCACATTTCATCTGCTTAGATATGCTTTCTAACCAAGAGAAAACCCATTGTAATACTTATATCAATAAAACTTCTCTCCCCAAGGGGATTCATCCGTGGACGTAGGCATTACTTGCCGAACCACGTAAAATTCTTGTCTTCATTATTGATTTTTTATGGTTGTTTTACTTCTTCATCATCGTCAAATCGATCGTGTTTGTGCCTAATAGTAATTTTTGGTACAAACATCGGCGATGGTTTTAGTAGTGGCCTCTGCCTGGCCATTATTCTCGGGATAGATTGGTGTGGATTTATTCTTCCTGATCTTGAAGCAGTTAAAGAGGAGATCGATATTCTTCCCTCGGAGTTAGGCCCCATTATCTGATACGATGGCGGCTGGGATACCGAAGCGGCATATGATGTGCTCAAAAAGGAATTTAAAGACGTCGTGATCTCTAATGTGCCTGAGGGCTGAGGCTTCTACCCATTTGGTAAAATAATATGCCACGATTAGGTATTTTCATTGCCCCGTGCCAGCTCGTAGGGGTCCGACGATGTCGACCCCCCACTTGGCGAATGGCCAAGGGCTAAGCAAAAAATTTAGGTCTATTGATAGTGCATGCCTTCGTTTACCAAATTTTTGGCACTCTAGACATAATTTCTCCATTTATTTCGAGTCCTCATTCATGCGAGGCAAGAAATATCCTTGTAACCTGGATTTGTGAGCTAAGGATCTTCCTCCGTTATGGTTTCCGGCGTAACCATAGTGTATTTCTTTTAGTATTTCCTTGCCCTCAGCAAAGGAAAGACATCTAAGCAAGGGTCCCAGGTATGACTGTCTGCATAGCACGCCATCTCTGAGTTGATAGTTTCCTGATCGGGATATTACTTTGTGTGAGAACTTTTGGTGGCTTGGTAATTCACCGTTGGCTAGGTATTTTATTATTGGGGTTCTCCAATCGTTCTCAGGCAAAGCCTCGTTTTGGCTAGTTGTGTCCATGTTAAGGATTTCCATATCTCCTTCTAGGGGTTTGGAAGGAAGTAGTACCCTTTCGATTCTTACATTTGTGGCCTCTGGATCTATCGTCATGGAGGCTATAAAAGCTAAGGCATCTGCATGCCTATTATTGCTCCTGTTAAGGTGTCGGAAAGTGATGTTTGGTATCTGCCCAATATAATGCTTGGCGAGTTGGAGATATCGCTGCAGACATACATCGGAAGCTTGGTATATTCTATCTATTTGTCGAACGATAAGCTATGAGTCACTTGTGAGTCTCACTTCATTAATGCCTAGTGCTATTATCACTTGTAGAGCACGTATGACTGCCTCGTACTCGGTTATGTTATTAGTAGCGGGGAATTCTATCCTTAAGCTATAGACGATCCTGCGGCCTGTCGGAGTTGTAAAGACCATTCCGATGCCAGATCCTTCCGAATTACACGAACCGTCTACGAAGACTTCCCATCGTCTAGGGTTCTCCGAACAAAGTAGCTTGGGTGGATCTTCTAGCTCGTCCTCCATTCCGGGGATTTCTTTGATTTCATCGGTGTCGTCTAGAGGGAAGTCAGCTAAGAAGTCTGCAACAACTTGGGTTTTTATTGCCGTTTGGGCTTGATATTTTACCCCAAACTGTTTGATTTGAACTCCCCATTTGGAGATTCTTCATGCCCTATTAGCATGGTCTAAAACAGATTATATTGGGGCTTTTGTAATAACCGTTACCGTGTGGGTATGGAAATACGTTCACAACTTTTGCGTCGCCTATACCAAGGACAACACAATCTTTTCGATTTTGGAGTAGTTCTTCTCTGCAGACGTCTGAGTTTTTCTTATGAAGTAAATAGGCTTTTCTGCCCCTTCTTCAATGCGAGTGAGCACTGCACTAATAGAAGTGCAAGTTGCCGATAGGTAGATGTAAAGATCCTCACCTGGGTTAGGCTTTTGTAATATAGGCAGAGTAGCCAGATGTTCTTTTATTTTTTGAAAAGCTCCTTCGCACTAAGCGCTCCATGAGAATTTTTCGCCTTTTTGTTAGGTATTGAAGAAGTCTTTACATTTGTCGGACGATCTAGCTATAAACCTTCCTAGGGCTGCTAGTCGACCATTGAGTCTTTGCACGTCTTTGACCGTGAAAGGAGAGGGCATCTCTAAGATAGCCTATACCTTGGCCGGGTCGACCTCGATACCCCGCTTAGTAACAGGGTATCCCAAGAATTTTCCTGAGGTAACTCCGAAGGGGCATTTTGCCGGGTTTATTTTCATATTAAACTTCCTCATTTGTTCGAAAATTAGTTTGAGATCGTTGGCATGGTCTTGTGGAAGTTTTCTCTTGATGAGCATATCATCCACGTATACCTCTAAGGTTTTATGTATCCATCTGTCAAACATTTTCTCCACCATTCTTTGGTAAGTCGTGCCTGCGTTTTTTAGTCTGAATGGCATTTTAGTATAACAGTATAGACCTCGAGGAGTAAAGAAGGCGGTATGCTCTTGATCTTCCTCGGCGATGGGGATCTGGTTATAGACCGAGTATCCGTCCATTAGGGATAGCAATCCATATCCAGAGGTTGCTTCTACGAGCTGATCGATATTGGGGAGAGGGAAACTGTCCTTTGGGTAGGCTTTATTAAGATCGCTAAAATCAATGCAGGTTCGTACTCCTCCATTTTTCTTTGGCACTATCACCATGTTAGATATCCATATCGGATATTGTACTTCTCGGATGACTCCTGACGCCTCCATTTTCTTTAGTTCTTTTTGAATCGCCTCGTGATATTCTGGTGCCACCTTCCGCATCTTTTGCCGTATAGGCTTATGCTTTGGGTTAATTTTCAAGTAGTGACAGCAGACTTCTAGGTCTATCCCAGGCTTATCTTCCATACGTCATGGGAAGATATCAGAATATTCTTTTAGAACGCATATTAGTTTTTCTTCTTCCTCTTTGTCGAGGAGAGTTCCAATTTTAACCATACCCGGATTTTCAGGTGTTCTGATATTTACTTCTTTTGTAGGTTCCGAGGCCGAGAAGTTTGACCTAAGCTCCCCCACATCGGAGAGGTTCTGTATGGACTCCAAAGATGAGTCCGAGGTTAGGACATTGTCCGAGGCTGGTACATCGTTCGAGCGCCTTGCTTCATTTGTCATTGTTATGAATGCATCGATTTCAGCCTGAGCTTTAGCATTCTTGGCCCTTTTCTTCTTTGCTTTCGGGGAATTAACCCTGTTCTTGCCATTTTGTACGTCCATGTTGTAACAGTACTTAGCTTCGCCTGAGTCTCCAACGATCTCTGCGATCCCATCGGGTGTCGGAAACCTTAGTCTCTGATGGTAGGTCGAGGCAACTCCTTTGATCCCATGGACCCAGGATCGCCCGAAATTGGTTATGTAGGGTGAAAGTACATCTACTACACAAAAAGTGGTTAGAGTGAGGATTTTTCCTACTCGAATTTCTAAGGTGACCTCGCCCCTTGGGCGGGTCGATGAGCCATTGAAGCCAAATATGTTATCGGTAGAAGGGATTAGGCATTCATCTCTAAGACCCATTTACTTGAATGTTTCATAAAACAAGATTTCGACAGAACTTCCTCCGTCTATTAGTATTTTAGGCATGGCCCATGGCAATACCTTCGTCTTTTCTTCCTCGCCCTCCTGCTCAGGGAGTGCGATAGCCATCGTAACCACCAATGGATCGTTATGGTTTTGTCCTTTATCAGGTGCCTCCGAGGCTGAAAAACTGATAGGTATTTTCATCAACTCCTGCATAGGAGGTTCTTTTGCCATACTGAAGACTTCGTCACCTTCGAAGTTTTGCTTGTGGATTCGTCCTGTAATATTTCCTTTAGGTGTGGGAGCAGTGATAGCTAAGTGCGATATCGTATTGTATCCCAAGTATTGTGCCTCGCGTGGTATTTCTACGTGATGTACGGGTGTTCCCACCGTTGGTTGGATCGCTGGTTGTGCGATATACTCCTGGAGTTTTCCTTCATTAATCATGTCTTTCACCATCTTCTTCAGATTTCTGCATGAGTCTGTCGTGTGGCTATAGAATTGGTGAAACTCGCAGAAGTCTGTCCTATTCTTAGCGCGCTCGGGATGCTGTCCTCAATTCCATGGGTATGTGATCTTGCATTTCCCATCGATCTTCTTAAAGATCTCGGATATAGGTGTGTTTAGTTTCGTGTAGACTGGGTCTACGAACTTTCCCTTCTTTTGTAGGGCTTGGTATCGCCCTTTCCATCCTCCACTTCGATATTTATTGAATTGGTTAGATCCATTGTTGGATCGCCCTGCTCCTTGGGTTGGCGCTTGAGGGTTCTGTGGTTCTACCACATTTGCTCCTCTATTGGTTCCTTTTACCAATTTGTCATAAGTACCATCTTGGAGTTCTTCAAGGGCTATGTAGTCCTCTTGAATCTCTCTCAGTTTCCCTAGATTAGGTGGCATGGTCCCGTACATGCGGAAAAATATGGGGTCTGCCTTTCTCAGACTATTTTTTAAGCCCAAGATCGCATAGGCCTCTAGGACTCTTCCGATCTCAGCACATAATTTTCTCCAACGAGTTACCAGAGAGCGGAGTTATTCGTTCGGTCGCCTGGCGAACTGGAACAACATGTCAGTTTCGGGTTTGACTCAGTTGTTATGTATGTATGTTTCTAAGAACAACTCGGATAGATGGTCAAACGATTTAACCGATGCCTTTGGCAGGTTATTGAACCACATTAGGGCCTTTTCTTTTAGACTGGCTGGAAAGAACCTATACATCACTACCTCATAGTGAATCCACTGTGTCAATGTCATGCGATAGGATCTGAGATGTTCGATTGCAACACCGGTCCCATTGAATGGAGTTGCAAACGTTTGGAGCGAGCATTTCCTTGGAAATGTTTGGGCTAGCAGACTCTCCGATAAGGGAGACTATCCAGCCTCTTGCAGTACTTCCTTCAAATTTTTGCCTTCTGTTTTCCTGTAGCCTTTCTGCACATCGCTTCGAGTTGACAGAGTCGGGCTTGTAATTGGTCATCATTGTGCCTCATTTCGGCCACTTTCCTTCGTCCTTGCGCTTTTTCGGGAGAGTAGGAAGTTTCTGGGCGGCGATATCTTGATCGCCCTGAATCCTCGTCCGATTGCTCGATATACGTCACTATTTTAGAGCGAGTTGACTTTGAAGTCTCCCCTCACTTGGGGTCTACGACTACGTAGTTCTCTGCCATGTAGTTGGTTTTTACTTCGTCCTCTTTTTTCTTTTCTCATCTATGCTTGGGATCGACATCGGATGATTGATAGACGCATTTATGTGTCTATTTTCATCTCTATTGTGTATATTGTTAGTACCCATTTTTGTACTTATTATGGTGTTTTATCTCTTTGTAGGTGTTTTTGGAGAAACAGGCTTTTGCTGCAAAATTGGCTCGAAAAGTTGTTAAAGGCTCCTGGGAGGACATTTGCTATTCGGACTCTCACTTTGGATAAGGGGTAACCCATTTCCAGACAGCTACTAAACACAGACCGGGACTGGATAGGGGGAGGTCATCCCCTTTATTTGAATTTTACTTTTGGCGGGAAGAATAAACCGGCACACCTGCAGATTAAAGTTCGAGATTCAAGCGAGATTTAAAGAGATTCAACTGCATATTTCATATGGGCTGGACTTGTTAGAGCATAAATGGGTTGATGTGTGTGATTGGATCGAGTAGATTGGGCTGTATATCCGTGTTGGAGCGAAACAGAGAAGGTGAAGATATTACCGGAATTTCTCAAGTTCTGGGAAGTGTTTGAGAGGTTTCTTACGTGGAGATGGATTGGGATTCACTTAATGAGTCAGAACAGGGATTGTAGGTGGATCAGATTCGATAAAGTCGTGATATATCTTCGATCAAAGCAAAACAGGGAGTATTTATATTTTCATATATTTTCGGTATATAAAAGAAGTGGGAAGATTCTACGCTAAGATTGCAATGTATTGAGTCCTTATTCAGTCTACTGGAGAGTTTGGAAACCAAGATGACGCGTACAGAAGATTAAACAGGGAAGAACAAAATCCCGTAACTTGCTGAAAAGAAAAACGAGAATATTTGTGGATTAACTCGAGAGATTTTGGGTCTGGTGGCTATATATAGGTTGATTCGAGTCATAAAAAGGGGGACGAACATTTTGGGAGAGTTTGGAGAAGTTTAGAGCACTAGAGAAGCGAAGAAAATCGAGTACAGAAACTCTGCTGCTGTTGCTGAAGAAGAAGAAGACGAAGAACATAAGACCCACAGAGTCAGTCGCAGAGGCAGACTTATTTTCAGTGACAACGAGCTTCTATCGTTCCTGTCTGCAGTGACCGAAACCCTTCAGCAACAATTCAGCCTTCTGTTTTAGACTTCCAGCGACTATAGTGTATTCTTTTACTCTTTTAATCAATTTTTGAGCTATAAACATGTATTTTGAGAACATGATTAATATGAGTAGCTAAACCCATTAGCCGAGGCGACGGAGGAAGCCATTGTTTCATGAAAAGTGGTATAATTCTATTTTAATTAATTTTTGCAATTTTTTATATGATTATTTGCATAGAACGAATATAGAAAAATTGATTTTTATTGAGTAGTTGTGAGTTGTGAGTTGTTTTGATGGAACATGCTAGGTTTTAAAACTTTTGATGTTTCATGCTTTGTGATTACAACTATTACTTCAAAAATCTATTAGAGGCAAATATTAGAATCACTTTAAAGAAAAATATTGCATGAATATTGATTAGAGTTTATCAATTAATTGGTCAATGGTGGAATCCTGAGTCTCGGTATTTCTTTATATTTTTGATATAATTTATTTGAGTTGTTGAGTTTAATTTAAGTATAAAAAAAATCCTTCACAAGTTCGAGCAACGAATCTTTTTACCACTACAACTACAAAACACATCAATTTTTTACGCCGCCGACGCGGACCTGTTCTTAGGGTTTTAGATTATTTTTTATTTTTTTTCTATTTTACGTTTTTGGGTATTTGTCTTTTGTCTATAGGTTTTAGAACGTAAATAAAAATTGAGCCAAAGATAAAAGCTAAAAGAAAAGGAAAAGAAAGACAAAGAAATTTTATTTTATTTTATTTTTAGATTATAGTTTTATTTTAGTTTTTATTTCTTTAGATTTTATTTCTTTAGATTTTATTTTTAGAAATTGTATTAGGATATCTTTTATTTTTGTAATTTTTTTTTCTTTTGCACTTTATTTTTGGACTTTGGACTGTGAACTTTGGGACATTATTATTTTATTTTTAAACCCTACGGAAGGGTAGTTTTAAATATTAAACCATTTGCAGAGAAGGACGACGATTTCGATATCGTCTCGGCCCATCGGGTTCATACATGACATAGGAGTCGTGGCCCGAGTCGACTTCAGCGGTTCATCCCCCATATGGTACGGGAGGTAAGTTTTTCGAAACACCCGTGAATCCCCTGTCAGCGGGTTTACTGTCTTCCTTCGTATGCATATATGCTGAGGACTGAATACGGACATTTATTTTCCTAGTAAAGGGCAAGGCCTGGCCATACAAGATAAGGGTTCGGATTTGATCACCGTTCTCTTCTTGACCGCCTTAGGAAAACAAGACCGAATGCAAACCCAAGCTTAAAATATTGACTAGAACGAGACCGATAGGGTAACGATCTTATAGGAAAGTCGTTCAAAAGGATTGTATTGGGTATCTTGTTAGCCTAACTCAAAGTTCAGGAAGATTACTGTAAGTTGATTAGAGCCGCCTTGTAACCCAGGGAAGCGTTGCCAAAGAGGTGGGGGTATCAAAGATCCTCTGAGCTTCTCCTACTTATCTTCGACTTACTTTATTCGGATCGTCCTACGAGGTTTGCTAAAATTGTACCCAGTTGCCTCTTGGAAGAGTAGAAGCTGGTCTAGAAACAATCTAAGGGGAGCCATCATGCTTTTTGTTTGCTATAAATTAATAGGTTTGTTTTGGTTGAGTCGGCCTTGATTTGTGATTGCTTACCCTTCCAATTTAGGAAATTCTAGTGTATGCATGAACGTAAGAGAGACGCCCTAGGTAGATTTGTTAAAAAAAACTAGCAGTTCTAAGCGTCTCGATTACCTTAATCTAGATAGTCCGATTTTCGGAGAGTCCTATTTTGAACGTTCTCCTTTTACTGAGGAGAGAATCCCTAATACTCCGATATTACCAGAAATGGCTACTTTGAAAGATTTGTTGAATCCGATTCGGACTACTCGTCCCTCGTGTATAAGGTTAGTTGACACAGAAGCCAATTATGAACATACAGATGCTCCCAATCTTTTTAGGGAAAGAAAATGAAAACCCCTATTTCCATGTTGGGGATTTTGAAGAAATTTGCAGTACCTTAAAAATTAGAGGCTTAGATGATGATGCTTTGAAACTTAGGTTATTTCCCTTTTCCCTGAAAGATAAAACCAAATCGTGGCTGTATAGTTTGACTTCTGAGTCAATCGAAACATATGAATAACTTACATCTGCCTTTTGCAATAAGTTTTTCCCTAGGCACAAAACATCATCTATTATGACGCAAATCTGCACATTCTCACAACAAGAGGGAGAATCTTTGTATAGGGTATTTGGAAAGGTTCAATGATTTGTTAACACAATGTCCTCACCATGGTTTAGAAAAGGTTAGGCTAGTTCAGATCCTTTATGAGGGTTTAGATTATTCCACAATATCCACGGTTGAAGCTCTGTGTCCAGGTGAGTTTGAGAACCAAACTGTTGATGCAACGATGACATTTTTGAATGAAATCGCCGAAAAGACCCAACAATGGGAAAATAGTAGGGAACCCCACAAAACAATTCTTCTAAGCAGAGGAAACGTTAATAGGGTAGAAAGAGGCTATGAATTAGATGCCAAGATTGCAGCGATAGCTAAAAGGTTATAAGCTCTAGAAGTGGGTCACACTAGTGGTAGATTGGAGCCTTTTTGGGAAGGCCAGAATAATGAAGACCAAGCCAATGCTCTTTATAATAACACTAGACTCGATAATCGTCAGAAATTTGACCCATATTCAGAAACCTATAATCCTGGATGGAGAAACCATCCGAACCTTTCATGGTCTAAGGGCCAGAATCAAGGTCAGTTTAGTAATTCTAATGCTCCCCAGGTTTTAGTTATGCTAAGAATCCTTCGGGACAGGCTCAATTTCAGAATAAGTCAGATAAGAAAATCCTAAACCTAGAGGAGTCTCTCGTTTTGTTAACTCAGCAAACTGCAAAATTTCAGCAATCAGTAGAACAAAGTCTACAAGCTAGTAACAAGATAGGAAAAGAAAATAGTCAGGCTATTTCTGAGTTAAAAACCCAAGTTGGTATGATAAATGAGTCTTTGAGAGAAAAAGGTAGGTTTCCTAGTCAAACACAACCCAACCCTAGAGGAGTTCATGAAGTAGGTACAAAACCATCGAATCAATTGAATGCTATTAGAACCCTTAGGAGTTGTAGAATTGTAGACAATGAGGTAACCATGCCCGATAGTGAACATACTGTAGTTCACCCCTCAGGATCTCACCCCTCAGGACCACCCATAGTTGAGGAGACCGATAAAGTTTCTGATGATGTCAATTGGGGCCCTGGGAGATCTGATTTTTTGCCTAGAGCCCCATTTCCCCAGCTATTAGTACCAACAAAGAAGGAATCGAACTTTAATGACATATTGGAGGTTTTTAAGCAAGTTACCATAAACCTTCCTTTATTAGATGCAATTAGGAAAATTACTGCTTATGCCAAGTTCCTTAAGGATATGTGTATGCAAAATCGAAAACTTAGCGTCCATAAGAAAGCCTTTTTAGCTAGTCATGTAAGTTCAATCATTCGGAAAACCACAACTCCAAAGTACAAATACCCAGGTTCCCCTACCATTGCTTGTACAATGAGTAAATTCCGGGTAGAAAAAGCTTTACTTGACTTAGGAGACAGTGTGAACTTACTGCCGTACCATGTGTATTTACAGCTAGGACTTGGTGAAATGAAACCCACTAAGATGACACTGCAATTAGCTGATAGGTCGATTAAAATTCCTTGAGGTGTTATCGAGGATGTTCTCATTGAGGTCGACAAGTTTATTTATCCAGTGGATTTTGTTGTACTGGATACCCAACATGTCTCCGACCCAGAGAACCAGATACATGTGATTTTAGGTCGCCCATTTTTAGCTACGTCTAATGCGATCATTAACTGTTGAAATGGTGTGATAAATTTATCTTTTGGTAGTATGATTATGGAGATGAACATTTTTAATGTCAGTAAGCTACCTTATGAGCTAGATGACACATGTGTTGAAGAGGTGAACATGATAGAAGCCTTAGTTCAGGAGTCATTACCAAACATTTTGTCTGAAGACCCATTAGAAAGTTGTCTATCCCATTTTGGTTTAGATTTTGATGACGATAGCACTATTGAAGAAGTGAATGCTCTATTAGATTCTACCCCTATGTTAGACACTAATAGATGGAAAGCTAGGTTCGAACAATTACCAGTTTCTGAGACTACCTTAATTCCTTCTTTAGAAGAGCCTCCTAAGTTGTACCTTAAACCACTACCCGACACTATGAAGTATGTGTTTTTAGGCCCATCTGAGACTTTACCTGTGATTGTAGCTTCCGATTTGGATAGTGATCAGGAGAGTAGGCTAGTGAATGTACTTCAAGATAATAAGGAAGCTTTAGGGTGGACTATAGCAGACATTAAGGGTATAAGTCCTACTGTGTGTATGCATCAGATTCATTTAGAGGAAGACTCCAAACCTTCTAGGGAGATGCAACGTCGACTGAACCCTAACATGAAAGAGGTAGTTCGAAAAGAGGTGCTTAAGTTGTTAGATGCGGGTATTATCTACCCAATTTCAGACAGTAAGTGGGTTAGCCCCGTTCTAGTTGTTCCCAAGAAATCAGGTATCACTGTAGTCCAGAATGATAACAATGAGTTAATCCCAACTTGAGTGACCACGGGATGGCGTGTCTATATTGACTATAGGAAATTGAACAAGGTCACAAGGAAAGATCACTTTCCCTTTCCTTTTATCGACCAAATGCTAGAGCGATTTGATGGACATAGTCATTATTGCTTCTTAGATGGCTACTCCGGATATAATCAGATCGTTATTGCCCCAGAAGACCAAGAGAAAACCGCTTTTACCTGTCCCTTTGGTACCTTTGCGTATAGACACATGCCTTTCGGGCTATGTAATGCCCCTGCGACTTTTCAGCGTTGTATGATGAGCATATTTTTTGATATGGTAGAACGGTTTTTAGAGGTCTTTATGGATGATTTTTCAGTGTTTGGTTCATCTTTCGATGAGTGCTTGCATCATTTGACATTAGTGTTGACTAGGTGTAAGGAAAAGAATTTAGTGCTTAAATAGGAAAAATGCCATTTTATGGTTAAATAAGGAATTGTCTTAGGGAACATCGTATCCTGTAAGGGTATAGAGGTATACAAAGCCAAAGTTGATCTTATTAAGACTTTACAGGTCCCGAAAACCGTAAAAGATATTAGGTCATTCCTAGGGCATGAAGGATTTTATCGTCGATTCATTAAGGATTTTAGCTTGATTTCTAGACCTCTTTGCAATTTGCTTGCAAAAGATGTTAAGTTTGTCTTTGATGATGCGTGTTTAGAGGCTTTTGAGAAGCTTAAGAATTTACTCACTACCGCCCCCATAGTCCAGGCACCTAACTGGAACCTACCCTTTGAGATTATGTGTGATGCTTCAGATTATGTTATAGGTCTTGTGTTAGGACAGCGAGAAAACAAATTACTTCACGTGATTTACTATGCTAGCAAAACTCTGAATGATGCCCAACTGAACTATACAACTACCGAGAAGGAACTGTTAGCCATCGTGTTTGCCTTGGATAAGTTTAGATCCTATCTACTAGGTTCTAAGGTCGTAATCTATACTGATCATGCTGCTTTGAAATACCTTTTGTCTAAGAAGGATATGAAACCTAGATTGATTAGATGGATCCTCTTGTTGCAAGAATTTTTAGATATTAGAGACAAAAAGGGTACAGAAAATGTAGTAGCAGATCACTTGTCTAGGCTAGTTGTTGATCATTCTAATGATTCCCTCCCTATAAGGGATAGCTTTCCCGGTGAACAATTGTTCTTTGTTTCCCAATCACCTTGGTATGCACATATAGTGAATTATCTTGTTACTGGTCGAATGCCTCAACATTGGGGTAAAGAAGATCGTTCTATTTTTTTAGCCGAGGTTAAGCATTTCTTTAGGGACGATCCTTATCTGTTTAAGTGTTGTCAAGACCAGATTATTAGGAGATGTATTCCTGAGAGTGACCAGTCCGGTATTATCTCCTTTTGTCATGAACATGCATGTGGGGGTCATTTTAGTGCTAAGAAGACTGCTGCTAAGATATTGCAGTGTGGATTTTACCTGCCTTCGTTGTTTAAAGACTCCCATAGTCATTGTGTTTCTTGTGAGCGTTGCCAGAGGTTAGGAACCATTTCCCGTAGAAATATGATGCCTTTGAACCCTATTTTAGTGATCGAGGCCTTTGATGTGTGGGGCATTGATTTATGGGCCCATTTCCTAATTCGTTTGGTTATCTTTACATACTTGTCGCTGTAGACTATGTGTCTAAGTGGGTTGAGGCGGTTCAGTGTAGAACAAATGACCACATGGTCGTAGTCCAGTTTTTGAAAGAGAATATACTTACATGTTTCGGTACGCCACGAGCTATAATTAGTGATGGAGGTGCACCCTTTTGTAATAGACCGTTTGCTCTTTTAATGAAACAATATGGTATTACCCATAAAGTAGCTACCCCATATCACCCACAGACTAGTGGTCAGGTAGAGGTTTCCAATAGGGAAATTAAGCGTATTCTAGAGAAAACAGTTAATCCTAATAGGAAAGACTGGTCGTCGAGGCTTACTGATGCCTTATGGGCTTATCGTACTGCGTTTAAGACACCCATTGGAATGTAACCCTAACGTTTAGTTTTTGGCAAGGCATGTCACCTACCTGTTGAGTTAGAGCATAGAGCCTACTGGGCTATTAAGAAGCTAAACTTTTCACTTGACAAGGCAGGAGCTCACAGAAAGCTCCAGCTCAATGAGTTGGACGAGATTCGTAGAGATGCATACGATAGTGCTAAGGAGTATAAGAACAAAATGAAACTTGTGCACGATAAGAATATTTTACGAAAGTCATTTTCTCCAAGTCAAAAGGTTCTTCTGTATGACACCCGTTTGCATCTATTTCCCGGGAAGTTGCGCTCTCGGTGGACCGGTCCTTTTATGGTCCGTACTGTTTTTCCTCATGGCCCTATTGAGATTGAGACACCATACGGTAGTAGTTCTTCAAAGGTTAATGGTCAGAGATTGAAGCCTTTTTTAGAGCCTTTTCCTACAGGTGATGTTGAGGAGGTCCCTCTGGAGGACCATGTTTACCTTGATTGACCATCGAGGAGATTTGTATGTTGTATATTATTTTTGTAGGTTTATGATTCCACTTCACCCAGGTACTATCTTTCGACTTCTCTCTTTACTGATTCCTCATGTTATTTATACTTTTGGTATTGTTCTTTAATTAGAAACATTAAGGACAATGTTAGATTTAAGTTTGGGAGTGGGGTAGAAACTTTTTGTTATTTTGTTACAATAAATAAACTCCAGAGCCTAGAGATTTATGCCTATTAAGGATGGTACTAACCAATCTAAGTGGATGGAAGCATTTTGGTTTAGGAGTTGAGGAACCAATCTGATTAGATGGAAACATCTATAAGTGTCTATTCATAAAAGCACGGAGCTCAGGTGTTAGAAATAACATGATAGTTTCACCGTATCTCGGAACCATCTTATTACTTCTGTTTTTGTTTTTGTTTTTGCAAATTTTTATGTTGATGTCTGTTGGGTTGAAATAGAGTGATTGAGTTACTAAAAAAAAGAAAAAAAAAAGAACCAGACCAATTAGACCAATCGGAATAAATAACACTTGGATAGCAATATGTGTGTGTTCTCCCTATCTCCGTCGCCTAAACAAGCATGGAATGCAGGATCCACGGGAATTACCATGTAATCTGCTGACAAGAAGCATGCGCTTGGATCCAAAAGATCTAATCATGTCGTTAAAAAAAATAAAATAATAATAATAATAATAAAAATAAAGGTTTATTATAAAGTCGACCACTGGTTCCCTTGTATATGCCAGCTGTGTTGATGTAGATTTAGGATTGTCAACCACTGGTTCCCTTGTATATGCCAGTTGTGTTGATATTAGTCCAGACCGGTATCTCAATCCACTAGGTCATAGGTTCATCAGGGTACTTCCTCCCGTAATCAATAAGTATGCCAACCAAGGAGATTCTTTAGTGCATTCCAATGTTCTGCATAGATAGCTAGGGTCTGGAGTAAAGGTTTTTTGGGTACACCTCTGTTAAACCCTCCCAAGACTATAACTCGGCCACTAGGGCCACCTAGGGGTTTAAAAGCTTGTTGCACATGCTAAGTGCAATCGACGATGCCTGCGAAAGTGAGTTAGGATTTTATTTTGTAGTTTTGATTTGCTCGGGACTAGCAAATAATAAGTTTGGGGGTATTTGATAGACGCATTTATGTGTCTATTTTCATCTCTATTGTGTATATTGTTAGTACCCATTTTTGTACTTATTATGGTGTTTTATCTCTTTGTAGGTGTTTTTTGAGAAACAGGCTTTTGCGGAAAAATTGGCTCGAAAAGTTGTTAAAGGCTCCTGGGAGGACATTTGCTATTCGGACTCTCACTTTGGATAAGGGGTAACCCATTTCCAGACAACTACTAAACACAGATCGGGACTGGATAGGGGGAGGTCATCCCCTTCATTTGAATTTTACTTTTGGATGGAAGAATAAACCATCACACCTGCAGATTGGGCTGTATATCCGTGTTGGAGCGAAACAGAGAAGGTGAAGATATTATCGGAATTTCCGAAGTTCTGGGAAGTGTTGGAGAGGTTTCTTACGTGGAGATGGATTGGGATTCACTTAATGAGTCAGAACAGGGATTGTAGGTGGATCAGATTCGATAAAGTCGTGATATATCTTCGATCAAAGCAAAACAGGGAGTATTTATTAGAGAAGGTGAAGATATTTACAACTATTACTTCAAAAATCAATTAGAGGAAAATATTAGAATCACTTTAAAGAAAAATATTGCATGAATATTGATTAGAGTTTATCAATTAATTGGTCAATGGTGGAATCCAGAGTCTCGGTATTTCTTTATATTTTTTATATAATTTATTTGAGTTGTAGAGTTTAATTTAAGTATAAAAAAAATCCTTCACAAGTTCGAGCAACGAATCTTTTTACCACTACAACTACAAAACACATCAATGATCCCTCAGACGGGTTTTCTTCCTCGTTTAGGACTTCTCAGCTTCCCTATGGAAAGCGCTCTCCTGCTTCCTCGGTCGAGGTGTCAGGGATATGCACTAGCTCATCGTCTTGTAAGTTCTCAAAAGGATTCTCCTCCTCAGGGGTCTCCTCTATGGTAGTGAGTGGCACCTTTTTCTTTGTTTTGCATTTCAGCCTACGGTTTCTCCATTCTAGACTCCTGTTACGTCTTTCTAACTTTTTCATTCTCTCATCCTGCGCATCTTGTTCTTTCAGGATGGCTACGATAGTAGCAGCTGTATCGCCGAGGTTAAAAGGTTCGCCTTTCTTCTCTTCATTGTTTACTGTTTGCCTTGGCAAACGATTCAACCCTCCTGGTTGAATTAAATGGATATCATTCGTCTTTCAAAGGGATTTCCCTCTTCGTCAAAGCTAGAATTATCAGTTAACCCTTCCTGATACTGGTTATCGGGTTGTCCCTCTCCTGGGAGTACACCGTTATACATAGTTTCACCGAGCTCAATCTCGTCTAGGCCTCCAGACAGGGCTCCACCAGTTTCACCTTGGCTCATGCGAGTGGATTGTCTCGTCACCATCGCCTTACCTGTGATATATGCAATAATGCTTAATTTGTCTTTTCTTACAGAAAAGTGGGACCCTAGATTTGCAGGTCATGTGCAATTACTAAGTCATAGTTTAGACTGGACAGTTTAGTACAGGAAGACTTTGCAGTAAATTTTGGAGACATGTGGAGATGTCAAACATTCCCTACTTGCATAAAGTTTTGGTGATGGGAAATAGGTATTTTGTTTGTCTCTTTCTCGAGAAAAATGCCTCCTTCTACACGTCATACCTTTACTAGCTAAAAACCAAGTTGTGACTATTGAGCATACCTTCCCATTTTAGGAAATATTTCTCAATATCTTCAAACTTTTGATTTTGAACAAACTTTGAGTTTGATGTTTGATTATGTACTCATTAACCCTTCCCCTTGACTTAGAGTTAGATTTCTAAGAAGAAGATTATGGATTATCTTGAGTTTAAAAAGATGAAGAACATCGAGAACAACTTGTCTTTTCAACTTTCATAAGGTGATATTTTCTCTTATGAAGTTTACTGATTTTAAACTTCTTCCCAGCCCTTTCATGGAGGAGATTGTTTGAGTGCTGAAGTGTTCAAAACTCCATTTTCACTCCGATCTTCAACTCTCCTGAGCGTCTTGAGGAAGATGTAAGAAGTCTTGAAAAGACAAAAATCTTAAAGAAAATCAGTGAAAAACATGTAGATCTGATGGTTCTGAGGCTCTTCAAGACTTCACTGATGGTGTGGATCATGCTGAGTCCGAGATCTACTCATGAACTTGAACAGAATTCTACGTAGTGGTGTGAAATCCACTTCTCTCAAGGAGATATTGAAAACAATATAGAGTTGTTATTAGGGAGGTAGATTAGATCTTCATACCTCCTTGTTTCTAGCGCCAAAATGTAGTTGCATCTTTTCTGATGGCTACATCCAAGTAGATCTAAAGGCTATAAAACTACTAACATTTAAGATTCAAAGATAAACAAGATGTAAAGAACATGAAAGTAAATATCAACACAAGCATATAACGTGGTTCGGCCATGAAGACCTACGTCCACGGGAAAGAAGATGTTTTCTTTATTGATTAGGGTCTTACCCTTGAAAGAGCTACAAATATCACTTAGATTTCTCACTCTCTCTTTATTTAGATCTCTCTCAGGAATTCTCTATAGAAAGACCATCTAAAATTACATAAGTCGTCCATTTCCCTCTACATGGACTGGCATTTATAGGCAATATTAGACTCGTGAAGGCCTGGTCTCGCCGAGCTGGTAGATCCATCGTACATCTTCACATTATTTCGAACAAGCTCTATACTATCCCTCTGATGTCCTACTTGGTTCCCCTTCCAAGTCACCTCGCTTCGTATGTCATCGTGTTGCTCTTCCTTGGGGACCTCGTGCTGCATCACCTTTAGGTTATAGTATAGATCCCCCGAGTCTTCTAATACGATGTAGATTCATCCACGTCTCCTCTGATCCTTCATTAAATGCAGTCCTTCCTTTTAGACTTGACCGTCTGAGTCGATTAAACCACTCCTCACATGCGTCCTTCATGTAACGTTTGTCGCAGGCATCTCGATTCAGATGAAATCACTTTTTAGAGTATGATTCGGTGCTTCTATCTTATCACCTTATCACGAATCCATCCCTTGAGATGTTGACACGTGGCCATCTGGTATTTTACCCTCACATTTTTCTCATTTTGTTTTCATCCTGCCAATGGCATGATGGGGAGAAAACTTCGTAACCGTCCCGTCTTTATCGCCACATCTGCACTTTTTGTGCACTTTTACATGTTGGACTTGGGGCGCCGGTTGGTTGTCCATAGGTTTATAGAGAATGTCTTTCTCTTTCTTTTATGGTCGTCGTTTCTTAACTCTATTGGATAAGTACCGATGAGCTTCCCCAGGACTTTTATTCCTATAAAATCCTTCTTTTGATGGTGAATTGGATTTTATTCTTTTCTTCCCTTCTGTAGAGTTCAGAGTTTTAATTTTCTATTTCCTTTTCATAAAGGTTTCTTATGCATGGTATAAGTTTTCCTCCTCGTCCTCCATGGTGGCGAAGTGTTTATTTATGCATTCTTGAGCATGATGGTTTGCCCTCTCACTGGTTTGATTAGTGGGTTCTTCTTGTTCGTGTTTCTAGATCATCACTGATGTTTTATCAGAAAGACCTATCTCTTTGTTTGTCATCTTTAGACCATTGATGGCTTAGAGAAACTGGTTTATCCGCTAGTGGATTGGTATTTTTGCTTGAAGATTTCCATCCGCCGTTGTATTTCTTTACACGGTTTTAGCTTGGAAATATTTCATACTTGTGCGATTTTATACACTGTTTAGCTTATAAACACTTTCTGCTACTGCATGGATTGACATTCAACAGGTGACAGAGGTTCTTATGTTTTTAGTTAATGCGAGATGAGTCGTGTCCTTCGAAGATCCATGATCTGTGTGAGCTATTGTTCTTTCTTGCCGATCGCCCGAGTTGCTGAGGTATAAAATACTTCCCTAATATTTTAAGGTATATATACCTTGACCCTGTTTTATATCTGAGC
The DNA here is from genome assembly GCA_023531105.1 of Papaver atlanticum. NCBI lineage: Eukaryota > Viridiplantae > Streptophyta > Magnoliopsida > Ranunculales > Papaveraceae > Papaver > Papaver atlanticum. The sequence goes on along the minus strand of JAJJMB010004716.1, from coordinate 540,942 downwards.
GTCTTGCGGCATATGTGTCATGCGATGAGGGATTGCATGAGGCTGGTTTTTTTCATGATAATGGTGCAGATCTGAGATTAGAGTCGCGGATGCCCCATCGGGTATTTTACCCTCACACGCCGCAATAGCGGATTCTAAAATAACAAGATGAAAAAGCAAGATAAGCTAGCAAACAATGAGGAAAACTCAAAACACAACGTCTTTAAAAGTACGAGACATTGCAAATTTGCAATGCCCATAATTTGCAGCACGCACCGGCTTTAGCAAGTAAGTCTGCCACTTTAGGGGCCTCTATAAATATTTGATGAAAGCTGATCCGACCAAAGAAAATCTTCACGATTCCCACTTCGAGACAATCGAATGCCAAGGTGAATAACCAGCCTAATGCCATCACTATCAGGATGGCTTCAAAGACGAGTTATACAGCAAAGTTAGGCATCACCAACGGCGCCACCATTGTTAACCATTAGATGGAAATTAGATTCATCGATAATAAGTGAATTTTCTTCTAAACTGTCCATCACATCAATAAGATTCTCTAGTATGTCCACCTCAGCCTGTAAAGAACCAAAATTTTCTCTACCCCATTTTTGGATGAAAAATTTCAATGCTTGAAGCTTTTTGCAAGAATATAACTTGGTTTTCCAGAAAATGTCAAGTTATTCCACCAAATTCTCAAACTATTTAAAAAGTCTGGATGGGATAAAAAATAATTCTCAAGCCTAAAAGGAGATTTGAAAGAAGTACTTCCATTGCAGCTCAAAAGGATGGGAGCATGATCAGAGATAGGTCTTTTAAGTCTTGTTTGCACCAAACTTGGACATCTATCTTCCCATTTCATAGACATGACAAATCTATCTAATGTCTGAAGAAGTGGAGAATTTTGAGAGTTTGTCCAAGTAAATCTTCTTCCTGCCATTGGGATATCTAACAAATTTTAGGAATTTATAAAATTCCTAAAATTCCTCCTGTTTCTTTTAGTTCCACCAGCTCTATTTCTTTCAGCCTGACACGAAATAGCATTCCAATCACCACCAACACACCAAGGTTCATGCATTATGGTACGAATGTCTTCTACTTCTAGCCATAATTGTGAATAATCAGCTGGATCAGAAGCACCATAGACTGAAGTAAAAAGCCAGATAAAACCATCTTTGATGTTCTAAATTTGATAGTCATGGAAAAAGCTCCCAAAAGAATCTCCTCCATACACACATCACCACCATTCCATAAAGTAATGATACCTCCAGAGTTACCTTCAGAAGGTAAATAAGCATATTCACAATTGTTACTGCCACATAAAGATCTTATTAGAGCCTCATCCACTACTTCCATTTTTGATTCTTGAATAGTGCAAATAGAAACTCTATTTTTCCTTATAGCTTGTCTTACTGCGTGAATTTTGAGATCGTCATTCGACCCCATAATATTCCACGACATGATGTTAAGATCCTTTAGACAAAATATTCCCATAAGTAGCAATAGTATCTTGAACAAATTCTTCCTCATATGCAGAATCATAATCATCCAAACCATCTAAATCCTCAAACATAGTTTGAATGTTAATTTCCTCTAATTTCCTTAGATTAAGAAGAAGATTCTTACAGACATTACGAGAATAGATATTGTCGCAATTAATCCCCAATTGTCTATTAAAAGAGATATGACAATCTACCATTTTTTGAATTAAAATCTCCTGAGATGGATTAATTGAGCTTTGGCATTCTACGACTACATTTTTGGAATAAGCACTATGTTAGCTGAACAGGTGCTTTTAGTAGCATTTAAATTTTCAAAATTTGGGTGTAACTCTAATGGGGCAGAATTAGCATGATTAAAAAACAAGGAACCAAAATAAAAATGTGAACCATTGACTCTACCCCCGTCTGATTGACACGCACGCGAGACAGAACGGAGTGAGTTTTATTCAACATTTTCTCTTGACTCAGAGATCAATGAATCATGGACTGGTGAAGACCCTAATTTACGCACAACCGAGACAGCTGAGTCACAGTGATTCAAAGATTCTGAGTGTTGTAAGTCTTGGGAAGAAACACCTACCAAGTGATGTGATTTCAACTTTGTTGTAGTAATAGGTTTGTTGAGACTTGTGAAAACAATTGATTTTAGACTTATTTAAACTAAAAATAGAGACAATTTAAATCCATATTTATTTATTTTAAAGATTGAAAATAACCAAGACACTAGATTCCACTATTACACATGAATGAATGATGATAAAAATTCCAAGACTCTAATTATTTTTAAAATCTCTTTTTCTTAATTAACAAATTATCAAGCATATTCTCAAACATTAATTGTATCCCTTAAGCATAGATTATCTAACAAAAGTATAACCTATCTAATTGAATCACAACTAATTAGGAAAAATTATGCAAACAATTAAAATTCTGCAAAGCAGTGATTTGAGTGAATTATAAATTGAAAATTAGAGAAAAGTAAAATAATTACCAATTATTCATGCAACAATAGCTTCCTCCGTGCCTTGATTACGCGAGAATTAGCTCATCATTATCATGGAAACATGCTCAAAATTAATCTTTATTAATGCTCAAAAATGGTTCACAAATGATGAAATGGGAGAAAAATGATAAAAACCGGGTTTTGTAACACTTATATTTGTTACAAAATCAATTGTTACAGAAAACGATAAAGGAATACCGTCACTGGCACTGTTGAAGAACGACGGTCTTTAAGGGTCTTATGTTCTTCGTACTTCCTTCACCAGCAGAAAACAACAGCTTCCTGTAAAAAAAAAATTCTCGGATTTTTGATGCTCTAAACGTCTACCTATTCTCTCCCTGAACTCTCCTCCCCTTCTATGAGTCTCCTACAGCCTTTATATAGTCACAGGACCAAGAATATATTCGTAATAACTCAAAAAAATCTTCTCGATATCCAACCATTAACTTATGAATATTTCTGTTCTGTTTTATGTTCTCACGCATCTGTTCGCAGTATACACGCTCCAACACTTCCTTGTTTGACTCCTCCACACTTCTGCAGCAACCAAACTCTATCAAAACTCAATCAACACACGTTCAAGCACGCTGTACTCCGAGATTGCATATTTTCTTCCCGACGAATATCCAGCCCAACTGAACGCATTAAAACACTCATACCACCATTGTTTGGGCATATCACGTTCATCCCAATCAAAATCAGTGATTGAATCTCAATGAAACTCCTCCAAAAATCCAACTGAAAATTCCGCAGAAAACTAGAATTTTTTCCCGCCAATTTTTTTTTCTTCAAACGATGAAGAAGGGTGTCCCTCTAACCAGACCGGGGGTGCGAATAGCAGGTGCCCAACTGAGGTGCCCCTTATCCAAACTGAGAGTCCGAATAAAAAATGTCCCTTGGGTGCCTTTAGACAACTTTTCGAGCCGATTTTTTTCCAGAAATGTTTATTGCCCAAAAATACCTACAAACACATAAAACACCATAATAAGTACAAAAATGGGTACTAACAATATATACAATAGAGATGAAAATAGACACATAAATGCGTCTATCAAATACCCCAAAACTTATTATTTGCTAGTCCCGAGCAAATTTAATCTACAAAATAAAATCCTAACTCACTGTCGCAGGCATCGTCGATTGCACTTAGCATGTGCAACAAGCCTTTGAACCCCTAGGTGGCCCTAGTGGCAGAGTTATAGTCTCGGGAGGGTTTACCAGAGGTGTACCCACAAAACCTTTACTCCAGACCCTAGCTATCTACACAGAACCTTGAAATGGCACTAAAGAACCTCCTTGGTTGGCATACTTATTGATTATGGGAGGAAGTACCCTGATGCGAAATTCCAATTGATGTACACGAGTCTGCACTCGAGCATACTAAAATTCGTATATAAGTGACAGAGCTCTACTCAGATAGTTTCACTATGGACATTAATATCCGGAGTCAACAAATCACATGGATAGATTAAGAGATGGATATAGAAAAACATAGATGGTTTTGATGTTGACTAGGTGAACGGTGTTTTCTTATATCTGTCTGAAGGCTTCTGCCAAGATGAACCTATCCTAATGGACTGAGATACCGGTCTGACTAATATGAACACAATTGGCATATACAAGGGGACCAGTGGTCAATAATCCTAATTCAAGATCAACTCGTCTGGCATATACAAGGGAACCAGCGGTCGATTTATTGAACACACATTTATTATTTATTTAGAACTAACAACATGATTAGATCTTGTGGATCCAAGCGCATGCTTTCTTGTCAGCAGATTACATGGTAATTCCCGTGGATCTTGTATTCCACGCTTGTTTAGGCGATGGAGACAGGGAGAACACACACATATTGCTATCCAAGTGTTAAAATTTATTCTGATTGGTCTGGTCTCTTTTTTTCTTTTCTTTTTTAATATCTCAATCACTCTATTACACCCTAGCAGTGGTAACAACTTGAATCTTGAGCCCCACCTAATCACTTAGAGAAACATATTTTAAAAAAATAAAATAAAATAAAAACAGAAGTGAAAAGGACTCAACGAGATATGGCGAAACTATCATGTTATTTCTAACACCTGAGCGCTGTGCTTTTACGAATAGACTCTTATAGATGTTTCCATCTACTCAGATTGGTTCCTCAACTCCTAAAACCAAAATGCTTCCATCCACTTAGATTGGTTAGTGCCATCCTTAATAGGCATAAATTTCTAGGCTCTAGAGTTTATTGCAACTAAAAAAAAAAAAAAGTTTTTCCCATACCCCCAAACTTAAATCTAAAATTGTCCTCAATGTTTCTAATGAAAGAGCAGTACCAAAAATAACACAAGGAGAAGTTGGAAAGATAGTACCTGGGTGAAGAGAGAAATCAAAAACTAATATACAACATACAATGACCTCGATGGTCAATCAAGGGTAAGCAGGGTCCTCCAGTGGGACCTCCTCAACATCACCTGTAGGAAAGGGCTCTAAAAAGGGTTTCAATCTCTGACCGTTAACCTTGAAGAACCATCCGGTGTATCGATCTCAACAGCTCCATGAGGAAAAACAATATGGACCACAAAAAGACCGGTCCACCGAGAGCGCAACTTCCCGGGAAATAGATGCAAACGAGTGTCATACAGAAGAACTTTTTGACCTGGAGAAAATAACTTTCGTAAAATATTCTTACCATGCACAAGTTTCATTTTGTTCTTATACTCCTTAGCACTATCGTATGCATCTCTACGAATCTCGTCCAACTAATTGAGCTGGAGATTTCTGTGAGCTCCTGCCTTGTCAAGTGAAAAGTTTAGCTGCTTAATAGCCCAATAGGATTTATGCTCTAACTCAACAGGCAGGTGACATGCCTTGACAAATACTAAACGATAGGGTACATTCCAATGGGTGTCTTAAACGCAGTACGGTAAGCCCATAAGGCATCAGTAAGCCTCAATGACCAGTCTTTCCTATTGGGATTAACTGTTTTCTCTAAAATACGCTTAATTTCCCTATTGGAGACCTCTACCTGACCACTAGTCTATGGATGATATGGGGTAGCTACTTTGTGGGTAATACCATATTGTTTCATTAAAAGAGCAAATGGTTTATTACAAAAGTGTGAACCTCCATCACTAATTATAGCTCGCGGCGTACTAAAACGTGTAAGTATATTCTCTTTAAAAAACTGTACTACGACCCTATGGTCATTGGTTTTGCACGCAACCTCCTCAATCCACTTAGAGACATAGTCTACAGCGACAAGGAAGTATAAGTTACCAAAAGAATTAGGAAAAAGACCCATAAAGTCAATACCCCACACATCAAAGACCTCAACAACTAAGATAGGGTTCAAGGGCATCATGTTCCTACGGGAAATGGTTCCTAATTTCTGGCAACGTTCACAAGTAACACAGTAACTGTGGGAATCTTTAAATAACGAAGGCCAATAGAATCCATACTGCAATATCTTAGCAGCAGTCTTGTTAGTACTAAAGTGACCCCCACAAGCATGATCATGACAAAAGGAAATAATACTTGACTGATCAATCTCATGTATACATCTCCTAATAATCTGGTTTGGATAATACTTAAACAAATAAGGATCATCCCAAAAGAAATGCTTAACCTCAGATAAAAATCTAGAACGATCTTGTTTACCCCAATGTTGGGGCATTCGACCAGTAACAAGATAGTTCACTATATTCGCATACCAAGGTAATTGGGTAACAAAGAACAGTTGTTCATCAGGAAAACTATCTCTAACAGGAGAAGAATCATCAGGGGTATCCACAACAAGCCTAGACAAGTTGGCTGCTACTACATTTTCTGCACCTTTTTTGTCTCTAATGTCTAAGGAAAATTCCTGCAATAATAGGATCTATCTAATCAATCTAGGTTTTGTATCCTTCTTGGAAAGAAGATATTTCAAAGCAGCATGATCAGTGAAGATTATAATCTTAGAACCTAAGAGATAGGGTCTAAACTTGTCTAAGACGAACACAATGGCTAACAGTTCCTTCTCCGTAGTAGTATAGTTCAACTGGGCATCATTAAGAGTTTTTCTAGCATAGTAAATCACATGGAGTAATTTGTTTTCTCGCTGACCTAGCACAACACCAATAGCAAAATCTGAAGCATCACACATGATCTCAAAGGGTAGGTTCCAGTTGGGTGCCTGGACTATGGGGGCGGTAGTGAGTAAAGTCTTAAGCTTCTCAAACACCTCTAAACAAGCATCATCAAAGACAAACTTAACATCTTTTGCAAGCAAATTGCAAAGAGGTCTAGAAATTAAGCTAAAATCCTTAATGAATCGACGATAAAAACCTGCATGCCCTAAGAATGACCTAATATCTCTTACGGTTTTTGGGACCTGTAAAGTCTTAATAAGGTCAACTTTGGCTTTATCTACCTCTATACCCTTAGAAGATACGATATGCCCTAAAACAATTCCTGAACGAACCATGAAATTACATTTCTCCCAATTAAGCACTAAATTCTTCTCCTTACACCTAGTCAAAACTAATGACAGATGATGCAAGCACTCATCAAAAGACGAACCAAATACTGAAAAATCATCCATAAAGACCTCTAAGAACCGTTCTACCATGTCAGAAAATATACTCATCATACAACGCTGAAAAGTTGCAGGGGCATTACAAAGCCCGAAAGGCATGCGTCTATACGCGAAGGTACCAAAGGGACAGGTAAAAATAATTTTTTCTTGGTCTTCCGGGGCAATAACGATCTGATTATATCTGGAATAGCCATCTAAGAAGCAGTAGTGACTATGTCCAGCTAGATAACGATCTGATTATATCTGGAATAGCCATCTAAGAAGCAGTAGTGACTATGTCCAGCTAATCTCTCTAGCATTTGGTCGATAAAAGGAAGGGGGAAGTGGTCCTTCCTAGTGACCTTGTTTAATTTCCTATAGTCAATACAAACACGCCAACCCGTGGTCACTCGGGTTGGGATTAACTCATTGTTCTCTTTCTGGACTATAGTAATACCTAATTTCTTGGGGACAACCTGAACAGGGCTGACCCACTTGCTGTCTGAAATAGGGTAGATAATGCCTGCATCTACCAACTTAAGAACCTCGGTTCGAACTACCTCTTTCATATTAGGGTTTAGTCGACGTTGCATCTTCCTAGAAGGTTTGGTATCTTCCTCTAAAAAAATCTGATGCATACAAACAGTAAGACTTATACCCTTAATGTCTGCTATGGTCCATCCTAAAGCTTCCTTGTTGTTTTGAAGGACGGTTACTAACCTACTTTCCTGATCACTATCCAAGTTGGATGCTACAATCACAGGTAAAGTTTCAGATAGGCCTAAAAACACATACTTCAAGGTATCTGGTAATGGTTTAAGGTCCAACTTAGGAGGCTCTTCTAACGAAGGAACTAGAGTAGACTCAGAAACTGGTAATGGTTCGAACTTAGGTTTCCAAACATTACTAGTGTCCAACAAAGGGGTTGAATCTAACAAAGCATTCACCTCATTAATCACATTATCATCATCAAAATCAATTCCAAAGTGGGCTAGGCATTTCTCTAGTGGATCTTCTAACAAAGTGTTTGGTAATGACTCCTCGACTAATGTTCCTATCATGTTGACCTCTTCTATGCTCGAGTCATCTAGTTCAGAGGGTAGCTTACTAATATGAAAAATGTTCAGCTCAATGGTCATGTTACCAAAAGACAAATTCATAATACCGTTTCGACAGTTGATGATCGCATTGGATGTAGCTAAAAACGGGCGACCTAGAATTACCGATATCTGGTTCTATGGGTCAGGGACAGGTTAGGTATCTAGGATAACAAAATCCACTGGATAAATAAACTTGTCGACCTCAATAAGAACATCCTCGATCACACCACGAGGAATTTTTATGGACCTATAAGCTAACTGAAGTGTTATCTGGGTAGGTTTCATCTCACTAAGTCCTAGCTTAAGGTACACATGGTATGGGAGTAAGTTCACACTGGCTCATAAGTCAAGCAACGCTTTCTCAACACGGTATTTCCCTATTGTACAAGCAATGGTAGGGGAACCTGGGTCTTTATACTTAGGAGTAGTAGTATTCTGAATAATAGAACTCACATGACTATCTAGGAAGGCTTTCTTATGGACACTGAGCTTACGCTTTCGCGTACATAAGTCCTTAAGGAACTTGGCATAAGGAGGAATCTGCCTAATTGCATCTAATAATGGAAGTTTGATAGTTACCTTCTTAAAAACCTCCAAAATGTCATTAAAAGTTGACTCCTTCTTAGTTGGTACCAGCAATTGTGGGAATGGGGCTATGGGAACAAAGTTTGGCTTATCATGGGCCTTATCAGTCTCCTTAGAGGTTCCATCAATCTCTTCAGCTTCTGATTCAGAAGGGTGAACTACAACATGTTCACTATCAGGCATGGCAACCTTATTGTCTATTTCTCTACCACTCCTAAGGGTTTTGATTGCATTCACATGATCAGATGATCTTCCTCCTATTTCATGAATTCCTCTAGGATTAGGTTGAGTCTGACTAGTAAAACTCCCATTATCTCTCTCACTTAGAATCTTAGCCATTTGACTAACTTGAAGTTCTAACTTAGCAAGAGACTTGGCATTATGTTAAAAATTCTGCTTGGTTTCCTCTTGAAAACTAGCCTGGTTCTTTAGTAATACTTCTTGGGTCTTTACGAACATGTCCTGGCTCCTTTTTAATAAACTAAGAGATTCCTCTAAGCTAGTTATTCTATTCTCAGAAGGGTTCTGGAACTGGGCTTGACCTGAAGGGTTCTTATTAGAACCAAAACCTGGGGGAGGCTGAGAATTACTAGACTTGCCTTGACTCTGTCCTTTAGACCAAGAGAAATTAGGATGGTTTCTCCAACCAGGGTTGTAGGTCTCTGAGGAGGGGTTAAACTTCTGTCGGTTTTCAAATCTAGCATTGTTATAGACAGCATGGGCTTGCTCTTCACTATCCTGACCTTCCCAAAACGAGTTACTGGGTTCTATTCCACAACTAGAGACTTGAGAGGCTCTAATCCTATTATCAGGTTCAGCAAAATACCTATGTTTAGATTGATTCAATTCCAAAGCTTCTAACCTTTTAGACAAAGCAGTAAACTTAGCGTCAGACCCAAAGCCTGTATCAACCACATTGGTGCTACTTCTATTGATCAAGAGTCTTTTAGGGGGTTCAACACAAGACTCCCACTGTTGGGATTTTTCAGCGACATCTTCTAAGAAGGAAAACGCATCATCAGCATTTTTACTAGTGAACTCACCAGCGCACAAAGACTCGACCGTGGATTTGGTCGAATAATCTAAACCATCATAAAGAATCCCTACTAGTTTCATTTTGTCAAACCCATGGTGAGGACATTGGTATAAGAGATCATTGAATCTCTCTAAAAACCTATAAATAGAGTCTTCCTCTTGTTGAACACTAGTACTAATTTTCTGCCTAACAGTTACAGTTTTATGCTTAGGGTAGAATTTAAAATAGAAGGCATCAATAAGTTCCTTCCATGTTTTTATGGATTCAGATGGTAGGTTGTTCAGCCAGGTCTTGGTTTTATCTCTCAGGGAAAAGGGGAACATCCTAAGTTTCAAGACTTCTTCACTAAAGACTTTAATATTAATTGTTCCATAAATTTCTTCAAAGTCCCTAATGTGGAAGTAAGGGTTTTCATCATCTTTTCCTAAGAATATAGGGATCATCTGAAGAATACCAGGTTTCAACTCATAACTAGTCGTAGAGGCTGGCAACTTAATGCACGATGGTCAGTTGGTCCTAGTTGGGTACATGTACTCCTTCAAAGTTGTCATTGTTGGCACAATAAAAATCCTAGGGGTGAATTCCTCACTAAGACTTAAATTCTCAAAATTGAAGTTTCCAAAAAACAAGGTTCTCCAAAGAAGAGTCTTCGAGCTCCCCGTCTTCAAAAGAAAAACCTCTAGGCTCGTCACTAATCAAACGGCCAAAAGTGTCTCTTTTCCAAGCACGCTCACTAATGGACTTGAGCAATTTTGGCATACACTAAGAAAAATAAAAATAAAAATAAAAATCCAAAAGAAGGGAGGTTCTAAGCAAACACACAGCAGACTGACTCCACCAAAACAAACCTAAAAATTTCTAGCAAACAACAAGCATGATGGCTCCACTTAGATTGTTTCTAGACCAGCTTCTAATCCTTCGAAAAGGAATTCATTACAATCTAAGCAAACCTCTCTAGATCGATCCGAATAAAGTGAGTTGAAGAGAAGTAGGGGAAGCTCAGAGGAGCTTTGATACCCCCACCAATTTGGCAATGCTTCCTTGGGTTACAAGGCGGCTCTAATTGACTTACAGTAATCTTCCTGAACTTCAAAGTATGCTTAGAAGAGCAACCAATATTTTTCGAACGACTTTCCTATTAAGCGCGTTACCCTATAGGTCTCGTTCTAGTCAATATTTTAGGCTTGGGTTCGCGTAGGATATGTTTTCCTAAGGCGGGCAAGAAGAGAACGGTGATGAAATCCGAACCCTTATCTAGTATGGCTAGTCCTTTCCCTTTACTAGGAAATTAAAGTCCGTATTCAGTCCTCAACATATATTCACCTTAAGGCAGACAGTAAACCCGCTGATAGGGGATTCGCGGGTGTTTCAAAAAACTTACCTCCCGTACCAGACGGGAGAAGAACCGCTGAAGTCGACTCGGGCCACGACTCCTATGTCGTGTACGAACCCGAGGGGCTGAGACGATATCGTAATCGTCGTCCTTCCCTGCAAACAGTTTATATTTAAAACTACCCTTCCGTAGGGTTTAAAAATAAAAATAAAAATGTCCCACAGTTCACAGTCCAAAGTCCAAAAAATGAAGTGCAAAAGAAAAAAAAAAAATTACAAAAATAAAAGATATCCTAATACAATTTCTAAAATGAAAATCTAAAGAAGCAAAAACTAAAATAAAAATAAAATCTAAAAACCTAATAAAAAAATATAAATAAAAAATTCTTTGTCTTTCTTTTCCTTTTCTTTTAGCTTTTTTTTCTTCTTTGGCTCCTAATCTCTTAGTCGCCAAAGTCTTTGGCTGCTATTCTTTTCGGTCCAAACTCCAAACCTGTTGCCCAAAGAATTATACCCAAAGAAACGTAAAATAGAACAAATAGAAAATGAAATAAAATCTAAAAAATAAAATAAAATAATAAATCTAAAAACTCTAATTTAAAAACAAGTCCGCGTCGGCGGTGCGAAAAATTGATGTGATTTCAACTTTGTTGTAGTAATAGGTTCGTTGAGACTTGTGAAAACAATTGATTTTAGACTTATTTAAACTAAAAATAGAGAAAATTTAAATCCAAATTATTTTTTTTTAAAGATTGAAAATAACCAAGACACTAGATTCCACTATTACACATGAATGAATGATGATAAAAATTCCAAGACTCTAATTATTTTTAAAATCTCTTTTTCTTAATTAACAAATTATCAAGCATATTCTCAAACATTAATTGTATCCCTTAAGCATAGATTATCTAACCAAAGTATAACCTATCTAATTGAATCACAACTAATTAGGAAAAATTATGCAAACAATTAAAATTCTGCAAAGCAGTGATTTGAGTGAATTATAAATTGAAAATTAGAGAAAAGTAAAATAATTATCAATTATTCATGCAACAATAGCTTCCTCCGTTCCTTGATTACGCGAGAATTAGCTCATCATTATCATGGAAACATGCTCAAAATTCATCTTTATTAATGCTCAAAAATGGTTCACAAATGATGAAATGGGAGAAAAATGATAAAAACCGGGTTTTGTAACACTTATATTTGTTCCAAAATCAATTGTTACAGAAAACGATAAAGGAATACCGTCACTGGCACTGTTGAAGAACGACGGTCTTTAAGGGACTTATGTTCTTCGTACCTCCTTCACCAGCAGAAAACAACAGCTTCCTGTAAAAAAAAATTCTCGTATTTTTGATGCTCTAAACGTCTCCCTATTCTCTCCCTGAACTCTCCTCCCCTTCTATGAGTCTCCTACAACCTTTATATAGTCACAGGACCAAGAATATATTCGTAATAACTCAAAAAAATCTTCTCGATATCCAACCATTAACTCATGAATATTTTCTGTTCTGTTTTATGTTCTCACGCATCTGTTCGCAGTATACACGCTCCAACACTTCCTTGTTTGACTCCTCCACACTTCTGCATCAACCAAACTCTATCAAAACTCAATCAACACACGTTCAAGCACGCTGTACTCCGAGATTGCATATTTTCTTCCCGACGAATATCCAACCCAACTGAACGCATTAAAACACTCATACCACCATTGTTTGGGCATATCACGTTCATCCCAATCAAAATCAGTGATTGAATCTCATTGAAACTCCTCTAAAAATCCAACAGAAAATTCCGCAGAAAACTGGAATTTTTTCCCGCCAATTTTTTTTCTTCAAACGATGAAGAAGGGTGTCCCCCTAACCAGACCGGGGGTGCGAATAGTAGGTGCCCAACTGAGGTGCCCCTTATCCAAACTGAGAGTCCGAATAAAAAATGTCCCTTGGGTGCCTTTAGACAACTTTTCGAGCCGATTTTTTTCTAGAAATGTTTATTGCCCAAAAATACCTACAAACACATAAAACACCATAATAAGTACAAAAATGGGTACTAACAATATATACAATAGAGATGAAAATAGACACATCTGTCACCAAGTTCCCCAAGTTTTGACCAACAACCTTCCTTTTTTTCCTTCTTACTGTTATCCATTGGTGTGGATCAGTTGCGTTTAACAGTAACCCTGAGTCAGATGGATCAACTCGAGTTGTGTCAGGAGTAATTGAGCTGCCCCTTAACAACAACGTGGCTACTGGGGAAAAACCCTCAGCATTCAAACTTTGCGCCGAAGAATCTGTCCTATTTGAATTCAAAATATTTTGAGGAATATTTCCCGGACTAGAAGGAGTATTCTTAGCCATTGACTTTCCGTTTTTGTTTGAAACAGGATTTACGGATTGATTAGATGAAATCTTTTCTTGAGAAGTAGGGATTTGTTGACCGGAATTATCCACCATCATAATCACAGATCTTAGCTTCTTCTTGAGTTCATGATCAAGTATTAAATCATCTTGAATCCATCCAATGCTCAACCAAAAGCCTTGAAATTTAACAGCAGTAGGGATTTTATTTAGATCACAAAGTACCTTAACCTTGCTGCTGTTAATTTTAGACAAATTGTTAGTGGATGGATGAATGTCTACCACTTTTTCCCTAGGATAACAAATTGATTCGAATGAACTTCTTCTCCAGAGATGTAATGGTAGTCCCCTTATGCCAATCCAATGCTGATCTATCGATGAAAATGCCCTTCTGATATAAGCATCTTCCTGCTTCCAATGTTTAATTATGATTTGAGAATTGCCCACACTTAATGATTGAGGTTCAGAAAATATAAAATAAATTTCCTTAGAATCCACTTTGATAAAAGCTAGTTTCCCGTTCATATTGCAAAGATTAGTTTTACCCCATTTATAAAACTTTGAAATACCTCTTGCAATCTTCGCCCAACCAATGTTATAGTTTTGAATAGATAATGCCAAATTAAGATTGTAGAAATCATCATCTTTGAATTGATCAGTCGAATCTGAAGGAGGTGCAATTGGTTTCCATCTATTCATCATATCCACTGGTGGCTTTGATACTTTCTTCGAGTAAGAAACTTCATGAACCTGAGGATTTTTTCAAATGGTGACCAAAAACTGCTCCAAACTGCACCTCCTAGACCACTTGGTATGCAAACAAATCTTTGAAAAGAATCCGGTGATGTATGAGTGATTTTGAGATAATCATTTTTGTTGTATAGCAATTCCAAAAGAATTACTACATGGTTAAATCTCCGAGACCACTTCTGATTCTTTTTAGAAATCACTTTCACAGCTTTTAAAGTAGAAGTATAAACCCAATCAATATCTTCAGCCAGAATAAAAATCCAATTCTGGAAACCTCTATATCTCTCCAGAAATTTTAGCTTCTTTTTTTTTTTTCCTTTGAAAGACTAGGATAACTCAAAAGATTTTGATTCCAGAAGAATAGTAGTTGAAGATTTCATAATGAAAATTGTAATAAAAAATTAAGAAAAAAACTTTAATGGGAAAAACTAATAGCGATAAAGATCTCTACTAACCAATAAATCTTGGCCCCAAGGGGAAAGATCAAAAGATCCTTCCTTGGACGGCGGAGAAGTTCAGTATAGCACACTCCTAAACTGAATCAAATCACTAGGGATTGAATCGTTTAGGAGGCTGAGATCAAAAACTAGAATGGTGAAAATCGCCATGAAAGAGAAGCTCCGTGAAACTCGCATTCAATCAAATTATAAGACATTTTTACATTGATGTTATCAATGTTGAAGCAAAGAGGTTCTACATTGAGATTTTCAAAGAAGAGCATGCTCTAAGACCAACTTTTGATGATCTGCACCTCCCTTTTATGTCAGTGCAGCATAGCATTATGCTAGAGAAACCTTTTACTGAAGAAGAAGTGTGTAATGTTATCAAATGTTTTGGTTTGAACAAATCTCTAGGTCTAGATGGATATACAATGGAATTATTTAAAGCTTCATGGGATATAATCAAACATGAGTTAATGAATGTTTTTCATGAATTTTATTCTACTGGCACTCT
This sequence comes from Papaver atlanticum, assembly GCA_023531105.1. Taxonomy (NCBI): domain Eukaryota; kingdom Viridiplantae; phylum Streptophyta; class Magnoliopsida; order Ranunculales; family Papaveraceae; genus Papaver; species Papaver atlanticum. Next base: position 525,801 of record JAJJMB010004716.1, on the reverse strand, counting down.
TGATTGGAGACTTAACTGCAAAAACATTATTCTTCTGCCAAAAAGTGAGGGTGTAGTTTCTATGCACAACTTCAGGCCAATTAGTCTTATTGGAGGCATTTATAAAATTATCTTTAAATTCCTTGCAGATAGAATGAAAATTATAATGCCTTCCATTATTTATATATTTCAAGGTGCATTTGTTGATGAAAGAAAAATTACAGATGGAATTCTTATAGCCTCTGAGTTGATAGATGCAAGAGAAAGATCAAATACTCCAGGTTTAATTGTCAAAGTGGATCTTCGGAAAGCTTTTAACAACATAAATTGGAGTTTTTTAGATTATACTATGTCCATATTTGGCTTTGGGAATTTTTGGAGAAAATGGATCCATTGGTGTATTTCTACTGTGAGATTCTCTATCTCTTTGAATGGTTTTTGCTCTGAGTTATTTAGAAGCAGTAAAGGGGTCAGACAAGGTGACCCATTGTCACCCTTCATATTTATATTGGTGGTAGAAGTTCTCTCCTTGATGATATAAAAATCAGCTAAGTTAAATCTTATTCAAGGTTTCAAGCCTTCTGTAAATTGAGACACCATAAACCATTTACAATTTGCTGATGACCTAATAATGTTTCTAGATGACAGTGAAGAACAAGTTACCAACCTTAAGAATCTCTTGATTTCTTTTGAGATGGTTTCAGGCTTAAAAGTGAATTTCAAGAAAAGTGCTTTGGTTGCTGTAGGAAATGCTCAATTTGCTAATTCTTGTGCTTTAATTTTTGGATGTCCGGTAGTGCATTTTCCTCTAAACTATTTGGGAATTCCTCTAGGAAGCAAGTCCAAGTCAGTAGTAGTTTGAGAGGTGAGTTTGCAGAAATTCCAAAAAAGATTGAGCAACTGGCAAAGAAGATACTTGTCTAAAGAAGGAAGATTGATGCTTATTAAACATGTCCTCTGTAGCCTACCTATTTACTATCTTTCACTTTTCCAGATACCTGCTTCTGTAGAAAAACAAATGGACAATATAATGAGAAGTTTTCTTTGGGGTAATGGAAAAAGGAAAGGATGGGTGGGATGGAAAAGGGTCTCTTTATCAAAACAAAGAGGTGGTGTTGGAGCAAAAAAGATGAGACTCATTAATAGAGCTTTACATGCTAAGTGGATTTGGAGATACAACACAGGAAGAAGGGCCTTTTGGAGATCAATTGTGCATCAAAAGTTTGGTGGTTTTATTAATGCTATATTTCCAAATGACACTAAAAGCTCAGTGGGCAAGAGTTTGTGGTCTGGTATTGTAAAATCCAAAAGCACCATTCAGCAGCTATCTACAATGCATATTCAAAGTGGTAACAGATGTTCTTTCTGGAATGATATATGGATAGGATAAAATTCACTAGCAAGCCTATATCCTTCTCTTTAAAGGTTATACGGAAATAAATATGCTACTATAAGAGATATGGTAAAGATTACTGACAATGGCCCTGCTTGGGATTTCAATTTCACTAGGAATCTCAAAGAAGATGAAGTGGAAATGGTTGCTGTTTTGATGTGTCAAATTAATGCTCCAATTTTGGATGATATTGGGGATGACTACCTGTCTTGGAATCTTGGTAACAGTTTCTCTGTAAAATCATGTTATGATGCTATTGAGGTGGCAGGGTTCATCATATTTCCTCATAAGATTTTATGGAATCCAAGAATTCCACAAAAGGTTCTATTTTTCACTTGGAACTTATGCTACAATGCATCTCCAACACTTGATACTCTGCATAACTCTATTGTTATTAATGGGTGTATTATGTGTAAGAAGGTAGCTGAATCTAATTCCCATTTATTCTTACATTGTGAAGAAACAAGAAAGCTCTGGAATTTCTTCTTCACAAGTTTTAAGTTTGTTTGGGTCTTCAGGGAAGATGTCAAGGAAACCATTTGGGAATGGAACAAAAAGAATGGAAATTCTTGGAGACACAAGCTTTGGAGCATGATTCCTTTTACCATTTGGTGGGTAATTTGGAATGAAAGGAATGGCAGATTATATCAAGGAAGATGTAAGCATTTCAATCATCTTTTGAATGAAGTAAAATGCCTGCTTTACAATTGGTCTTTAGGCACTAAGATTTTTGAGAACATCTCTATTAACAGTTTGATGTATAACTGGAATGGAGTGTTGGGTATTACTTAGTTTTCTGTTTGGGCAAAAGTTACACCGTCTTAGTTTTTGATCTTAGCTTAAGGCTAGTTTTTTTGTTGCTTTCTTTGGTATTCTTGGTTACTTTGTAGCCTCTTTTGTAACACAACTTCATGGTTTCCACTTCTTTGCGGTAGCTATGCTTTTTCTCTTTAATACATTTTAGCCCTTTTTGAGTAGAAAAAGATCCACGAAAAAAGATTTTAAGAATCGAAAAAAAGGAAGGTAAAAAATATGATAAGGAACAGCTTGGTAAAGGTTTAATATCAATCCAACGCATTATGATAAGGGATACCCTAGTACTTTATTTCGACTTACCAAGTTGTCTTTTTCCATATACAGAACCGGAAAGCATGTTTTTAGGAAAGTGGTAAACAAAGACGCGTTGGATTGACACTTGGAAAGTGGGGGGTAGTCCGTAGCCTGTAAATAAGAGGTCTGGGGGTGTGGTCTGTTTATTATTTTCTCAATCAAAAAGAGAGACAGCGTTCTCCATTCTTTTGCTCCTTCGATCTAAAGTTACGGATTTTTTCTTTTTTTCTTGAATCAACAATGGCACACAGGTTTTTGAGAGACCCTGAAGCTGATGGATGGGAGCGTTCTGATTTCCCCATTATCTGTGAATCATGCCTCGGTGATTGCCCTTATGTTAGAATGGTACGTTATTTAGTGTTTTCCATTGATTTTTTTATCAAAATTTCAAATAAAAATTAATAATATCTGTAATCAAATAAATATCTTCAACTAAGCTTTTCTTTTTCTTGTGTTTCTAGACTAAAGCGGATTATGACAAGGAGTGCAAGATATGCACCAGACCTTTCAACGTTTTCAGGTGGAGGCCAGGTCGTGACGCAAGATACAAGAAGACCGAGATATGCCGCACTTGTTGCAAGATTAAAAATGTGTTCCAGGTTTGTCTCTTGGATCTCGAGTAAAGCCTCCCGGTGCAAGTTCGAGATACTACCTTATCCTTCCATTCCCACGACTCCATTCCAAAGAGTGATGTCAATAGGGAGTATTACGACGAAGAACAGGATCGCAAGGCTAGACTGGGAATCGACTACGAGTCTTCATATGGAAAGGCGCCACCCAGTGATACTATTCCAAGGCTCCAAAGGACGACGCCTTATTATAAGAGAAATAGAGCTCATCCTTGCAGTTTCTATGCTCGGGGCAAATGCAACAGGGGTGCTGAATGTCCATACCGTCATGAAATGCCATTAACCGGGGAGTTGTCTCAACAGAACATAAAAGACCGTTACTATGGTGTAAACGATCCGGTGGCAGCAAAACTGCTGAAGAAGGCTGGCGAGATGCCTTCCCTGGCTCCCCCAAATGATGAAAGCATTAAAACCCTCTATGTTGGTGGTCTTGATTCCAGGGTTTCTGAGCAGGACTTGAGAGACATCTTCTACGCTCACGGAGAGATCGAATCTGTAAGGACTATGGTCAAGCTAGCGTGTGCTTTTGTAACCTACACAACTAGAAAAGGTGCAGAGAAGGCTGCAGAGGAGCTCTCTATAAGCTTGTTATAAAGGGTTTAAGGTTGAAGCTTTTATGGGGGAAATCCCAGACCCAGAGGGCAGAGTTAGAGGACCAAGATGACAAAGCATCAAGACAGCAAGCACTAACACATGGAGGCTTACTTCCGAGGGCCGTCACTTCTCCGCAGCAACATCCATTGGTCCAATCACCATCGTACTTCAACATTCCGCCTCCACCATCCCAGACTAGGTACCCATCCATGGATCCTCAAAGGATGGGTGCTCTAATTCCATCCCAAGAAGGCTCTAACAACGGACTAAGTGATGCCCAGCAGAGTAAACATTACCCTTACCACCAGAGTTTGTCACTACCAACCCAAGGCCACTTCCCACCCTACCATTTGCATGTGTAATCTCCACTACTACCTTATCAGCAGTACTAGTAGCACACAGTTAGCTCTTAAACCTTCTCCGTCCACTTCCCACCCTACCATTTTCGTTTGTATAAATGTTTGAATACCAATTGAAGTATTCCCTGATAAATTATTTCATTTATATCTTGCATATTCCTTGCTTTTCCCAATAACTAGCTAGTTAAGGAGTCGGGGTGGTTTTCAGGTTCTTATTCCCATTCTTTACTGGGCACCAAATTTGACGTCTAAGGGTTAAAGTTATAATGCCCTGAAAGTTTGAAACACCTAAGCATTGTTGGTGGCTTTCTGTTGCACGCTGCCTTGCTTGTGCCACAAAAAAATAAAAAATTCATTTTTTAAATTGATGGATTATTTTATCTTACTTTCTTGATTAATAAAGGTACCAACCCCTGGTCAAAAATCTGGTCTCAATTCATTTTTGAAGTTGGGATCAAAGACTCAATACGGTTCAGCTCCATTTCCCCTCCCAACCAAACTGACAGTAAGGGTAAAAATGTCTAAGGCTTTGTCATGATAATTGACCTGCTCTCCACTCTCTGGTCCAGTGTCCACCACAAAGGGGGAGTTAAACCTACTCAATCTACCCTCTCTCACAAAACCTCCCAACTTCTCTAATTAACTCTAGGGTTTCCTATGATGGTAATCACAATTGGAGCTACTCAGAGATCATATGACTATAACCAAGTAACTTTGGTGGAAATTTCATTCTTTGTCAGGAAGGATGATGGAGCAAGGCAGGCTTAATTGGTGATGAATTAGAGTCTTGGAAAGGGTTTTTTTTTATTAGATTGAGTTTGTTTTGTAAAGAATTCCCCTTTCCAGCACTCTAAGCCATCACAGATTCGTCACTTGAGATTCTCCTGAAAGGGCTTCATCTGGTGTTTGAGGTATGTGTTTAATGGTGTAGTGTTGTTACCAAACTGTTTCCTTTTTCAATTGGATCCCTGAGAAAAGAACATATAACTATAACCAAGTAATTTTGGTGGAAATTGTCTTTCTTCTTCAGCTAACAGCATTCTCCCAGGTAATCCGGTATTCCAATTTCAATTTCAATTTGTTTTAGATTCAAATTGATTCCTTTTTTAATTTTGTCTTATAAACCAAGTAATTTTTGGGAAATTTCCTTACTTGCTCTGGTTTCCAACTCCCAGCCCTAGGTAATCTCGTATTCATAATTTCGATTTCAATTTTTCCTTTTATGAGCTATTATTATTATGTTTTTGTTCTTCTCCATGTTTAGTTGCTTTGCATATCAATTTGGGTTACATTCACTGTAGGAAACAACTAGCAGCTCCACCAATAGTAATTTATAGTTTTTAAGTTATGACCATGATCTTACAACCCCCTCAAATTGGTTGTGGTGATCATATAACCACAATGTCCACCAATACTATGTCGACAGTGGTTGAGATTAAGAAGAAAAGAGCATATAAAAGAAAAGATTGTGGTGGTACAACTAATACTACAACTGTTATGGAGATCAAGAAGAAAAGAGCATATAGAAGAAAGAAGTACCTTCCTCAAGATTTAATTATGGAAGAAATATTAACCAAGCTTCCTGTTCCTACACTGCTAAAATCTGTTATGGTATCTAAACTCTGGTATAACTCGATTCACAATGATCATAAACGCCTAACTTATTCTTATTTCCTTCAATCTCAGAAAAAGCCCCAGGTTATCTTTAGACTTTCAAATGTCAGGTCTGGGGTTGTTAAAACGGGTCAGCCTAGGTATGGGTGTCACTTTTTCAAATTTATTACTGGAGTTTACTCTCATGATAATGTTCTGAGGTTTGACAAGTTTCGAGGTGGTTTTGCTCATCATGATTTAGGGGAGCTGGTTGGTTACTGTAATGGTCTACCTTGTACGGCACGAGTGGATCATTACTTAACTGGTTACGTGATAATGGACCCAAACAGGAACGATTTTCTCTATATCATGCATCCAGTCAGAATTGGGATAAGCACCCCCAATGCCCAGATCATCTGCCACGGATTTGGGTTCGATCCCTCAGCAAACGAGTACAAGTTGGTAAGTGTTTTTCGTACTGCTCTAAAGGAGCTTAACGCTGTGGTATTTACACTGGGAACTAAATCATGGAGAAATGTCACTCCTGCAAGCATGCCCATATCAGGACGTCCTATTACAAAGATAAGGGCGCCCACGGGTAGAGACAAATCATCCATTTTCTGTACTAGTAGCAGCAGCAATGGGTGTTTGGCCTGGAAGATAATAACAACTTTGGGGGGAGCAGGATCTAACAGTATCCAACAAGATAATAGTAATGCTGTTAATAATAACGAGATGGAGATGTTACTGTCATTCAACCTCCATGATGAGAAGTTTCAGTTCATTCAACTATCAGCTAAAAGTACAACTGACGAGCAGAAGAAGAATTTGCTTGTTGATTATCCTCATCTTCTGGAGTTCAAGGGATCTCCTTGTATCGCACGTATTGAAAAAATATCAGTGATTGGAAGTGATTATCCTCATCGTTGTTGTGTTGATCATCAGGGTAGTAGTAGTTGCTGCTGTTGTTGTAAAGTTCATTTGTACGTATTGAAGGATAATGTCAAGCAAGTGTGGGTTAAGGAGGAGTGTTTTGATGTTGGTATAAATAGGAATGCGGGCCACCTGGCACCAGAGTCCTGCTGCTTTTGCTTCGGCAGTACTACTACGCCTCCTACTCGCATCTACAGTTTCTCAGATCAGATGTTCCTATACTGGTTCAACAGGAAATTTCTTCGAATTTACAACTTGCATTCTGGAAAATTTCAGATTGTACTGCCTAGTAAGTGTGAAGATGGTGCTATCTTTGAAGCTAAGATGAAAGAACCACGGCACATCTTTATTTCTGGTGATGATAATGCTTATTCCCCCAATATGGATTATCAGCTGCACTGTCATGAAGAGAACTTCCTTTCTCTGCAAACCTTCATACCAGAAGGAGTGGCAGGAGTCGAAGCTGATAATTTCTCTGAGTTTGATTTGATGAGAGAAGGCCGTCCATGTTCGGCATTTGTGCTACTCAACAGAGACTCAAAAGTGTTGTATCCTTTTTGAATTTATGTACTAACTTATCATGGTAGTTGTCATCAGTTTACAAGATTAATTCAGTAGTCAAGTTTTAGAGTTACGGGCATGCTTTATTAATTAGGAGATTTGATAGTGAACTTTTCTGCAAAATCATTCATGTATTCAGAATTAAGGTTCAGTAATTTTGTTCTCTGTTTCCTGGCAGAAATGAGAGATAAGGTACACAGACTGAACTTGATAGTCTTTTTTCTTTCTTCTGGCTTTTATCTCAATTCTATGAAATTTTCCTGAAGCAAGACCAATTTATTTAAATAGATAATCCGCAAATGGTAGCAGTAACTGTGATTACCGTTTTCTTTCCCACATCTCTTAGTTGGGAACATGTGAATTCCTGATAAATTATTTCATTTATATCTTCTATATTCCTTGGTTTTGCCGATAACTAGTTACGAAATCGGATATGCGCTTCATCTTCTCAACTTAAACATCTAACAGGTGAACGAGTTCCTATATAGTCAGACAATAGACTTCAAAAAAGTCACTTCTGAGCACCAAATTCTTTTCTTTCTTTAGACAAGTAAAAAAAAAACCCCTTGGTGGATACCAATTTGTCATTCAAGGTGAAAGACACACACTCTGGTCTCTGCGACCTACAAAACAATTTACGGCGTTGGTTCCCTGGGATCCATACGAACAGAAAATATGCTTTTAATAAAACATAAGTGAGTTCCTAAAAACCACAAAAAACGTTGTACATAAAATTGGACAACAATTCACTTACAGACGGAGGCATAGGAGGGACAAGTGGTTGGTGGTACCGTTGGATAAATTTTCCTTTTGTGGAGTCAAAATTATAATGGTAAAAAAAACGTAAGATATCATCTTACTTTGCAAATTAACCTGCTAAATGGATTGAGAGTATGATGATGTAAAATTTCATAAAATTCTTATTATGCTTAATGCCCCTTAAAATTCTTCTGTATCTAATCTTTTTAAATTCTTTTCGAGATTCAGTCAACACCGTACTCTTATTCTGGATGTGTTTCCTCTCTAGTAGACCATATGATTATGCTTTCACCCCATATACTGATTCAAGTTGTTTCTATTTCTTGCATCTTTTAGGTTGGAGCTCAATTGCAAAACTAAATATTTGGAAGAGACTGTTGCTTACTTGCTTTATTATAACTTCGTCTTGAACTATTCTAATTTCATAAGCAAGCGAGTGTTGCTCAATTGCAAAACTAAACTTGAAGTTGTTCAATCTAATTTTATCAACGGGGAATAATGTGGTTTCATGGAAATCAATGAACTATTCTTAATTGCTTTGATATTTCGGCTAAGTCAATGCTTAATAATGTATATTTCTGACCACTTGAATGATAATAAGTACAGTTAATTCCAAAACCACGCACACAACTTACGAACATAATATTATCTACTTTTTTTTTTTGCTCGAGGAAAGACAATTCATATTACTGATTACTAACTTTTTGACGATATTAAGAAACTAGAAGTTCTAAGATTTACAAGTATTTTTCCGTAAAACCAATCAAAAACAGTAAGTTTTACAAAAGCTCCAATTCAAATAGCATGGACTGTCGGGTGTGCTTGTTGGTCAGTATTTACTTCGAGATGATCGGGTATAACGCTTTCAGCCGTAAGCCCGGGATCTTGATAGTTCATTTCATGCAGCAGCGGATTGGGACTCATTGTATTTCCGTAAATTGGCTTTCCTGGCATAGTAGCCCCGTTGTTTTGCGCTATAACATCATCAGCCATACATGAGTAGGACTGCAGCTGAAGCAATAAAACTAATAATAAGATGAAGTGGAGAATGTTTATACCTGCTGCAGCCTTTCTCCTTTGATTATTGACGGCCAGAAATCCAACAACAGCCCAAAAGATCACAAAAATTGGAATTACGGTTCCTAGTATAATTGGTAACTTCTTTTTACTCTTACGAGTCGATGTCCCTGGTGAAGTTGCTGTCCCTGTTTCGGTTTCGCAATTGTCTTTGTCAGAATAACACAAGAATCCCTGTTGCGTTCCCGTCAGCCTAAAATAAAAATTATTCGAAGTTGATTTTCAACCGAATTAGTTGAATTAATCCTCAAAAACTTAAATAACAGTTGCATCTTTCACTTACGTCACAATTACATTTTTATTTTTCTCTAATGAAGTAGGTATTGTTCCATAAAAAAAGTTGCCCGCCAAATTCCTGCGAGGAAAGAGGAACAACTTATTCATGACGATATTATGACATTTTGTGAAAGTTCAATGAATAATATTTTTTCGGTACAAAATTTCAATGTGGAAAAATAAATAACTTACAACACTTTGAGTTTAGGAAACTTGGCAAGAAAATCAGGGAATTCTTGACTAAAAATGTTACCGCTCAAGTCTCTGGCAAAATAATCATGAAAATTTAGTAAACTAGTAATGAAATACCACGAATATACAAAATCCAATTACTCACATGATTTCAAGTGCATCCATGGAACTGAAATCCGGGAGAGTAATTCCATATATGTTCTGATCATGAAGATCTCTATATAATTCAAAAAAAAAAAAAAAAAAAAAAAAATCGAGATGAACGAAAACTGTTAGAGCCACAGAAGTGATTACGTTCCTTCATGAGATATCAACATGAAGGGAAATTGAGTAATGATTATGTTATCGTACATAGTTGTTATTCGAGGGGTATCATCCGAGCTACACTTAATCCACGAATATGGTTCTGGAAGACATGGATCACTTGATAATGATGGGATCCCGAAACTAGCTTCAAGCACCCGTAGTGCCTCCACTGATATAAATCACCAATCAAACAATTCAAAAGGGGAAGCAAGTTAATTTTAAATCTAAAAAATCCTACGATGTTCATCGGAAGGAGAAAAAAAAGAATAGTGAACGCAAGGTGGATGATCCATAAGCTATGGATAGCAGCCTATGAAGTAACGAGAACTTACCATCAGTTGATTTTGTCTGTGCTGATACCGATAAAATGATAAGAGATGAGATAGACAATACTGATATGAAATGAACAAGATTCATGATATATGCTATCAAGAAATTTTTAATTATAGCTTAGAGTGATATGAACAAAGCAGTGGAGTTAAAAGAGATGACTCTTGCTTGGTTATGTTACGATTTATATAGCCTTGATTAAGCTTCATCAATTGGGTTTAAGTTTACGTACATACATTAATCAAATATTACTTTGAACTTGTCTTGATTGAATTATTCAAGCTGGCGTATACGTGATATGAGTGTATCCAAATTGGGTTTAATTTAATGATCATTAGATTATTTTTCTATGAGAATAGCTCATATTTTGTTGTTTAATTATAAATCTGATTCGGTAGAATTGGGGCTCATTATTAAAAATGGGGTTTTGTTATCTTGTATATCCATGTATAAAATAACAACCAATCATTGGCATTGGCAATGATAAACGACAATATGTTTTTGATCAAAAATATTTTTTTAAGTTGATGTAGTAAAAAATTACAGAAAATCGTCTCTTACTTTCTTCAAGAAATCTCATTTTGGGAAAGTGGTTTTTAATTCTTTCCCAATGAACACAACTTCACTGTGAGATAGTGTTGGAATAACCATGCCCATGTGTATCCCCCTTTACAAACATGCGATTTTGTTTATATTCAGGATCCATAGACAAACGGCGCGATAGTTTAGTTGTTATGGAAAATAATGCACAAAGCCACAAAATCAAATTAGACTAAGTCGATGCTTGATAATAAACATTAATGACGCTAATTGCGACTATGATAGATTTTTGTTTCTTTCATAGAAAGAGAGGATTACAAAAGGTTAAAAACAATGTACAAAGCAACTATCCGAGGTAGAAAACAAGCATCCTAATTGGGGATTGAACTTGCAAAGTTCTATTGTTAACAGCGGCTGCCTAAGCTAGGATTAAGGCATTAGCTTCCAAACTTATGTTCGTCCTTGTCAATGTTAAAAATGTACCCTTTATGAGCTCGAAAAGTACAAGAACGAAACCATATTTGACCCACCAAGCTCTAGGTGAGCTACCTCCCAGTGGAGATGACAGGTATTAAAGTGATGTATTTTTAAATGAATATTTTTTTTAAATAATAGAGATATATATTTATTGTTGTATAAGGGTATATAATTGATTTACCCTTATCAAAATTTACAGAATAGATTTAATTACATAGTTGGATTTCCCCATGAGCCCTATATCTATTTCCGGAATAGATTTACATAGTTGGATTTCCCCATGAGCCCTATATCTATTTCCGGAATAGATTTACATAGTTGGATTTCCCCATGAACCCTATATCTAAGGGTAGAAAATAGCCGATAATGAGTCCTCCAGTCCTTGCTCCATCCCCTCGTCTCTTCCTCACCAGCACGTTCCGCTGCTCGCTACCCGGACCTTCATATCGCACCTTCGTGTCTCTGTAATCTGTTCGGTATATTCTTTCTCTTTTGAATTTGTGTTACGTTTGTGTTAATTAAAGGTACGAATAATTACGTTGTAGGTTTGGGTTAATTTCTGGTTTCGTTTTAAATAAGATATATATATTCATTAACTTTGATTGTTGATTTAAAAGAATTGTTGCTTTAAAAGAATAATGGGGAAACTAGAGAGGCGATAAATTTATTAATGAAAGGAATAGATCTGATGTCATAAGGTTTTTGTTTAGATCTTAGATTTTTCAAGTATCCATCCGTGTCCGATACAGCAGGAAAAGGGTGACTTTAGATTTGTTCGCCTAAATTTATTATTTTCTATTTCTTCTTGCTCTTTTGTTTAACTTTGCTTCCACTTTTTCAGTGTTCTTTTTGAGATTCAGAAAACAGAAGCTTGATTTCTGGTTTTCCTTATAGTAGTTGGAGACCATGTTACTCTTGTAGGATCCTGGATATGAACCAGGATCTTTCCACTTCTTTTCATGCTAACTTTTGAAATTCAAATTTTTTGTAAGAGTTGTGTTTATTGTAAGCTGGGTGTGTATTCTTGTTTTTATTGACCTTCTCAGCAAGACCTTTGCATGTTATACAGGTAGTTTACTGATTACATGGTCTGCTTGTATTGTGCAGATGTCTGATCCCTTGAGGTGTCGATATCCTTCTCAGCTTGTAGTTACAATAACAAATGATAGTACTAGTTCTGAAGATTCAGTTGATTCTACTGATTCGTATGTGCAAGAAAATACAGGGCTTGGCTTGCAGCAGTTTAAGGTTTCTCTTGGTAAGAAGAAGAAGAAATGTAGGAAGATAAAAAATCAAGCACATCGCCAGTGGATAAATTCTTGGCCTAAGGATATCGGAATTGAAGTGCCCAATGAGTGTAGGTATTATTGTTTACATACAGATGGGTATTTTAGAAAGGGAAGAAGAGGAGGACATGGAGTTATAATTCGCAACAGAGTTGGCCAACCTATTGTTGCTGCAGCTGTGTCTGTTGCTTCTACGGAAGTAGTATCTTACCGTTATCACCAGTTGCAGGGTATGAGTAGAGGCATTGAACTTGCAGTGCAGTATTCTCTTCTTGGCATTGAATTGTTTTGCAATGCAAAGCATGTTGCTCGGCTTGTTAAGAGTGTTCTTTAGACAAGGAATGGATGTAAGTTTCATTTGTTTGTAAAGGATTCTGATTCTTTTGATGTTATCTGTAAGAAATGTGTAATGCATTATGCAAAAGAGGATTATCCCTTCGTCTTCCCTCTCCTAAAGAAGATAGCAGAGATGGTACCTAAGCTCAGACAGCCATTTATGATCCAGAAATGTGCAAAAGACCATAACAAAGCAGCAGATTATTTGGCGAAGAATGGTGCACCTGGGATGGAGGTATTGTGGCCATCCAAGTTTCCACATGAATTTAAGAAGATTCTCTTCAAAGATTATTTTGGCGATAAAACGCATGGGTTTCCTTACTTTGTGTAATCAAGGTGGTTTGAAGATTTCTTGGTGGTGTTTCGCTATCTATGAAAACTCGTGGTCATGATTCAGAGTTACCTTTTGCTTTTATTCTGTAATGATATTATTGTTCAGTGATGTTTGATTCAGTCTTTGCATGATTGTTTCTGTTGGTTTTGCGTGAATGGTGGTTAGATGCTCGGACCATCGTTAAGGTGCGAGTTTTGTTGCCGGTGGTGGTGGTGTTTTTCTTTTGAGTCGCTGGAAGGTGGTGTTACCCGTGGGGGTAGTGATTTCGTTATGGTGGTGATGTTGTGATGATTCAAGGTATGAATTTCGCTGCTGCTGCTGGTATCGCTGTTTAGGGTGTTGGAAGGTAGTATTATGGAGGGTGGTTGCTGGCATATTTTGTGAGTTTTTGTGGCTTGATGGTGGTGTTTGTTTTTAGGATTATTTCCATTTCTCTCTTTTCAGTAATAAGACCATTCATGAAGTGCATTGTTTTGCTTTCTGATTCTTATTTGTTTTCTAGAACAATAAAGTCGTCAACTAACTAACTTCGGGAGACTTTAGAGAACTAAACATGAATTATATCATCTTCTCTGCTCTCCTAATGTACAATAAAATGGGTTATCTTCTTCCAAAAACCCTTACTGTTTTCTATTCTATGAACAAGCATCTTGTTTTCTATGCCAAGTTCTCCCAGTTGTGATTATCATCCCTATTTTTTTCATAGTCCCAACTCTTCACTAACTGTTAACTTTGGATGAGAAATTGGTTCAAGAGAAGAAATTGAATCTGCTAACCTACTAGATTTTATTAATAATCCAAATCTAGAAAAAGAGATTTCTTCAATTAACCCTTCTTCTGATTTAGGAAACAAAGTAGATCCAAATCTTCTGAGGGCATATCTTCAAATGGGGGAGTTTGATCTTTCTATGGATAATTATAACTGTGATAATCTTGATCAAACAATAGTTCATACAACTAGGGGTGGGGGGGTAAGGGTCCGATTCAGTCTCTCTATCAAATTTATGAACAAAATTAGATGAACCAGTTCTCCTTTTTGGTTTTTGCTGAATCTTCGGAAAATCCTCACCAAAATTAGTGATACTCCAAGTTCTCATCAATCTCATCATGGGACTGTTTCAGAACAAAACTACTCAAGGGCTTTCGGTAGCAATGCATCCGGCACTGGTGACCAGGTACAACCACATATCCCCTTTCGTTCTACTTGTTTTCAATTGTGTGATTATTTACATTTCCAGCATAATCCTTTCTATTATACTTGTTTATCTATTGAAATTACACAAAGTAGAATCATGAAGATACTTACATGGAATGGACAAGGTTTTGCGGCAAGAGATACTAGGGATTACTTGAGAGACATAATTAGAGATAATAATCCGGATATTGTTTTTCTATGTGAAACAAAGATAGGAGAAGAAAAAGCTAAAGCCCTCATTCAACCAACTGTTATCCACACTCTTTCATTTTAGGCTCAATAGGTAGAGCTGGAGGCCTAATTCTCCCATGGAAGGATGGTTTTCCTTGTGATATAGTATGTGTCAAAGATAACATAATTCACTTATTGGTTACTTCAAACCCGGCTAAGGATGAGTGGCTGCTATCTTGTATGTATGGTTCTACTTATGAAGATAGGAAAAAATTGCAATGAGACTTTTTAAAAGATCTCAGTGACAATATTTTTCAGCCATGGATAATCATTGGAGATCTGAATGTCCATCTCCAACCTGTAGGTCAGTCTTCTACACATACGTCTATTGATAACTGGGTATGTAACACCATAGAGGAAGCAGGGTTAATGGATTTAGGATTCATAGGGAAAAACATACTTGGACAAATCAATCTAATGGTAAGGGTTATAAAAGATCTCGGATTGATATGGAACTTCATACTGATAAGTGGCAGATTCAGTTTCCTGATTCAAAATTATATCACTTACCGTTTCTTGGGTTGGATCATTGTCCAATTCTTCTTACAACGGAAGATGACAAGTTTATACCTTCTAATGTGTGGAAATTTTATAAATGTTGGCTCTTAGACCCTTCATGTTTGCAAATAATTGCTCAATCATGGAGATCTTCGAATCCAAATCTAAGCAGAAAAATATCTTCGACTAGGAGGAACCTAGCAAGATGGAAATGACTGCATTTTGGTCAAATTGATAAGAAGGTAGCTTTTCTTAAATAGCAGTTAGAACATTACCAGTCTCTCCCATATAACGATCAAAATAGTTCTCAAATTCACTCCACAGTAGAGCGGTTAAGACACTGGAAAAAACTAGAAACTGAGTATTGGCAACAGAAATCAGGAGACAAATGGGTTAAAGAAATGGACAATAACACTGCTTATTTCCATTCTATGGCTAATAGAAGAAGGGCCAGAAATAATATAGTAGCCTTAAGAACCCCTACTGGAGTGTGGCTACATACTAGGGAGGATTTATCCAAGTTTCTCACCTCACATTTATCCTCAAGATCACTTCTTTACCCACATTCGAAGTAATATTACTGCAACAGATAATATTTCACTCATGAATGTGCCTTCTGAATAGAGATTAAACTTGTAGTTAAGAGTTTAGCCAGTTGGAACTCCCCGGGCCAGAACGGCTTCCCGGATGGTTTTTATCAAACCCAATGGGAAGTAGTGGGTGAGGATATTGTAAAGCTAGTGCAAGATTTCTTCATGCATAAAAAATTTACAAATCATCTTAACCAAACAGCTATCTGCCTTATTCCAAAAGTCAGCAATCCCTGTACTCCAAGTGATTATAGGCCTATTGGGCTCTGTAACACTAGTTACAAAATCATTTCTAAGTTGTTGGTTAAACGAATGCAACCTTTGATGCAAAGAGTAATTTCTCCAACTCAAGATGCATTTGTCCCCAAAAGATATATCAACGACAACATTGTTATAGCGCATGAATTAATTCATCCAATGAAAAGATCAAAGAGTACTAAAGGCCTAATTGCCCTCAAGTTGGACATGTCCAAGGCATTTGACAGGCTCGAGTGGTCTTTTTTAGATAGAATGTTAGAGTCTATGGGGTTCTGTGACAGCTGTAGAGCTCTCATCCAACAAAGTATCACAACCACAACTGTCTCTATCAGACTCAATGGTAGTTCTTGTGAATCATATTCTCCATCCAGAGGCTTACGGCAGGGAGATCTACTATCTCCCTATCTGTTCATTACTGCAATGGAATATTTGACGAGATCCTTACATCAAGCAGAACAGGAGAAACTAATCAAGGGTATTCGAGTAGTGAAGAACTCTCCATCTATAAACCATCTGCTTTTTGCAGATGATTGTCTACTATTCTTCCAAGCGGATGATAAAACAATTGATAATGTGATGAACATCTTAGAGAGATTTGGTTCGCTTTAAGGACATATTATTAATTTGTCTAAGTCTGCGGCTTTTATTACGGGGAAAGTTTCAGATGAAAGAAAGCGGCATATAGTGAATAAGCTGGGTGTTAAAGAGTTAAGTACTTCTGATAAGTACCTTGGTTTACCTATTCTTCTTGGGAAATCAAAATGTACTTCCTTTCAGGGTCTATCAGATACTTTTGCTAGCAGATTACAAGGTTGGAGTTCAAAAACCTTAAATCAGGTGGCAATAACAACTCTGGTGAAGTCAGTTCTTAATACAATACCTTCTCACTAAATGGGAAATTTTAAAATCCCATAGCATATTGTTAATAAGTTGAACTCCATTCAACGTAGAATCTGGTGGGGACATAAAACTAGTAAGGGGGTTAATTTCTTAGACGAGAACTCATTCATCTCAGATAAGCATGATGGGGGACTTGCATTTATAAATCTGGAACAATTTAATAGTGCCTTAATGGTTAAGCTAGCATGGAGGCTCTGCACAGAATCAAATCAGCTGTGGGTAAAAATATTAAAACCAAAATATGCATCGTACTGTGACTTCTTGCATCTACAAGAAGATAGTACAAACTCTTCTTGGATATGGAAAGGGATAGATCATGGACTTAAAATAGTTGAAAAACATTACAGGTGGGCTATAAAATGTGGTACTAAAGATCTAGTTTGGTATGATAGATGGATATATGGCCTTTCTGATCCACCATTTCCAAAACACAGTTTTGCTGAGCCAGCAAGAATAGTTCATGTCTCAGACTTGATGCTTCACAATCCAAGAAGATGGAACTAGCCTCTAGTTAGGGAGCTATTTGATTCTCAAATAGTGCAGTTAATCCTTAACGTGTATATCCCACAACAAGGGGAAGATACACTTATTTGGGAACCAATAGAACAGGAGTCTTCACTGTCAAATCAGCATACAGAGTTCTCACAACATTAGGCAACCAAGTGAACCACCCATGTCAATAAACACATAAATTGGTCTGGAAAAGGTTATGGAAGGTTAATGTTTCCCATAAAGTAAAATTGTTCATATGGAAATGTCTAAAAGGGATTGTCCCTACTTTGTCTAAAATCAGCCATTATAAGTCTGATGTAGATACTCTATGTCCCCACTGTAGAGCACAAACTGAAACTCTTGAGCACCTAATTTTTAACTGCAGTTACTCATCATCAGTTTGGATGGATATGAATATTAATGTATCTAACATTCAGGATCATCACATCTCAGTACCTACATGGATAATAAGTTGGTTCACCTATGAACAATATGTTCACAATGAAGACTACAGTAATTGGTTATTTACCCTGATGAATACAGCCTGGCAGATTTGGAAGAACCGTTGTGATAAGATCTTTCGCAATAAAACTCGTAATAAGTGGGTAACAATTAGTAATATTATATGGTCAATAACACAATGCAACAATGACCAGGGCTAGCAAAAGAAAGTCAGTCGTAAACAGAATAATTGGACGCTGCCCGGAAATAATCAGCTTAAGATAAACATTGATGCTTCTTTTGATGATGTAACCAAAAGCTTCGGCATTGGACTAATTGTTCGTGATTCTGCATGCAAATCCAGAGGCATCAGGGGACGGAGCAGCAATGGAGGATTAGACCCTGAACAGGCAGAATGCTTGGCCATTAAAGAGGCACTACTTTGGGCCAAGAATTTACATTCTGCAAACGTACTTCTTGAATCAGACTGTCAAATTGCGGTTACTACTATCAATGAAGCAGGCCCTCATGTACATTGGATGAACCAGGGCATTGTAAATGAAATAAAGCATCTGTTATCTACTACTGTATGTGTTTCTATTACTTATGTAACTAGATCATGTAACAATGTAGCTCATAAAATAGCTAATAGAGCTAGAAAACTAAGAGCTTCTTTTGATATTTTGCATAATATCCCTGAAGATATAGAAGATGCCATAAGGGATGATGTTGTTAACCTGAAGTTATGTACTCAATCTTAGTTTAATGAAGTTTTGTTTCAAAAAAAAAAAAAAAATCTTTAAAAGTCAGTTTATGTGTATCATTATGATTCAATTAACTTTATAAGCGTTCCACTTTTTAGTTTTTCATATGCTTCTTTTTCATAAATTTCCATATTAGTCTAGTCACCGGGAACGAGAGCAAGGTCAGGATCGGGAGCGAAATTCATAAAATTTTCAAAAGTGAAATTCAGGGAGCGAGTTGGAAGCGTAAATAAGTTTCATAGATAAATTAATAAATACTGATAATTTTCATAACAAATAAAATGAAAAACATTTAGAAATGATTAATAAAGTGCCTATTTTCAAGCTCCATGGAAAGAAAATGACGAGAATAAGAGACAGATTTTCTTTTGGTAAGTGATTGAGGTATTGAAAAGTTTGTGGACAATGGATCGTATATATAGGATTATAGACAAGAGAGAAAGTTTAGGAGTCTTTAGAACTTTTAGAATCTAAAAAGATATACATAATTCAAGTATTATTTGGCAACCAAGGAAATTTAATACAAAAATGGGAAGTTATGGTTTTTAAACTTGGAAATTTCTTGGGTTACAAGTGAAACGCTCCTCCCATGCTGGGAGCGCGATTTTCCCTTGTCAGGAGCACGCTCCCAACACGAATTTCAGTGAGGAGCACAAATTCGCGAATTTTAGGGAAATTGGTGATGCCTTTGAGCGAATCTGGTGACTAATCTCATCTTCTTCAAATACATAAATCTCATCTATTTTTCTTTTTCGAGAAGAACCTATTTCTTCAAACAACTCTCTATTTTTATGAACTCTGTAATCATTTCTTTATGTTTTGTCCCCTGTTTCATATGGTATTCACCATAAAGTCGGATATTAACTACAAACCTAAATTATCAAAAAAATTAAATAAAAAGATATTGAGTACAAAAATTTATCAATAGAGAAAAACAGTGAAGAACATTTTTGGATGCCACTGGTTTGTATCTACCCGAAGAATTTTCCGGGGACATGGATCATTTTTAGGTAAAAACCGCACCTCATGCGAAGGTGGTTCCACCTTTGTACGGATTACCAGGTAGGCCCCACCATTTAAGATGTGAGTGGGCAGAGAAGCTGTTTTTATGTAGTTTGTGGGGGCTGTTTGTTAATAACTACGTGAGCTCATAGACTAAAAACGATTCCGACTCAAATTTCTCCCAAGGTTTCGAGAATAACCCTTGTAGGCACACTACAGTAGAGGTATGATTTTCCTTTTTCTCTCTGTTTTATTTCTTCTTGTCTGTAATCTTATTATTATACTTTACTTTCTTGTCTGGAAAATAAAATGTGGATTCAATTATATTCCCTTGAAATAAAACTTTAAAACTTGTTCATTAATTATAACCTAACTAGTTCTAGGGTTTTGTATCAAAATGGGGTTTCTTGGATTTTTACCAATTGATGAGTTTAAAATATATGATTGAATATCACAATGAAAACCTCAAAAAATAAAATCATGTCATGTGTGTGAAAACTTGGGACTTCTAGCGTGTTTGGAAATGGGATAATGGAGGTTCTTCCGGATTTATAATGCCATTTTCATATATAATTGTTCATGGTTGATGCTTGTATAATTTAGTGGCAGTTTTAACTTTATAGTGAATTTTAGAGTGTTGATTTTGGTATGTGTTTGTTTGAACTTTGAACATGAATAGCTTTGGTTTACTTTTTAGGAACTACTACGACAACATTATGGTTGTGGGAGAGGATAGTATTAGTAAACTGCATGATCCATTACTTCATCATATACTCTCATTTCTTCCAACCAAATGCGCTGTTTCCACTAGCATTTTATCGAAAAGATGGAAAAATGTCTGGGTATCAATTCCAGTTCTTGATTTTCTCGACATGGGACCTCCTAGAATCATTTTAACAGGGTGGAGAGCTTATGATGAACAAGCCACCATCTTGGAGACGAATAAGTTCATGGATTTTATGGATAGGGCATGGATTCAACGTAATATGTTGAACATAAAGAAGTTTTGTCTCAAATGTGAAAATGGGTATTTCGATCATAAGCGGGTGAATTCATGGATAACGACGGCAATGAAATGTGAAGTTGAAGAGTTCATTTTTTATGGGCGTTACACACACCATAGCGATGACAAGATGATTCCTGATTCCCTTTTCACTTGTGAATCGCTAACTATGTTAGAGTTTCAGTTTAGAGAAAAATATTCGCTTCAGCTTCCGGAGTCAATTTCTCTTCCAAAGACTTAAGATCTTTCGGCTTACGAATATTGTATATGATGATGAAAAATTGGCAGGGAAGCTCTTTTCTAGTTGCCCAGTACTTGAAGAATTGTGTTTGACCAATTGTCGTTGGGAGAATTTTGATTTCATACGTTTTTCGGCTCCTACATTGAAGTCCTTCGCTCTAACTGGTGACGATAGTAGTAGAATGGAATATGTCAAGGTCAAGATTGATGCCCCAAATCTTGTGCCTTTCACTTTCTGTGATGGGCTGCCAGAAGATTTTGTTGTGGATAGTTTTCCATTGCTACATGATGCAGATATATACTTTGAAGGCGACATAGAGAGCAGACCTGGTCCTTTATCTAATTTTATAGTGAAATTCTGCAATGTAAAGCTCTTGAAAATCTCAGGTGCTTACTTTCAGGTACGTTTCATTAACTTTTAGCGTTTCTCTATACTTAGGTGATTTGATTATTCTATATGGTCCTCCAAAGATTGAACTTTGGCTTCTTCTAGCTTGGGCAACAGGATACTTAAGTCTTCCTTTCTATCTCTTGGTTTTCCTTTTCTAAATGCAAATGAATAGGATGAATAATTCTGTACACATTAGTATCATATTTTTTGTCTGCCTTGTTATTAGATTCTTAAGCGCGCGGAGGTTCTGTCTACAAGCTTCCCTTTGTTTGGTAATTTGATCCGATTGGAAGTGTATGAAATTGATCGAATGAAAACATTACTCGACTTTCTAAATTTCTCGCCAAATTTGGAATCGCTAGTCATCGATGAGGTATACTACTCTTCTCAAATCTGTTTGTGGTTGTTGTTGCTTTTAATTGAATAAAGAAAAAGAGGATGAAGAGTTTACATCATTACCTATTTCATGCCTTCGTTGATTTTTGTCATATTTGTCTGAACTTGAAACACTGGTTGTAGTTCATATATATGGGCGGCGAGAACATTTCGACATTTAAGGTAGTACCTCATTGTTTTGTGGGATGCCTCAAATCGATTGAAATTCGGAAGTTCGCTGGGTACGTGGAGATGGTTAAATTTGTTTTGAGGCATGGAAGAGTTCTTCAAACGGTCATTATTGAAACTTACTATCCTGTGGATCCTACGGATCCGCGCTACAACAAGAAGCGGTATAACAAGAAGAATATGGAAGCCAAGTGGGTTGAAGATTTAAATAAGAGTCTTACGACTATATTAAGACAAACTCCATGGGCATCAGAAGGTTGTGTCATTAAGTTTTTAAGCTCCTAAATGTTGTTTTATCTTTTTTCTTGTCAAACCATAGAACATGTTGCGAGGTTAGGCTTTTGATTTTGCGGGCAAGTAAGATGGGAAGTGAACTAGGAAGCGTTAGACCTGTCTAGCCCTTAAGAGTAACAGGAATTTCAGTGCATTAGCGGATAGTTTTCAAACATCATGAATCTAGGTTTTTTAAACTGGAGCGCGTTGAATCCAATGTTGTGGTGGTAAACAAGTATTGACTATGTTTTTAAGTGAATCATCCCAACTCTTTTTGGTTCATTTTTCTTTTATTTTCAGTAAACGTTGATTCTTGAGCTTTCTGGAGTTTGACATTGCATTGTCGGTTTCACTTTGAAGATCCTTAGTGTAAATTATGGACATCTGTTAGATCAATGCACTGTTTACCTAGTACTATAACTTAGGGGAGTCAGTCATGCATTGAAGTATTGAAATTGTCAGTCCAGTCTTATTGTTCCATTGTACTTCTGAGTCCCTGTGTAGGAGGAGTTAAAACCTGCTTTTACCCGAAGTTGTATGTCGTATAAATGATGAAGGCATAGATGGTGAATCAATCAAGTCGTTTAACCATGAGAGGTGTAACTTGTAATAAGTAATTCTTCGTATCATCAACCTCGGCAAAGATGTGATATGATTCACTTGAGTTTTCTTTCTTACACTTTCATTTCTTGGAAGTTGTTTGGAATATTGGGTAGTACCGTTTCATATAGTATGTCGTTTCTGGAAGAAAAAAGAAATTGCTCGTGCATCACTGTGAACACTTTTAAAATAGCAACATCAAGACTAAACATTTTATACTGCGATAATACTAGCAAATAGACATTATAATACTTGTAGTATTGACTTCTTTGGTGTTTATGGATTTTTCTTTCCCTTTTAAAGTATATCCGGCCGTGGGACTCCAATGGTAAGTGTTACTGAATGTATGTGAGATATGTTATACTATGCTTTCACACCTGTTAAGACTTGACTACTTATACAGACCAAGTGGCGTCATAATACCGAATTTCAACGGTAATTATAGTGCGTGGTGGAGCAATCCTTCCTGTCACACCACTAAAAAGTAGACATGTGTCTTTGAAGTTTACAAACTCGAGACATTTAAGGAAGAAAAATAAAAGCAATTAATACTTACCGTATTGCTAATGCATTTTTCTACGGAGCCTAGTGGAAATCCATAATAACCGTTCCCTTCCATCTTGATTTCTATTTTAAAGTTTTTCTTTACAAATTATTATTATATTAGTTAGTAACAGCGGTATATCCATTACGGAAAATGAGAAGAACTCTCAATTGAGAGATAAGATTCATTACAAACAGAAGATAGACTCTTACTGGATATTAATACAGATTGAGTAAAGCATAACTGTCACACATGTGAGATGTGTGTGTGAGATACATGACAGACATAGCTGTCTAGCACGTGTGACAGAGAGAGGCAATAAGAGATTCAAATGTTATCCTGCACTGCAGTCTTCTCCTTATCCTTCACCACTGTAGGTTATGTTATTATCCCCCTAAAGCAAATGGGTGGTGCAACCACATGAAGCTTGTCTCTGAGCATAGTAAATCTGGGTGCAGGTAAGCCCTTTGTGAAGATATCAGCAATTTGGTCAATAGTATTGACATAGAGGACATCTAGAGCTTTGGACCGAACCAATTCTCCGATAAAGTGATAATCCAAGTGCACATGCTTCATTCTGGAATGCATAACAGGATTGGAGGCCAAAGCAATGGAGCTGATGTTGTCACAACCTAACTTAGGAATACCAGGCAAAGGGACATGAAGATCCAGTAGAATATAGAAAATCCAAACAACTTCAGCTGCACTATGGGCCAAAGTTCTGTATTTAGCTTCAGTGCTTGATATGGCAATTGTTGATTGTTTCTTAGAAGATCAGGATATAACATTAGATCCAAGAAAAATACAGGATCCACCTGTGGATCTCCTATCATCTACACAGCCATCCCAATCAGCATCTGAAAAGCCAAGTAGAAAGTTACTTCCTTTAGTAAAATGTAAACCAAATCCCAATGTTCCCTTAACATATCTTAGAATCCTCTTTGTTGCAGCCATATGAGTGTTTTTGGGATGCTGTATATGTTGACAAACCAAGTTCACTGCAAAGGAAAGTTCTGGTCTTGTCCAAGTCAAATACTACAAAGCACCTACAAGAGACCTGTATTCTGTAGGATTATCAAGAAGTACACCATCATCCTTTGAGAGTTTGGTTGATGTAGAAATAGGTGCATTGCATGGTTGTGCCCCCTCCATATGATATTTAAGCAATAAGTCAACGACATATTTTGTTTGGGAGAGAAATAAAGTTTCTTCATTTCTGGTAACTTCCAGTCCCAAAAAATAATGCAATGGCCCTAAGTCTTTGATAGGGAATTGTTGTTGGAGATGTGTAATAACAAACTTAAGAAAGGTAGCAGAGAAACCTGTTAACATTATGGCATCCACATAGACTAGTGCCACAGTAAGTTGAGTGTCATCTTGATGAACAAATAATAAATAATCTGCAGTAGAGTTCTTGAAGTTGAGAGAAATGAGAGCTGAACTGAGTTTTGCATACCATGCTCTAGGAGCTTGCTTTAAGCCATAGATTGCTTTGTGGAGAATTCACACATGATTTGGTTTATCCTTATCCACAAATCCAGGAGGCTGAGACATGTACATAGTTTCATCACCATGAAGAAAGGCATTGATTACATCAAGTTGATGTATTGGCCAATTATATTGCACTGCAAAAGATAAAATAATCCTGATTGGAGTTGGTTTAGCTACATGGATAAAAGTTTCATCAAAATACATTCCATGATGTTGATGATAACCCTTAGCCACCAGTCTTGCCTTGTGTCTATCAATACTGCCATCTTCCTTGTGTTTAATCCTAAACACCCACTTGCAGCCAACTACATTCTGACCTTCAACTGGATCAACTAGTAGCCATGTGCCAGCATTTTTTTAGAGCAGTATATTCATTCACTGAAGAAGTTCTCCACACTTCTTCTTTCTTAGCATTAGTAATGCAAGTAGGAATGCTTGACAGAAAAGCAACATGCAAAGGATGTTTAGTAGCAAATTAAGATTTCAGTGTATAAATTCCATTCTTACCCCTAGTAGTCATGCTATGATCATTTACTGTTACTTTAAGAGTAATGTCTGATGGTGGAATGGAAGGCAAAATGAGTGTGGAAGAACAATCAGATGTAGTTGCAGCAAAACAAGATGGAGATTGATTTATAATTTCTTTATAGGGAAAACTGGATTCATTGAATAAGACATGCCTGGAAATGTATATAGTACAAGATACTGGATCATAGCATCTGTAGCCTTTATGATTCAAACTGTAACCAATGAAAATACATTGTTTAATTCTGGGTTGTAGTTTGTTCGTGGTATAAGGTTTGAGCCAGGGAAAACAAGCACAACCAAAGACTTTTAAGAAATGTAGTCAGGAGATTTGTGAAAAAGAAGTTTCAAAGGGAGTTTGAAAGGCAGTTGATCTGGTAGGAAGCCTATATATCAGATAATTGGTTGTTTGCAAAGCTTCAACCCAGAAAGATGTAAGTAAGCCAGATTGAAATAGGAGAGTTCTAGTAACTTGAATTAGATCCTTATGTTTAACCTCTGCAACACCATTTTGTTCTGGTGTATGAGGACATGTCATTTCATGAGTAATTCCTTTGTTA
Organism: Papaver atlanticum; assembly: GCA_023531105.1. Taxonomy (NCBI): domain Eukaryota; kingdom Viridiplantae; phylum Streptophyta; class Magnoliopsida; order Ranunculales; family Papaveraceae; genus Papaver; species Papaver atlanticum. The sequence continues at coordinate 500,175 of JAJJMB010004716.1, read as the reverse complement.
GAGAAGAAATGTTGAAGAAAAAGGTTGAGAAATTCTCCTCCATTATCAGTTCTAATAGTGATGACAGTGGTAGAGAACATATTTTCAATTCTAGTAACTAAGGCAGTAAAAGAACGTTTTAAATTAGACTTTGAAGATAAGAGAAGAACCCAGCAATATTTTGTGAAATCATCAATAACATTTGCATAGTACAAAGTGCCAGAAGTATATGGGGTATGACAAGGACCCCATAGGTCCATATGTAACAACTCAAGTGGTTTTGTAGTTACATTACAAGACAACTAATATGGAAGTTTGTGAGATCTGCAAATCTTGCACTCATTACAGTAAAAAGGTTTATTTGAGATATTGGATAACTGCAGTTTATGACACAATCTTTGGAGAGTCTGGAATGTTGGATGGCCAAATCTTCTGTGAAGTAGAGCATGATCATTGGTGATGGAAATGAAAGCATGATGAGCATGAGGTTGTGTGCTGAATGAAATAGGATAGAGACCATTTTTATGTGGTCCTTGGAAGAGAGTCTTCCCAGAAGTAAGATCCCTCATAGAAAATCCATGAGAAGCAAGTGTTAAAGAGCAGTTGCTATCAAATGTAAATTTATGTATTGATAGTAGATTGTGAGATGATTGTGGAACAACTAAGACATTTTTGAGAACAAATGAATGATCATTTGCAAGTCTCGTATAGTTACCCATGTAAGAAATGGACATACCTTCACCATTTGTTGTGTGAATAGCCTCAGCACCATCATAAGGAGTCACTTCTTACAATTGAGTAGAGGAGGAAGTAATATGATTGTTAGCTCCACTATCTGCAATTCATTCCCCTATATCAAAGATATCAGCTGTTGACAGCATAGTACTGAGATTGGATGGTGGAGGTTTTCCTTGATAGGAAAAATTTAACCTGTGTGTGCATGTAGTAGCAATATGTCCATCTTGTTTGCATATCTGACAAGGTTCTTATTCAGGAACTGGTGAATAACCTATACCAGAAGAATGTCTACGGAATATTGAAGGATTTGGATATCTTCCACTGTTGTAGCCTCTACCTCTATAAGAATTTCCTCTATAATGATTATAACCTCCTCTATAGTTTCCTCTATGAACAACAAAGGCTTTTGCATCTGAGGTGTCATGTGTAGTTTTGTGCCTTTCACTTATTACAGTTTCTTCACTTGACAAGTTGTTATGGAGTTCTACACATGTTACTGGTGGATTTCGATGACGCATAGCAGTAGCAAAGTGAATGTAATCTGAATTTAAAGCCTTGAGAGTAAACTACAACTAACTCTTTATCTGAAATTACCTCTCCAGCGGCTGCTAATTGATCAGACAATGATTTGATTTCATTAATTAAGGATGGAACATATTTGTTACATTGAGTAAGAGATAACAGCTTTGTGCGCAGCTGAATCGAATGCTTAGATGAAGCTCTGGCAAATGGTTATTTAATGCTAGTCCAAAGATGATGTGAAGTGGATGAACTTGAAAAGTAAGCAATAACTGAATCTGGGATGGTTGAGTGAATCCACATAATGATTGTAGAGTCTTCATCTATCCGGTCAAGATAAAGAGGATTCTCAATTCCATTAGCTTCATATCGATTTGATGTAAACTGAGGAGGACATGGATGAGAACCATCAAGAAATTCTTCCAAGTTATGAAATTGTCTTCTTTGAGTATGAGATGAACAAATCCAGTTAGTTGATTTAATGAAATTTTAGAAAAAAAAGCTACGGCGGTTGGATTTTCCATTTGTGAATGATAAGAAAAGCTTGAATTGAAAGAAGTGAAGAACATAACCAAGAAAGGTAATGGTGATAGCAAGAAATGGTACAAAGAAAATAGATCTGAGAAAAATTAATCAAGAAAGATGAATCTTGATTAATTGGAAACAAAAGATTGAATCAATACCTCTCAGAATGTAAATTGCTGATACACTTAGTGAAGAGAATAGATCTTCTCAGTAAAGAATCAGGATCGAAAAATTGTAGGTTAAAGAAGAATCCTAACCTACCCTGTCTGATACCATAACAGCAGTGTATCCATCACAGAAAATGAGAAGACCTCTCAATTGAGAGATAAGATTCATTACAAACAGAAGATAGACTCTTACAAGATATTAATACAGATTGAGTAAAACATAACTGTCACACATGTAAGATGTGTGTGTGACACAGCTGTCCAGCAAGTGTGACAGAGAGAGGGAATAGGAGATTCAAATGTTATCCTGCACTGCAGTCTTCTCCCTATCCTTCACCACTGCAGGTTATGTTATTAGTTAGTATTGGTGTCACTGTCACCTCTTAATGCCTTTCATAATAGACAACAATTTCTCCTTCTTTCTCTCTTATTGAATATTTTTTTCCCTTTTAAAGTATGTCCTACCGTGGGACATCAATGGTAAGTGTTACTGAATGTTTGTGAGATATGTTATACTATGCTTCCACACCTGTTAAGACTTGACTAATAATACAGACAAAGTGGTGTCATAATACCGAATTTCAACGGTAATTATAGTGCTTGGTGTAGCCATCCTTCCTGTCACACCACTAAAAAGTAGACATGTGTCTCTGAAGTTTACAAACTCGAGACAGTTAAGGAAGAAAAATAAAAGCAATTAATAGTTACCATATTGCTAATGCATTTTTCCACAGAGCCTAGTGGCAATCCATAATAATTGTTCCCATCAATCCGGATTTCTATTTTAAAGACTTCCTTCACAAATTATTATTATATTAGTTAGTACTGCCACGACAATGATTGGTGTCATTGTCACCTCTTAATGCCCTTTCACAATCAACAACAGTTTCTCCTTCTTTCACTCTTGTTGAAGATTTTTTTCCCTTTTAAAGTATGTCCCACCGTGGAACTCCAATGGTAAGTGTTACTGAATGTATGTGAGATATGCTATACTATGCTTTCACACCTGTTAAGACTTTACTACTCATACGGACCAAGTGGTGTCATAAAACCGAATTTTAACGGTAATTATAGTGTGTGGTTGAGCCATCCTTCCTGTCACACCAATAAAAAGTAGACATGTGTCTTTGAAGTTTACAAACTCGAGACAAATAAGGAAGAAAAATAAAAGCAATTAATACTCATTATATTGCTAATGCATTTTTCTACGGAGCCTAGTGGCAATCGATGATAATTGTTCTCTTCCATCCTGATTTCTATTTTAAAGTCTTCCTTTACAAATTATTATTTTGTATTAGTTAGTTATGCCACGACTATGATTGGTGTCACTGTCACCTCTTAATGACCTTCCATGATCAACAATAGTTTCTCCTTCTTTCACTCTTATTGAAGATTTTTCTCCCTTTTAAAGTATGTCCCACCGTGGGACTCCAATGGTAAGTGTTACTGAATGTATGTGAGATATGTTATACTATGCTTTCACACTTGTTAAGACTTGACTACTCATAGAAACCAAGTGGTATCATAATACCGAATTTCAACGGTTATTATAGTGGGTGGTGGAGCCATCCTTCCTTCCACACCACTAAAAAGTAGACATGTGTCTTTGAAGTTTACAAACTCGAGACAATTAAGGAAGAAAAATAAAAACAATTAATACTTATCATATTGCTAATGGATTTTTCTAGGGAATACTTATCATATTCCCTTCCATCATGATTTCTATTTTAAAGTCTTCCTTTACAAATTATTATTATACTAGATAACAACATTGTTAGGCCGACGAATGCTTATTTGAACGACTTGCATATCAAGCTATTTTTATTTTAGCTTTTGGACGGAAAAGTGTCATGCCAACTTTTGATGGTATTATTATGCGTGCTTAAAAAAAGGGAAGACGTACGTGGGGAACCTTGTAGTTTTCTCCCAAAATTATTCATGTTTGAAACCATCAAATTTTTATACTCTAGCTACTCTCCCTCCCCTACTCTCGCCTGTCGCTGATCGTTATGCATGACAAACAAGTGCTAGCATTTTTGAGTAAGGGTAATATAGTAATACGGTAAAATAATAAAGCCCACAAATTCTAAGGTGTAAACCTAATTTTTCCTTCCTTTTTCTCACCCGTCTCTCTTTCTCGTCTCCGGCTCTCTCCCTGTCTCTCTAAGTCTCTGCAAGTCTCAGCTAAAGTCTAAAATTAAGCATTTGGTGTTCTAATATGTTTTTGGTCAAAGAAATTAGATATCAAAGTTCAAATAGCAAGATATACCATTGATTGCATAGTTTATCTACAGATTTTAATTCATTCCAAAAGGGTTTACCATGTTGACAAGAAGGGTTTAATGTACTGCTAAGAAGGGACTTTCATGCCTGATATTGTGAATGTTGTTTGGGTCGGGTGTAAATAAAGGGTCGGATATGCAGACCGATACCCTTCGTCTTCAAAACCGTGAATTATCCGAATCAACTGTATCTTGCTCTGTTTTAGCAAGCAAACAATTTCAATTTCATCTGTGAGTTTTATCGGATTGAGTCAAAAAAAGACTTAATCTTCTTTTTAAATGAAATATCAAATGGATTTTGTTGTTATTCAATCTTTTAGGCAGATTTGTTAAGATCGGAACTTCATTTTTTTTTCCTATTCAGAACAAAAACCATTTTGATTAGGTAAAATTGTATTTTAATTTGATGAGATTGTGAAAATGAAAAATCTGATTTTAAATTCTCTGCACAAAGTTTGTGACGGAAAGCAAGCAATTTTTCATCCCATACAAGTTAGTACTGCCACGATTATAATTGGTGTCACTGTTACCTCTTAATGACCTCTTAATGACCTTTAATGATCAACAATAGTTTTTCTTTCTTTCACTATTATTAAAGATTTTTTTCCCTTTTAAATTATGTTCCACCGTGGGACTTAAATGGTAAGTCTTACAGAATATATGTGATATATGTTATACTATGCTTTCACACCTGTTAAGACTTGACTATTCATACATACCATTTGTTGCCATAATACTGAATTTCAACGTAATTATAGTGCGTGGTGGAGCCATCCTTCCTATCACACCACTAAAAAGTAGACATGTGTCTTTAAAGTATACAAGCTCGAGACAGTTAGGGAAGAAAAATAAAAGCAATTAATACTTACCATATTGCTAATGCATTTTTCTATGGAGCCTAGAGGCAATCCATAATAACCGTTCCCTTTCATCCTAATTTCCATTTTAAAGTCTTCATTTACAAATTATTATTATATTAGTTAGTATTGCCACGACTATGATTGTGTCAATGTCACCTCTTAATGCCCTTCCACAATCAACAACAGTTTCTCATTCTTTCACTCTTGTTGAAGATTTTTTTTTCTTTTTTAAAGTATGTCCCACCGTGGGACTCCAATGTATATGAGATATGTTATACTATGCTTTCACACAAAATAAGACTTGACTACTCATACAGACTAAGTGGTGTCATAATACCGAATTTTAAAGGTAATTATAGTGCATGGTGTAGCCATCCTTCCTGTCACACCACTAAAAAATAAACATTTTTCTTTGAAGTTTACAAACTCGAGATAAATAAGAAAGAAAAATAATAGCAATTATTACTCACCATATTGCTAATGAATTTTTCTACGGAGCCTAGTGACAATCCATAATAATTGTTACCTTCCATCCTGATTTCTATTTTAAAGTCTTCCTTTACAAATTATTATTATATATTAGTTAGTACTGCCAAGACTATCATTGGTGTCACTGTCACCTCTTAATGCCCTTTCACAATCAACAACAATTTCTCCTTCTTTCACTCTTATTGAAATTTTCTTTTTTCCCTTTTAAAGTATGTCCCACCGTGGGACTCCATTGGTAAGTGTTACTTAATGTTTGTGAGATATGTTATACTATGCTTTAACACCTGTTAAGACTTGACTACTCATACAGACCAGGTGGTGACATAATACCGAATTTCAACGGTAATTATAGTATGTGGTGGAGCCATCCTTCCTTCCACACCACTAAAAAGTAGACATGTGTCGAAGTTTAGAAACTCGAGACAATTAAGAAAAAAAAATAAAGGCAATTAATATTTAGCATATTGGTAATGGATTTTTCAATGGAGCCTATTGGCAATCCATAATAACCGTTCCCTTCCATCCTGATTCCTATTTTAAAGTCTTCCTTTACAAATTATTATTATATTAGTTAGTACTGCCACGACAATGATTTGTGTCACTGTCACCTCTTAATGCTCTTTCATGATAAACAACAGTTTCTCCTTCTTTCACTCTTATTGAAGATTTTTTTTCCCTTTTAAAGTATGTCCCACCGTGGGGTTCTAATGGTAAGTTTTACTGAATGTATGTGAGATATGTTATACTATGCTTTCACACCTGTTAAGACTTGACTACTCATACAGGCCAAGTGGTGTCATAATACCGAATTTCAACAGTAATTATAATGCGTGGTGTAGCCATCCTTCCTGTCACACCAATAAAAAGTAGACATGTGTCTTTGAAGTTTACAAACTCGAGACAATTATGGAAGAAAAATAAAAGCAATTAATAGTTACCATATTGTTAATGAATTTTTCTATGGAGCCTAGTGGAATTCCATAATAACCGTTCCCTTCTATCCTGATTTCTAATTTAAAGTCTTCCTAAAAAAATTATTATTATATTAGTTAGTACTGCCACGACTATGATATGTGTCACTGTCACCTCTTAATGCCCTTTCACAATCAACAACAGTTTCTCCTTCTTTCACTCTTATTGAAGATTTTTCTTCCCTTTAAAGTATGTCCCACCGTGGGACTCCAATGGTAAGTGTTACTGAATGTTTGTGATATATGTTATACTATGCTTTCACACCTGTTAAGACTTGACTACTCATATAAACCAAGTGGTGTCATAATACCGAATTTCAACGGTAATTATTGTGCGTGGTGGGGCCATCATTCTTTCCACACCACTAAAAAGTAGACAAGTGTCTTTAAAGTTTACAAACTCGAGACAATTAAGGAAGAAAAATAAAAGCAATTAATACTTATCATATTGCTAATGAATTTTTCTATGGAGCCTAGTGGCAATCAAAAATAACTGTTGCCTTCCATCCTGATTTCTATTTTAAAGTCTTCATTTACAAATTATTATTGTATATTAGTTAGTACTGCCAAGACTATCATTGGTGTCACTGTCACCTCTTAATTCCCTTTCATAATAAAAAACACTTTCTCCTTCTTTCACTCTTATTGAAGATTTTTTTTCCTTTTAAAGTATATCCTACCGTGGGACTCCAAT
>JAJJMB010004716.1:481208-492941 GCA_023531105.1 Papaver atlanticum | reverse complement strand
GAAGATTTTTTTTCCTTTTAAAGTATATCCTACCGTGGGACTCCAATGGTAAGTGTTACTGAATGTTTGTGAGATATGTTATACTATGCTTTCACACCTGTTAAAACTTGACTACTCATACAGACCAAGTGGTGTCATAATACCGAATTTCAACGGTAATTATAGTGCGTGGTGTAGCCATCCCTCCTGTCACACCACTAAAAAGTAGGCATGTCTCTTTGAAGTTTACAAACTCGATACAATTCAGGAAGAAAAATAAAAGCAATTATGATTTACCATATTGCTAATGCATTTTTATACGGATCCTAATGGAAATCCATAATAACCGTTCCCTTCCATCCTGATTTCTATTTTAAAGTCTTCCTAAAAAAAATATTTTTATATTAGTTAGTACTGTTACGACTATGATTGGTGTCACTGTCACCTCTTAATGCCCTTTTACAATCAACGAAAGTTTCTCCTTCTTTCACTCTTATTGAAGATTTTTTCCCCTTTTAAATTATATCCTACCATGGGACTCCAATGGTAAGTGTTACTGAATGTTTGTGAGATATATTATACTATGCTTTCACACCTGTTAAGACTTTACTACTCATACAGACCAAGTGGTATCATAATACCGAATTTCAACGGTAATTATAGTGCGTGGTGTAGCCATCCTTCCTGTCACACCACTAAAAAGTAGACATGTCTCTTTGAAGTTTACAAACTCGAGACTGTTAAGGAATAAAAATAAAAGAAATTAATAGTTACCATATTGTAAATGAATTTTTCTATGGAGCCTAGTGGCAATCCATAATAATCGTTCCCTTTCATCCTGATTTCTATTTTAAAGTCTTCCTAAAACAAATATTATTGTATTAGTTATTACTGCCACGACTATGATTGGTGTCACTTTCACCTCTTAATTCCCTTTCATAATCAACAACAGTTTCTCTTTCTTTCACTCTTATTGAAGATTTTTTTCCCTTTTAAAGTATGTCCTACCGTGGGACTCTATTGGTAAGTGTTACAAAATGTTTGTGAGATATGTTATGCTAGTCTTTCACACCATTTAAGACTTGACTACTCATACAGACCAAGTGGTGTCATAATACCGAATTTCAACGGTAATTATATTTCGTGGTGTAGCCATCCTTGCTATCAAACCACTAAAAAGTAGACATGTCTCTTTGAAGTTTACAAACTCGAGACAGTTAAGGAAGAAAAAATAAAAGAAATTAATAGTTACCATATTGTAAATGAATTTTTCTATGGAGCCTAGTGGCAATCCATAATAACCGTTCCCTTTCATCCTGATTTCTATTTTAAATTCTTCCTAAAAAAAATATTATTGTATTAGTTATTACTGTCACGACTATTATTGGTGTCACTTTCACCTCTTAATTCCCTTTCATAATCAACAACAGTTTCTCCTTCTTTCACTCTTATTGAAGATTTTTTTCCCTTTTAAAGTATGTCCTACCGTGGGACTCCATTTGTAAGTGTTACAAAATGTTTTTGAGATATGTTATGTTATTCTTTCACACCTTTTAAGACTTGACTACTCATACATACCAAGTGGTGTCATAATACCGAATTTCAACGATAATTATATTTCGTGGTGTAGCCATCCTTGCTGTCATACCACTAAAAAGTAGACATGTCTCTTTGAAGTTTACAAAGTCGAGACAGTTAAGGAAGAAAAATAAAAGAAATTAATAGTTACCATATTGTTAATGAATTTTTCTATGGAGCCTAGTGGCAATCCATAATAACTGTTGCCTTCCATCCTGATTTCTATTTTAAAGTCTTCATTTATAAATTATTATTGTATATTAGTTAGTACTGCCAGGACTATCATTGGTGTCACTGTCACCTCTTAATTCCCTTTCATAATCAACAACAGTTTTTCCTTCTTTCACTCTTATTGAAGATTTTTTTCCCTTTTAAAGTATATCCTACCGTGGGACTCCAATGTTAAGTGTTACTGAATGTTTGTGTGATATGTTATACTATGCCTTCACACCTGTTAAGATTTTACTACTCATACAGGCCAAGTGGTGTCATAATACCGAATTTCAACTGTAATTATAGTGCATGGTGTAGCCATCCTTCCTTTCACACCACTAAAAAGTAGACATGTCTCTTTGAAGTTTACAAACTCGAGACAGTTTAGGAATAAAAATAAAAGCAATTAATAGTTACCATATTGTAAATGAATTATTCTATGGAGCCTAGTGGGCAATCCATAATAACTGTTCCCTTCCATCCTGATTTCTATTTTAAAGTCTTCCTAAAAAAATATTATTATATTAGTTAGTACTGCCACGACTATAATTTGTGTCACTTTCACCTCTTAATTCCCTTTCATAATCAACAACAGTTTCTCCTTATTTCACTCTTATTGAAGATTTTTTTCCCTTTTAAAGTATGTCCTACCGTGGGACTCCAATGGTAAGTGTTACAGAATATTTGTGAGATATGTTATGCTTAGGGGTGCACATACCCTACCCATACCCGCCATTTCTATCCTACCCGCCATTGATTTACCTGTATCCTAACCTACCCTTCGTTTGATGGGTAGGGTAACGGGTAAAGGTTTTTCTCCCGTTGTGTTATGGATAGGGTGACGGGTAAAGCTCGAAATTATCCTACCCTACCCGCCAACCCGCCTATTTATATAACAGCTTATAGTAGCCGTTGATCTTTCTCTTATTGATCATCTCTTCCGTTGGCTTTTTATTAATCAACTCAACCTAAAAACTAAATTCATTTTCGTTTTCCTCTTCATACTTTTCCTCTCTACACAGAAACCTCCGAGAACCCTAGTTTGAAAATCCAGTTTGTTTCTCAATAATTAGAAATCAAAGTTAGAAATCGAAGAGGAACCTCTCTCTCACATCAAAGATAGAAACTCACTGTCACAAATCATTCATCGTCCTAACCGAAATCAAAACGTATGTATCAGTAGAAATCTAAAGTAACCATTTCCATCCAGTATCTTTTTTACCTCCAAACACAAGAGTTTCATGCTTGCAGCTAAATTTAAGCTTTGGGGTTTGTCAATTTTGGGTGCGAGAGGTAAGGATCTTCCTTAGTGGTTTTGTTTTTAAAAATTTCTTCTGCCCTTAATTCAATTGGTTAGTTATTTGATCAAGGTGTTGTAGATTGATTTCATTTTTTCAATTTATAACTTGGGTAGGTCGTAATTATCATGATTGCTTGTTTTCTTAATTTGTTTTAGGGAAATTAAATTAGGGTTCCTTATTTTTACATGAATTAAATTACCTGTTTACAATGTCTATCTAGTTTTAGTAATTTTCTGCTTTGCAACCTGGTAATTCACACCTTTTTGGCGTTATTTCACATGCCTACTGGAGAAACTTAGTTCTGAAGTTGTTCTTTGGGTTAAGGGAAGTTGTATTCTGCAATATTTGTTGGATTGACTGTTTTCTGCCCTCTTTTGCATTGTTGTATTCTTTTTCATTCATCAATAGGAAATCCCATTTCATAGCGGTTGAACTTTATTTCTCATCTTAACCAGTTCTGCTTTACCAGCGTAACAAAACCCATATCATACCTTCTTCCGTTATTGCATTCTAAACTTGATTCACATTTGGCGAAGCCTGTAATCTTCTTTAAGAGCCATAACTTTCGGTCTATGAATCTGTTTGCACTAAAAATGATTCCACAAGAAAGCTCTTAATAATAGTTTCCATTATTCCCCTGAAAATGCAATACGGTTATACCCGCCACCCTATCCTACCCGACCCGCCAATTGATGGGTCGGGTAGGATCTTACCCACTTAATAGCGGGTAGGGTGGCGGGTAACAAATTTCTTACCCGCCGTTCAGCGGGTAGGGTGGCGAATAGGCCATATCCTACCCACCCTACCCGTTGTGCAACCCTAGTTATGCTATGCTTTCACACCTGTTAAGACTTGACTACTCATACAGACCAAGTGGTGTCATAATACCGAATTTCAACTGTAATTATAGTGCGTGGTGTAGCCATCCTTCCTGTCACACCAATAAAAAGTAGACATGTCTCTTTGGAGTTTACAAACTCGAGACAGTTAAGGAAGAAAAATAAAAGCAATTAATAGTTACCATATTGCTAATGCATTTTTCTACGGAGCCTAGTGGAAATCCATAATAACCGTTCCCTTCCATCCTGATTTCTATTTTAAAGTCTTCCTTTACAAATTATTATTATATTAGTTAATACTGCCACGACAATGATTGGTGTCACTGTCACCTCTTAATGCCCTTTCATGATCAACAATAGTTTCTATTTCTTTCACTCTTATTGAAGATTTTTTTTTCCCTTTTAAAGTATGTCCCACCGTGGGACACCAATGGTAAGTGTTACTGAATGTTTGTGAGATATGTTATACTATGCTTTCATACCTGTTAAGACTTGACTATTCATACAGTCCACGTGGTGTCATAATACCGAATTTCAACGGTAATTATAGTGCGTGGTATATCCATCCTTCCTGTCACACCAATAAAAAGTAGACATGTGCCTTTGAAGTTTAAAAAATTGAGACAATTAAGGAAGAAAAATAAAAGAAATTAATAATTACCATATTGTTAATGAATTTTACTATGGAGCCTAGTGGCAATCCATAATAACCGTTCCCTTCCATCCTGATTTCTATTTTAAAGTCTTCCTAAAAAAATTATTTTTATAATAGTTAGTACTTCCATGACTATGATTGGTGTCACTGACACCTCTTAATACCCTTTCACAATCAACAACAGTTTCTCCTTCTTTCACTCTTATTGAAGATTTTTGTTCCCTTTTAAAGTATGTCCCACCGTGGGACTCCAATGGTAAGTGTTACTGAATGTATGTGAGATATGTTATACTATGCTTTCACACCTGTGAAGACTTGACTACTCATAGAAACCAAGTTGTGTCATAATACCGAATTTCAACGGTAATTATAGTGCGTGGTGGAGCCATCCTTCTTTCCACAAAACTAAAAAGTAGGCATGTGTCTTTAAAGTTTACAAACTCGAGAAAATTAAGGAAGAAATATAAAAGAAATTAATACTTATCATATTGCTAATGGATTTTTCTATGGATCCTAGTGGAAATCCATAATAACCGTTCCCTTCCATCCTGATTTCTATTATAAATTCTTCATTTACAAATTATTATTATATATTAGTTAGTACTGCCAGGACTATCATTGGCGTCACTGTATCCTCTTAATTTCCTTTCATAATCAACAACAGTTTCTCCTTCTTTCACTCTTATTGAAGATTTTTTTCCCTTTTAAAGTATGTCCTACCGTGGGACTCCAATGGTAAGTGTTACAGAATGTTTGTGAGATATGTTATACTATGCTTTCACACCTGTTAAGGCTTGACTACTCATACATACCAAGTGGTGTCATAATACCGAATTTAAAAGGTAATTATAGTGCGTGGTGTGTCCATCCTTCTTGTCACAACACTAAAAAGTAGACATGTGCCTCTGCAGTTTACAAACTCGAGACAGTTAAGGAAAAAAAATAAAACCAATTAATAGTTACCATATTGCTAATGCATTTTTCTACGGATCCTAGTGGCAATCTATTTTAAAGTCTTCCTTTATAAATTATTATTATATTTGTTAGTACTGCCACGACTATGATTGGTGTCACTGTCACCTCTTAATGCCCTTTCATAATCAACAACGGTTTCTCCTTTTTTCACTCTTATTGAAGATTATTCTTCCTTTTTAAAGTATATCCAACCGTGGGACTCCAATGGTAAGTGGTACTGAATGTATGTGAGATATGTTTTACTATGCTTTCACACCGGTTAAGATTTGACTACTCATAGAAATCAAGTGGTGTCATTATACCGAATTTAAACGGTAATTATAGTGCGTAGTGGAGCCATCCTTCCAGTCACGCAACTAAAAAGTAAACATGTGTCTTTGAAGTTTACAAACTCGAGACAGTTAAGGAAGAAAAATAAAAGCAATTAATAGTTACCATATTGTTAATGAATTTTTCTATGGAACCTAGTTGCAATCCATAAAAACCGTTCCCTTCCATCCTGATTTCTATTTTAAAATCTTCCTATGCAAATTATTATTGTATTAGTTAGTACTCCCATGACTATGATTGGTGTCACTTTCACCTTAAAATGCCCTTTCACAATCAACAACAGTTTCTCCTTTTTCACCCTTAGTGAAGATTTTTCTTCCCTTTTAAAGTATGTCCCACCATGGGACTCCATTGGTAAGTGTTTCTCAATGTATGTTAGATATGTTATACTATGCTTTCACACCTGTTAAGACTGTACTACTAATAGAAACCAAATGGTGTCATAATACCGAATTTCAACGGTTATTATAGCACGTGATGGAGCCATCCTTCCTTCCACACCACTAAAAAGTAGACATGTGTCTTTTAAGTTTACAAACTCGAGAAAATTAAGGAAGAAAAATAAAACCAACTAATACTCACCATATTGCTAAGGCATTTTCTATAGAGCCTAATTGCAATCCATAATAACCGTTCAATTCCATCCTGATTTCTATTTTAAAGTCTTCCTTTACAAATTATTATTATATTAGTTAGTACTGCGACGACTATCATTGGTGTCACTGTCACCTCTTAATGCCCTTTCACAATCAACAACAGTTTCTACTTCTTTAACTCTTATTGAAGATTTTTTTTCCCTTTCAAAGTATGTCCAACCGTGGGACTCCATTGGTAAGTATTACTGAATTTATGTGAGATATGTTATACTATGTTTTCATACCTATTAATACTTGACTATTCATAGAAACCAAGTGGTGTCATAATACTGAATTTCAACGGTAATTATAGTGCTTGGTGGAGCAATCCTTCCTGCCACACCACTAAAAAGTAGACAAGTGTCTTTAAAATTTACAAACTCGAGACAATTAAGCAAGAAAAATAAAAGCGATTAACAGTTACCATATTTCTAATGCATTTTTCTACGGAGCCTAGTGGCAATACATAATAACCGTTCCCTTACATCCTGATTTCTATTTTAAAGTCTTCATTTACAAATTATTATTATATATTAGTTAGTACTGCCAGGACTATCATTGGTGTCACTGTCACCTCTTAATGCCCTTTCATAGTCAACAATAGTTTCTCATTCTTTCACTCTTATTAAAGATTTTTTTTCCATTTTAATGTATGTCCCACCGTTGGACTCCATTGGTAAGTGTTACTGAATTTATGTGAGATATGTACGTTATATTATGCTTTCACACCTGTTAAGACTTGACGACTTATAGAAACCAAGTGGTTTCATAATACCGAATTTAAACGGTAATTATAATGCATGGTGTAGCCATCCTTCCTGTCATACCACGAAAAAGTAGACATGTTTCTTTGCAGTTTACAAACTCGAGACAGGTAAGGAAGAAAAATAAAACCAATTAATAGTTACCATATTGCTAATGCATTTTTCTACGGATCCTAGTGGTAATCCATAATAATTGTTCCCTTCCATCCTGAATTCTATTTTAAAGTGTTCCTTTACAAATTATTATTATATTAGTTAGTAATTCCACGATTATGATTGGTGTGACTTTCACCTCTTAATTCCCTTTCACAATCAACAACAGTTTCTCCTTTTTTAACTCTTTTGGAAGAATTTTTTCCCTTTTTAAAGTATGTCCCACCGTGGGACTCCAATAGAAAGTTTTACTGAGTGTATGTGAGATATGTTTTACTATGCTTTCACACCGGTTAAGACTTGACTACTAAATGAAACCAGGTGGTGTCATAATACCGAATTTCAACGGTAATTATAGTGCGTGGTGGAGCTATCCTTCTTTCCACACCACTAAAAAGTAGACATGTGTCTTTGAAGTTTACAAACTCGAAACAATTAAGGAAGAAAAACAAAAGCAATTAATACTTATCATATTGCTAATGGATTTTTCTATGCAGCCTAGTGACAATCAATAATAACCGTTCCCTTCCATCCTGATTTATATTTTAAAGTCTTCCTTTACATATTATTATTATATATTAATTAGTACTGCCAGGACTATCATTGGTGTCACTGTCACCTCTTAATTCCCTTTCATAATCAACAACAGTTTCTCCTTCTTTCACTCTTATTGAATATTTTTTTCCCTTTTAAAGTATGTCCTACCGTGGGACTCCATTGGTAACTTTTACTTAATGTATGTGAGATATGTTATACTATGCTTTCACATCTGTTGAGACTTGACTACTCATACAAACCAAGTGGTGTAAGAATACCGGATTTCAACGGTAATTATATTGCATGGTGGAGCCATCCTTCCTGTCACACCACTAAAAAGTAGACATGTGTCTTTAAAGTTTACAACCTCGAAACAATTAAGGAAGAAAAGAAAAGCAATTAATACTCACCATATTACTAAGGCATTTTTCTACGGAGCCTAGATGCAATCCATAATAACCGTTCCATCCTGATTTCTATTTTAAAGTCTTCCTTTACAAATATTTATTATATATTATTTAGTACTTCCACGATTATCATTGGTGTCACTGTAACCTTTTAATGCCCTTTCACAATCAACAACAGTTTTTCCTTTTTGCACTCTTATTCAAGATTTTTTTTCCCTTTTAAAGTATGTCCCACCGTGGGACTCCGTTGGTAAGTGTTACTTAATGTATGTAAGATATGTTATACTATGCTTTCACACCTGTTAAGACTTGAATACTCATACACACAAAGTAGTGTCATAAAACCGGATTTCAACGGTAATTATATTACGTGGTGGAGACATCATTCCTTTCACACCACTAAAAAGTAGACATGTGTCTTTTAAGTTTAGAAACTCGAGACAATTAAGGAAGAAAAATAAAATCAATTAATACTCACCATATTGCTAAAGCATTTTTCTACGGAGCATAGTGGCAATCATTAATAATCGTTCCCTTCCATCCTGATTTCTATTTTAAAGTCTTCCTTTATAAATTATTATTATATTAGTTAGTAATGCCATTAGTATGGTTGGTGTCACTATCACCTCTTAATGCCCTTTCATAATCAACAACAGTTTCTCCTTCTTTCACTCTTATTGAAGGTTTTTTTCCCTTTTAAAGTATGACCCACCGTGGGACTCCATTGGTAAGTGTTACTGAATGTATTTGAGATATGTTATATTATGCTTTCACACCTATTAAGACTTGACTACTCATAGAAACCAAGTGGTGTCATAATACCAAATCTCAACGGTAATTATAGTGCGTGGTGGAACCATCCTTCTTGCCACACTACTAAAAAGTAGACATGTGTCTTTGAAGTTTACAAACTCGAGACAATTAAGGAAGAAAAATAAATGCAATTAATACTTATCATATTGCAAATGGATCTTTTTATGGAGCCTTGTGGCAATCCATAATAACCGTTCCCTTTCATCCTGATTTCTATTTCAAAGTCTTCCTTTACAAATTATTATTATATTAGTTAGTACTGCCACGACTATGATTGGTGTCACTGTCACCTTTTAATTAGGGATTTCAAAGGGTACCCATTACCCGGACCCTGTAAAAATGGGTCCGGTTCCGGGTCCTAAAGTTGGACCCATTAGCAACTTTGGAACCGACGGGTAATTACCCGATTGGACCCGAATCTTAACGGGTTCAAATGGGTAATACCCGTCGGGTACCCGCGGGTAATGGGTGTTGAGATTATTAGTCCCACATTGTATGGGAAATCAAACATCCTGCGGTTTATAATCTCTTAGGGCCTCTCCACTCATTGCCAATTGGTTTTGAGTTGGATGCCCGTATTCTAACAATGGGTACCCAGTTATTCTAACTTTTATTCATTCTTTTTGCAAAATTATTAATATGTTGTTAGCTTTGGCTTAGATTTATTTTCATTTTTCGTTTTTTCATTACATTTAATCTTTATTTAATACATTAATGAAGAAACAATAATAAATTTATGTAAATTTTTTTTAGATTCAAGCCAAAAAGAGAAAGATATCTGCTTTTGAAGTTTTTTTTATAGTTTTCTTGATACCCAATGGGTACCCGGAACCGACGGGTACCCGGGATTTTTGACGGGTACGGTTCTGGGTCCACAAATTTGAGAACCGGACCTAGAACCGCTAGGAACCGGAACCGACTTTTATAGGGTTTGGGTCCAATTATACCCCGGAGAACCTGGACCCATTGACAGCCCTACTTTTAATGCCCTTTCATAATCAACAACAATTTCTCATTCTTTCATTCTTATTGAAGATTTTTTTCCCTTTTAAAGTATGTCCTACCGTGGAACTCCAATGGTAAGTGTTACTGAATGTATGTGAGATATGTTATACTATGCTTTCACGCCTGTTAAGACTTGACTACTCATAGAAACCAAGTTGCATCATAATACCGAATTTCAACGGTAATTATAGTACGTGGTGGAGCCATCCTTCCTGCCACATCGCTAAAAAGTACACATGTGACTTTAAAGTTTACAAACCCGAGACAATTAAGGAAGAAAAATAAAAGCAATTAATACATATCATATTGCTAATGCATTTTTCTACGGAGTCTAGTGGAAATCCATAATAACCGTTCCCTTGCATCCTGATTTCTATTTTAAAGTCTTCCTTTACAAAATATTATTATATATTAGTTAGTACTGCCAGGACTATCATTGGTGTCACTGTCACCTCTTAATGCCCTTTCACACTCAACAACAGTTTCTCATTCTTTCACTCTTATTAAATATTTTTTTCGCTTTTAAAGTATGTCTCACCGTGGGACTCCATTGGCAAGTGTTACTGAATGTATGTGAGATATGTTATACTATGCTTTCACACCTGTTAAAACTTGACTACTCATAGAAACCAAGTGGTGTCATAATACTGAATCTCAACATTAACTATAGTGCGTGGTGGAGCCATCTTTCCTGCCACACCACTAAAAAGTAGACACGTGTCTTTGAAGTTTACAAACTCGAGACAATTAACGAAGAAAAATAAATGCAATTAATACTTATCATATTGCAAATGGATCTTTCTATTGAGCCTAGTGGCAATCCATAATAACCGTTGCCCTCCATCCTGATTTCTATTTTAAAGTCTACCTTTACAAATTATTATTATATTAGTTAGTACTGCCACGACTATGATTGGTGTCACTATACCTCTTAATGCCCTTTCATAATCAACAACAGTTTCTCATTCTTTAACCCTTATTAAAGATTTTTCTTCCCTTTTTAAGTATGTCCCATCGTGGGACTCCTTTGGTAAGTGTTACTGAATGTATGTGAGATATGTTATACTATACTTTCACACCTGTTAAGACTTGACTACTCATAGAAACAAAGTGGTGTAATAATACCGAATTTCAACGGTAATTATAGTGCGTGGTGGAGCCATTCTTCCTGCCATACAACTAAAAAGTAGACACGTGTCTTTGAAGTTTACAAACTCGAGACAGTTAAGGAAGAAAAATAAAATAAATTAATACTCACCATATTGCTAAGTCATTTTTCTACGGAGCCTAGTTGCAATCCATAATAACCGTGCCCTTTCATCCTGATTTCTATTTTAAAGTCCTCCTTTATAAATTATTATTATATTAGTTAGTAATGCCACGACTATGATTGGTGTAACTGTCAATTTTTAAATTTTAATGCCCTTTCATAATCAACAAAAGTTTCTCCTTCTTTCACTCTTATAGAAGATTTTTTTCCCTTTTAAAGTATGTCCCACCGAGGGACTCTAATGGTAAGTGATACTGAATGTATGTTAGATAACATATA
>JAJJMB010004716.1:356145-481198 GCA_023531105.1 Papaver atlanticum | reverse complement strand
TTTTCCCTTTTAAAGTATGTCCCACCGTGGGACTCTAATGGTAAGTGTTACTGAATGTATGTGAGATATGTTATACTATGCTTTTACACCTGTTAAGATTTGACTACTCATACAGACCAAGTGGTGTCATAATACCGAATTTCAATGGTAATTATAATGCGTGGTGGAGCCATCCTTCCTGTCATACCACTAAAAAGTAGACATGTGTTTTCAAAGTTTTCAAACTCGAGACAATTAAAGAAGAAAAATAAAAGAAATTAATACTCACCATATTGCTAAGGCATTTTTCTACGGAGCTTAGTGGAAATCCATAATAACCGTGCCCTTCCATCCTGATTTCTATTTTAAAGTCCTCTACAAATTATAAATATATTAGTTAGTACTGCCACGACTATGATTGGTGTCACTGTCACTTCTTAATGCCCTTTCACAATCAACAACATTTTCTCCTTCTTTCACTCTTATTTAAGATCTTTTTTCCATTTTAAAGTATGTCCCATCGTAGGACTCCAATGGTAAGTGTTACTGAATGTATGTGAGATATGTTATACTATTCTTTCACACCTTTTAAGACTTGACTACTCATAGAAACCAAGTGGTGTCATAATACTTAATTTCAACGGTAAGTATAGTGCGTGGTGGAGCCATCCTTCCTGTCACAACACTAAAAAGTAGACATGTGACTTTGAAGTTTACAAACTCGAGACAATTAAGGAAGAAAAATAAAAGCAATTAATACATATCATATTGTTAATGCATTTTTCAATGGAGCCTAGTGGAAATCCATAATAACAGTTCGCTTCCATCCATATTTCAATTTTAAAGTCTTCCTTTAAAAATTATTATTATATATTAGTTAGTACTGCCAGGACTATCACCTCTTAATGCCTTTCACAATCAACAACAGTTTCTCATTCTATCACTCTTATTAATGATTTTTTCCCTTTTAAAGTATGTCCCACCGTGGGTCTCAATTGGCAAGTGTTACTGAATGTATGTGAGATATGTTATACTATGCATTCACACCTGTTAAGACTTGACTACTCATAGAAACCAAGTGGTGTCATAATACCAAATCTCAACGGTAATTATAATGCTTGGTGGAGCCATCCTTCCTGCAACACCACTAAAAAGTAGACATGTGTCTTTGAAGTTAACAAACTCGAGAAAATTAATGAAGAAAAATAAAAGTAATTAATAATTATCATATTGCTAATGGATTTTTCTATGCAGCCTAGTGGAAATCAATAATAACCGTTCCTTTCCATCCTAATTTCTATGTTAAAGTCTTCCTTTACAAATTTTATTATATTAGTTAGTACTGCCACGAATATGATTGTTGTCACTGTTAGCTTTTAAATTTTAACGCCCTTTAATAATCAACAACAGTTTCTCCTTCTTTCACTCTTATTGAAGATTTTTTTCCCTTTTAAAGTATGTCCCACCGTGGGACTCCAATGGTAAGTGTTACTGAATGTATGTGAGATATGTTATACTATTCTTTCACACCTTTTAAGGCTTGACTACTTATACAGACCAAGTGGTGTCATAATACCGAATTTCAACGGTAATTATAATGCGTGGTGGAGCCATCCTTCCTATCATACAACTAAAATGTAGACATGTGTTTTTGAAGTTTACAAACTTGAGACAAATAAGGAAGAAAAATTAAAGAAATTAATACTCACCATATTGCTAAGGCATTTTTCTACAGAGTCTAGTGGCAATCAATAATAACCGTGCCCTTCCATCCTAATTTCTATTTTAAAGTCCTCCTTTACAAATTATTATTATATTAGTTAGTACTGCCACGACTATGATTGGTGTTACTGTCACCTCTTAATGCCTTTTCACAATCAACAACAGTTTCTCCTTCTTTCACTCTTATTAAAGATTTTTTTTCCCTTTTAAAGTATGTCCCACCGTGGGACTCCAATGGTAAGTGTTACTGAATGTATGTGAGATATGTTATACAATGCTTTCACACCTGTTAAGACTTGACTACTCATACAGACAAAATTGTGTCATATTACCGAATTTCAATGGTAATTATTATGCGTGGTGGAGCCATCCTTCCTGTCGTACCACTAAAAAGTAGACATGTAATTTTGAAGTTTACAAACTCGAGACAATTAAGGAAGAAAAATAAAAGAAATTAATACTGACCATATTGCTAAGGAATTTTTCTACGGAGCCTAGTGGCAATTCATAATAACCGTGCCCTTCTATCCTGATTTCTATTTTAAAGTCCTCCTTTAAAAATTATTATTATATTAGTTAGTACTGCCACGACTATGATTGGTGTCACTTTCACCTCTTAATGCCCTTTCACAATAGACAACAGTTTATCCTTCTTTCACTCTTATTGAAGATTTTTTTTCCGTTTTAAAGTAAGTCCCATCGTGGGACTCCAATGGTAAGTGTTACTGAATGTATGTGAGATATGTTATACTATGCTTTCACACCTGTTAAGACTTGACTACTTATAGAAACCAAGTGGTGCCATAATACTGAATTTCAACGGTAAGTATAGTGCGTGGTGGAGCCATCCTTCCTGTCACACCACTAAAAAGTAGACATGTGTCTTTTAAGTTTACAAACTCGAGACAATTAAGGAAGAAAAATAAAATAAATTAATACTCACCATATTGCTAAGGAATTTTTCTACGGAGCCTAGTTGGCAATCCATAATAATCCTGCCCTTCCTTCCTGATTTCTATTTTAAAGTCTTCCTTTACAAATTATTATTATATTAGTTAGTACTGCCACGACTATGATCTGTGTCACTGTCACCTCTTAATGTCCTTTCATAATCAACAACAGTTTCTCCTTCTTTCACACTTATTGAAGATTTTTTTCCCTTTTAAAGTATGTCCCATCGTGGGAATCCAATGTTAAATGTTACTTAATGTATGTGAGATATGTTATACTATTCTTTCACACATGTTAAGACTTGACTACTCATATAAACCAAGTTGTGTCATAATACCAAATTTCAACGTTAATTATAGTGCGTGGTGGAGCCATCCTTCCTGCCACACCACTAAAAAGTAGACACGTGTCTTTGAAGTTTACATACTCGAGGCAATTAAGGAAGAAAAATAAAATAAATTAATATTTATCATATTGCAAATGGATTATTCTATGGAGCCTAGTGGCAATCCATAATAACCGTTCCCTTCCATCCTTATTTCTATTTTAAAGTTTTCCTTTATAAATTATTATTATATTAGTTAGTATTGCCATGACCATGATTGGTGTCACTGTCACCTCTTAATGCCCTTTCACAAGCAACAACAGTTTCTTCTTCTTTCACTCTTATTAAAGATTTTTCCCTTTTAAAGTATGGCCCACCATGGGACTCCATTGGTAAGTGTTAATGAATGTATGTGAGATAGGTTATACTAAGCTTTCACACCTTTTAAGACTTGACTACTCATAGAAACAAAGTAGCGTCATAATCCTGAATTTCAATGGTAATTATAGTGCTGTTTGGATGGCAAAATATTTATACCCCAAACCTGAATCTGATGATGATTAGTTGAAGATCGAACTACTGCCTTTCTCTCCACGTGAACAGTGAATGGGGGTTACCTGCAAATAACCCTCTGATGCTTAAGTTAGCTAGAGTTTTTCACAGGAGTTTGTGTGGAGAAAATTGCTTACCATTTGGGGTTATGAACCCATCAATTTATAAGTTGCAAATCTGGCCCTTACCCTAATTTCTAGGTAAGTATAAATTGTACTAATTTTCCATGCATGCCTCCCTGACATAAATTGCATTAACTTGCCCTGCATGTCTTCTGGAATATTCCATTACATTCCATGCGTGACTTGGCCACCAACCCGTCTAGATGTTTCCAGAAACTTCCTCGAGGGTTATAGAATTATCTAAGCCAAAAGTGCAAAGGGTTGCCCAAACAAATGAGTGTAAAATGCAAAGCCAAAGAAGAGTAGTTTACTTAAGCTCACAGTGGGGCGTATAAATCCGCAAGGATAATTAGCACAGGGTAGAAAAATCCAGTGAGCTATTGGCTTGGCTCGGCTAGCGGCTCGGCTGACTGAGCCAACTCGGCTTGGCTTGGCTGGGAGTAAATATCCGACAGTGTAGATGATTGGGGCGTAAACATCCGAGGTCGTACGAACTTTCGTCCAGCCGCTGGTCATGGTCGCCGGGCACGGCCGCCGGAAACTGCTGCTGCTAACTCAGTGACGGAATATTCCTTCCTGACGGAATATGCTGACGTCGTTTAACCTTAACGGAATATTCTAACCGCGAGAGAATATTTGGCCACGTCAAATGCTGACTGTATATTATGCTGACGCGGCGCTAAGCCACATCAACAGCTATGCTGACGTCGCACCCAGGTTGCTGACGTGGCGGTTTTCCACGTCATCACCCATGCTGATGTGGTGGTTGACGTGGCACCATTGTGTTCATGTAACATGCTAACGTGGCACCCATGTTGCTGACGTGGCGGTCTTCCATGTCGTCACCCATGCTGATGTGGCACCTTGTGCTTACGTGTATGATGGTGTGGCACACTTTTACTGACGTCACGTGCTGGTGTGGCACCACCTTTGCTGATGTGGTTTGCTGACGTGACGCCCACTGATTGGTCCCTTCCAATGATGACGTTGCGCCTCCATGCCTTGATTTGAATACTTGCACATGGGATTCTATGTATAGTGCTTGTGAGGCCTAGTTAGCTATATTTGGCTAATAAGAGGAGCATATTAAGCCCAAGTAAGCCCATTTTTAGTGTAAAATATTAGGGTACAAACATCGCCCCCTCTTAATCCATAACCTGTTATGGGTTAAGAAGTTAGGGTTCCCCAATTCTACTGGTGATTGAATTCGCATCATTTTGGAGTGTTGCATAACTCGCCCCCAAGCGTGTTATGGAGTGTTATGCAACTCGCCCCTAGGTATTGTTTGTTTGTGAGCTGAGGTGCTATATATCTCGCCCCTAAATGATTGAAGTGATATAAAACTCGCCCTCAGTATGTCGTTTGAGTCATGCTGCTCAATGCTCGCGCAAGGGTGTACTTCCTTGTTTCATTTTCCTCGTGCATGGAATAAAAATGAGTTTTTCTGCTATCTTGAATTCGCGCAGGGGGGAAATCCCACTATTCAAGATGAGCGCAGAGTCGATATGTGTACATTTTCCCATGTCTGGACAGGAGAAAATGTTCGCCACATTTGTTGACGTCCCTTATGATGGGGATACACTTGGAATTGGGTAAAAATGCTCGAACTGTGCATTCACCCTATCTGCGAGGTGTTGGAGATGCTGCTGACAACAGACTCGAACTAAACTGCTTTGCCATTTAGGACTGACTGCAGATTCGAACCATCCGCAGCAGCTTATAATTAAACACAAAAATAATATTGATAGAGTATGGAGTACCAAAATAATATTAAATTAAATATCTGAATAGGAATAACAAGATAAGTACCTACTGCCCAACAACAGCTGCCTCGTTGAAACCTTTGCATGGAAAACCCAGTGGGATAAAACCATCATAAAGGAAAAAGAGTGAAGCATAGCAGGATTTGAACGAAACTACTCCTATGCGAATTTAGCTAATGATAAAACTTCTTCAAGTGGAATGAATTCCATGGCTTCCATGGTTTTGAATCTTGAGTACTATCGAGGTTCCTTAGGTAGTAGGAGCCACGAGATGCTGGCCTGTCCACTATGTATGGACCTTCCCAGTTTGCTCTGAGCTTTCCACAGTTTGGTTCCATTGTGGCTGCTCGGTTTTTCTTCAAGACATACTCCCCTGGCTTAAATGCTCGTTCTTTGACCTTTCGGTCGTAAATCAGCTTGATTGCCTGCTGATATCGAACCAACTGCTGCAAGGATGTTTCTCTTTGCTCTTCTAGCAGCTCTTTATCTAAATCCAGTATGCTTTCATTGTTTCCAGATTCGACAGTACGGGTCTTGGTAGTCTTCAGGTGTACCTCAGTGGGTATGACTGCCTCTGTTCCAAAAGCCAGTGTGACTGGGGAGAATCCAGTGGATCTTTTTGGGGTCGTCCGGTAAGGCCATAAGACTCCAAGGAACTCCTCTGTCCACTTTCCCTTCGCCTTCTACAGCCTTTTCTTGAGGTTGTCCATAATAACACGATTTGTCGATTCTCCCGGCCCATTGCTTTGAGCATAATATGGAGAGAAAAAAAGTTATGGCGAATGCTCAGGTTCTCGCAGAATTCTTTGATCACTCCGGAATAGAACTGCTTCCCATTGTATGACACCATCTCGTTTGTGATTCCAAATCTGCAGATGATGTTCTCCCATATGAACCTTTTTACGTCGTACCTGGTAACATGTATACCAATGCTACTGCCTCGACCCATTTGGTAAAATAATCAGTAGCGGCCAATACATATTTCACTACTCCAGGATCTTGGGGGAGTGGTCCGACGACGTCTAGTACCCACTTAGCGAACGACCAGGGACTTAAAATTGGATGCAATTCGTTGGCGGGCCTTTTAGGAATCGGAGCGTGCTTTTAGCATGGCACACATTCCTGCACGTATTCTTCAGCATCTTTCTGCATGTATGGCCAGAAGTAACCCTGGGCAAGTATCCTGTGCGCGAGACTGCGCCCTCCAGAATGGTTGCCAAATATGCATTGCAAAAATGGCTCCAAAGCTACAAGTTTGCGGTATAGCTGTCCCTCAATAATTGAATATCTCGAAGCATTCCTTTTCACTTTTGAAGCGAGATGCTCATCTTCTGGGAGTTCACTGGTTGTCAAATACCAAATATAAGGTTCACGCCAGTCTGAAGCGTTTTCAACAGGATTGCCTGAATCGTCTATCACTGGACTGTCAACATCCATATTGTTGTCAACGTTTTCGATATCTCTCTATGCTGATGTAGTTACCCTCTCGCCCCCACTAGTGTGTTCGAGAGCCAGAACAAAGTGGCTGTCGGAGATGCTAGGTAACTCTTGGAAATCCACTACAACGAAACGGGTGGTATTAGTATCGACTGTGGAAGATAGATATGCTAAAGCTTCTGCGTGCCATTTTTCCAACCGTGGTCGCTGCCCAATAGAGAATTGGTCGAATTCATTTACCAGCTCTCTCATACGATCTAAATATAATGCCATCCCCTCTTCCTTGGCTCTGTAGGTCCCTAGAAACTAGTTAACTACTAGCATAGAATCAGTTATCATCTTCACGTTCTTTACATCTAACTATTTGACAGCTTTTAAACCGATAATTGCTGCTTCAGATTCAGCTTCATTGTTTGATGCTCGAAATCCTAATCTAGTCGCTTTCTCGATCCTTGAACCTTTGGGAGTAAGGATGAAACTTCCAACTCCAGCTCCACCAACATTTGATGACCCATCAGTAAACACAGTCCATAGTGGCTCAGGTGTATCAACCTCCATTACGGACTCACCCCTAGTCTGATTTGTGGTTGACTCTATGGGTTTGTTCAACAGCTCTTCTTCTTCTTCGGTAACCGTTTTTATGTCGTCCACATGAAAATCTACTAACAGTGCAGCCAGAGCGTTTCCCTTCTCTGCAGTTCTGGTTTCGTACTTGATTTCATACGCCCCCAGGAAATTTGACCATATGGCTAGTCGACTGGAATCATCTGCACGTTCCAGGATTCTCTTCAACGGATATTCAGAATACACTACGATCTGTCTCCCTTGGAAATATGGTTTGAGGCGACGAGATGCATGCAACAGGGCAAGTGCTATCTTCTCAATTTTTGTGTACCATATTTTCGCCCCCGTCAAAGATTTACTGGCGAAGTAAACAGGCTTTTCATATGGATCCGTAACAAATAACACTGCACTCACAGCGTTCTCCGTTGCAGCCAGATAAACTCCGACAGGTTGTCCAGTTTTTGGACTCACCAATACAGAGGGAGTTGACAAATATTGCTTGATTTCATCGAAGGCTCTTTCGCACTCATCCGTCCAACCAAAATTCACTGCTTTCTTCAAAACATCAAAGAATGGTTTGAATCGATCCGACAAATGTGAAATGAAACGATTTAAAGATGCTAATCGCCCCGCTAGCTTATGGACCTCCTTCTTCGTTCTTGGGGATGGCATCTCTCTGATGGCTATGATTTTCTCCGGAATCACCTCGATTCCTTTGTGCGTCATCAAATATCCAAGGAACTTTCCCGAGGATAGCCCGAATGAACATTTTGTTGGAATGAGTTTCATATGATATCGCCTCAAGATATCGAATGTCTTCTAAAGATCGAGAAAATGCAACACCTTTTGCTCAGATTTTACTAACATATCGTCGATATATACTTTCATCGTCTTCCCAATCAAATCTTTGAACATATGGTCTACCAAATGCAGGTAGGTCGCCCCTGCGTTCTTTAGCCCGAATTGCATTACAGTATAGCAGTAAACCCCTCTATCAGTCACAAAGTCAGTATGCTCTTGATCTCCCTCGAACAAAGGTATTTGGTTATACCCCGAAAAACCGTCCATGAATGACAGTCTCTCGTACCCATAGGTTGCATCCACCAAATCTCTGATCCGCGGAAGTGGGTAGATATCACTCGAACATGCTTTATTTAAATCAGTAAAATCGATACAGACACGAATTTTACCATTCTTCTTTGGAACGGGAACGACATTGGACAGCCAGCGAGGATACTGTACCGGTCGAATAAAGCCTTCTTCTAACAGCTTCTCGATTTCTGCAGCAACTTCATCTTTTTTGCTTTGTGCCATATTCTTAATTTTCTGACAAACTGGATGGAACTTCTCATCGATATTTAGCCTGTGGCAGGCTACGTTTGGATCTATCCCAGGCATTTCAGCAAAACTCCATGTGAAAAAGTCAATGTTTGCCCGTAACAATGTAATCAAACCATCACGTTCGTGCGCGGGTAAATCTGCCCCTACGAACGTGGTTTTGTGCTTCTCATCCCCAATATGGATCTCGATCAGTTTCTCGACTGTTGGGGGTTCAGCCGCGTCCTCTCCCATATATGATTCTGGAGGGAGGGGATTCTGTAATTTCTATTTTTGTTCGACTCACAGGATTTGGTTCCCGCTAACTTCTGATTTCCTGTATTAATCCATAGCGTTCTTGTGACACTTGTGGGCGGACATGTGGTCGCTTCTAACCTTGACGACCCCTTCAGGTGTAATAAACTTAAGACATTGATGATACGAGGATGTGACTGCACCGATCGTATACAGCCAGTCTCGTCCTACGATCGCATTATAGGGAGCTCGACAATCCAGCAATAAGAAATTGCCTAGAACGGACTTGTCAGCCACTGTTATAGGCATATTTATTTTCCCAATCGCCTTTGTAACTTCGCCACTGAAACCGATAATTGGATTTTCGTCCTCCTCGATCAAGTCGTGTGAGATATTTATACAGGAATATGCTCCTGAAAACAGCACGCTCATTGAGCTTCCCGTATCCACTAGAATACGGTGTACACGGAACATGCCAATCCAAGCTG
This sequence comes from Papaver atlanticum, assembly GCA_023531105.1. Lineage (NCBI taxonomy): Eukaryota > Viridiplantae > Streptophyta > Magnoliopsida > Ranunculales > Papaveraceae > Papaver > Papaver atlanticum. Next base: position 471,723 of record JAJJMB010004716.1, on the reverse strand, counting down.
TTATAATGATAGCATCATTGTGGGGGAGTATATACACCTATCATGTATGCTTCAGAGAACTCGATCTTTGTGCATCCAAGATCCAAAATTTCTGCTCCATTTCCATTGAGAAAATCGATGTGATTTGTCACGTACCATTCCTTTAATTTCCTGAGCTTTCTCCTGGTCTCATCTTCTGATGCCCGTCTGGTCATTAAATGGATCCTGGCATGACTGATATTAATCACATGTGCTGTGCCAAATTGTCCCGAACCTTTCCCAAAATCATTTTTCACGTACTCTTGTAACTTTCCAGCGTCTATCATTTGCTGGACTTCGATCTGTAAGGAGAGACAATTCTCAGTCTTGTGACCAATATCTTTATGATAATTGCAGTATTTTATTTTATCACGTTTATCACGTGTCTCTACTGGAAAAGGTCGTGGGGGGCTCAAATCCTTGCTTATTTTCTCATACAACTCTGTAAGTCGTATGTTCAATGGTGTCAGCTTCATATCATGATGTTTCTGATATCCAGTTTCCATTCGTTCCCCATGGTTTTTCTCTCGAAATTCACCTCGATCATTATGTTGTCCACTCGAACGGTTCTTCGAATTGTCTTTCTTCCCATCATTGGGATGATTGGATGACTTGTTAAGTTCTCTTGTTTCTCGAGCTTTGGAATCATCCTCAACTCGAGCGTATTCTTCTGCTCGATCATGCAGTTCTTCCAGAGTCTTTGGTGGTCTCTTGACCAAGGAACCGTACACACCTCTTTAATCATACTGGTATGCATGTTTGTAAGCCGCGATGACGACTTGATCGTTGGACCCATCCACATCAGCCACCTCTTGCTTGAAGCGTCGAGTAAACTGTCTGATGCTTTCCTCCTTTCGAATTCCTAGAAGGAACAATGCGTGGCATCCCTTCCGATCACGTCTGTTGTATATTTAGTGAGAGCGGAATTCGTCAACCAGCTTATGGTAAGTCCTGATCGACTGTGTCGGGAGCTGATTGAACCAAGTTATTGCTCCACCAGTCAGTGACTGTGGAAACATCTTGCACATCAACTCATCGTTGTACTTCCACAGAGTCATGGCAGTTTCATAGTGTAAAACATGCTGATCTGGATCACATGTTTTCTCATCGAATTTTGGCAGCTTGGGAACTTGAAAATTCATTGACGGCTGGAATTCTCTGATATTAAGTTTGAAAGGAGCTCATGCGGCTCGATGCAACTTGTCTATCCTTTCCTCTCCGGAGCGCTTTTTCGACATTACTTTCTCGATCATCTTGTAAAGGCGAGCATCCATGATTGCGTTTACGTCGCCATCAGAGGAACTGTCTTCCTGCTCATAGTCTTGATCCTCTGGAATATTAACTATAGATCTTATTATTTTCCTTTGGGGTCCAGTGGACTATCTTCCAGCTCTACCTTGCTCCGAACGAGCATAGTAATCGTGCGAAAATTTTCTCTCATCGTGCCGATCTCGAACCTCATCTTCGTCATTCCTGAGACGTTTTGAGCGGGTGGTAGTACTGGACGTACTCTGCGGAGTTGTAGTTGGCCGTGCTCGGTTTCCTACTCGCCGGTCTCGTACACACCTTCGTCTTGGTAGATCTCTAGTGACCAACAGATTTTTCTATGGTCTGTCAAGATCTATCACTTCTCTGTTTCGGTCTGCATTTCGCGGGGTAACTCGACATCCAAGGCGCTCCCATACAGACCGACCCTTATGGTTGTTCAGATTATCAGTCCTCGGTCGAGACTGGTTCTCACGTTCTAATCTCAAGAGAGCGTTATCTTTCTCCACCTCGTCCAGCTGACGACGCAACAGTTCTTCCACCGTACTAGGAGTCGCGGTTCGTCCATCTCGCAGGTCATGTCGATCGTCATTCCTCCTTGATGGGCTGCCAAATACACGCCCTCTGTCTTCTCGAACTCGTGGGTTTTCTTCATCATATATGGAGTCCACATCCATTTTTTCGTCTTCGATCATCGGTTGTTTTTCGTTTCTCCGATTATTCAGATCTGGGGTTCTGTCACGAACACGATCTCGACCCTGTCTATTTCCGGTAGGCATTGCAGGTGCTGATTGGACTGAGTGTCGAGGATTGCTAGCAGAAACGATCTTTCGTGCAGTCTGTCTTACTTTTGCCATAATATCGATTCGGGAAAACACGATCTCTTTTCTCGAATCCCCTTGGAGCGGCGCCAATGTTTGAATGGTAAAATATTTCTACCCCAAACACGAATCTGATGATGATTAGTTGAAGATCGAACCGCTGCCTTTCTCTCCCCGTGAACAGTGAATGGGGGGTACCTGCAAAAAACCCTCTGATGCTTAAGTTATCTAGAGTTTTTCACATGAGTTTGTATGAAGAAAATTTCTTACCATTTAGGGTTATAAACCCATCAATTTATAAGTTGCAAATCCAGCCCTTACCCTAATTTCGAGGTTAGTATAAATTGTATTAATTTTCCCTGCATGCCTCCCTGTAATAATTTTCCATGCATGTCTCCCTGGCATAAATTGCATTAACTTGCCTTGCATGTCTTATAGAATATTCCAGTACATTCCCTGCATGACTTGGCCAGCAACCTTCTAGATGTTTCCAGAAACTTCCTCCAGGGTTATGGAATTAGCTAAGCCAAAAGGTGCAAAGGGTTTCCCAAACAAATGAGTGTAAAATGCAAAGCCCAAGAAGAGTAGTTTACTTAAGCCCACAGTGGGGCGTATAAATCCGCAAGGCTAATAAGCACAGGGTAGAAAAATCCAGTGAGCTATTGGCTCGGCTCGGCTGACTGAGCCAGCTTGGCTTGGCGGGGCATAAATATCCGACAGTGTAGATAATTGGGGCGTAAACATCCAAGGTCGTACGAACTTTCGTCTAGCCGCCGGTCATGGTCGTCGGGAATAGTCGTCGGACAGGGCCGCCGGACATTGCCGCTTGACATGGGAGCCGGGCAAGGCCGTCGGACTTGGTCGCCGGCAACTGCTGCTGCTAACTAAGTGAAAGAATATTCCTTCCTGACGGAATATGCTGACGCCCTTTAACCTTAACGGATTATTCTAACCTCGGGAGAATATTTGGCCACGTCATATGCTAACTGTATATTATGCTGACGCGGCGCTATGCTTCATCAATAGCTATGCTGACGTGGCAGTTTTCCACATCATCACCCATGCTGATGTGGTGGCTAACGTGGCACTGTTGTGTCCACGTAACATGCTTACGTGGTACTCATGTTGCTGACGTGGCACCCATGTTGCTGACGTGACGGTCTTCCACGTAATCACCCATGCTGATGTGGCATGCTGATGTGGCACACTTTTACTGACGTCACGTGCTGGTGTGGCACCACCTTTGCTGATGTTATTTGCTGACGTGGTGCCCACTGATTGGTCCCTTCCAATGATGACGTTGCACCTCCATGCCTTGATTTGAATACTTGCACATGGGCTTCTATAAATAGTGCTTGTGAGGCCTAGTTATCTATATATGGCTAATAAGAGGAGCATATTATGCCCAAGTAAGCCCATTTTTAGTGTAAAATATTAGGGTACAAACAAGTGCGTGGTAGAGCCATCCTTCCTACCACACCACAAAAAAGTAGACATTTGTCTTTGAAGTTTACAAACTCGAGACAATTAAGGAAGGAAAATAAAAGTAATTAATACTTATCATATTGCTAATAGATTTTTCTATGGAGCCTAGTGGAAATCCATAATAAACGTTCCCTTCCATCCATATTTCTATTTTAAAGTCTTCCTTTACAAATTATTATTATATTAGTTAGTACTGCCACGACTATGATTGGTTTCACTATTACCTCTTAATGTCTTTTCACAATCAACAACAGTTTCTCCTTCTTTCACTCTTATTATAGATTTTTTTTCCCTTTTAAAGTATGTCCCACCGTGGGAATCCAATGGTAAGTGTTACTGAATGTATGTGAGATTTGTTATGCTATGCTTTCACACCTGTTAAGACTTGACTACTCATACAGACCAAGTGGTGTCATAATACAGAATTTCAACGGTAATTATAGTGCGTGGTGTAGCCATCCTTCCTGTCACACCACTAAAAAGTAGACATGTGTCTTTGAAGTTTACAAACTCGAGACAGTTAATGAAGAAAAATAAAAGCAATTAATTCTTACCATATTGCTAATGCATTTTTCTACGGAGCCTAGTGGCATTCCATAATAATCGTTCCCTTCCATCCTAATTTCTATTTTAAAGTCTTCCTTTACAAATTATTATTATATTAGTTAGTACTGCCACGACTATGATTGGTGTCACTGTCACCTCTTAATTCCCTTTCACAATCAACAACAGTTTCTCCTTCTTTCACTCTTATTGAAGATTTTTTTTCCCTTTTAATGTATGTCCCACCGTGGGACTCCAATGGTAAGTGTTACTGAATGTATGTGAGATATGTTATACTATACTTTCACACATACATCCTCTATTTTAAAGTTTTCTTTTACAAATTATTATTATATTAGTTAGTGCTGCCACGACTATGATTGGTGTCATTGTCACCTCTTAATGCCATTTCACAATCAACAATAATTTCTCCTTCTTTCACTCTTATTGAAGATTTTTTTTCCCTTTTAAAGTAAGTCCCACCGTGGGACTCCAATGGTAAGTGTTACTGAATGTATGTGAGATATGTTATGCTATGCTTTCACATCTGTTAAGACTTGACTACTCACATTCAGACCAAGTGGTGTCATAATCAGCCCCCGTATTCGCTTGAGCTCCCTTGGCTGGTTCCTCGAGGCTCGTTGGAAGACAATCATGGTAACCAGCTCAACCTATATAGTAATACACTGTTGGAGTTTAGCTTTTTAGGTTTCCAACTAATTTCGTGTAATAATAGTATTTATCGAATAATAAAATTTTATTTATATATTAAAAGAAAAAAAAAAAAAAAAGTGGACGCTCATTCTTCAAAATTAGCAGGTAGGCCCCGCCATTTAAAGAGGTGTGAGGGGTGGGGTTTTGCGGGGTTCGTGGGGGCGGCAGGTTAAGAACTATTCGAACTCATGGCGACTCAAAGGTTTCGAGAATAACCCCTGTAAGACACACAACACAGCAAGGGTATGAGTTTTTTTCTCTGATTTGTTTCTTCTTGTTTTTCATACTTTCTGTCTGTAATTTTATTTTTTTCATTCTTGTCTGCAAAATAAAATTTGGGTTCAATTGTATTCCCTTCAACTTTGATATTCATAACGTACCTAGTTCTAGGGTTTTGTAACGAAATGGGGTTTCTTGGATATTTACCAATTGATGAGTTTAATATGTATGATTGAATGTCACAATGAAATCCTCAAATAATAATAAAAAATAAATAAATCACGTCATGTGTGTGAAAACTGGGGACTTCTGGCGTGTTTGGAAATGGGATAGTGGAGGTTCTCCAGGATTTATAATGCATATATAATTGTTCTTGCTTGTATAATTTTGTGGCAGTTTTAACTTTATAGTGAATCTCTAGAGTGTTGATTTTTGTAAGAATGTGTTCGTTTGAACTTTGAACATGAATAACTTTGGTTTACTTTTTAGGAACTACTACGACAACAATATGGGTGTGGGAGAGGATAGGATTAGTAAACTGCCTGATCCATTAGTTCATCATATACTCTCGTTTCTTCCAACCAAATGCGTTGTTTCCACTAGCATTTTATCGAAAAGATGGAAGAATGTCTGGGTGTCTATTCCAGTTCTTGATTTTCTTGACATGGGACCTCCTAGAATCATTTTAACAGGGTGGAGAGCTTATGATGAACAAGCCACTATCTTGGAGACGAATAAGTTCATGGATTTTATGGATAGGGTATTGATTCAACGCAATATGTTGAACATAAAGAAGTTTTGTCTCAAATGTGAAAATGGGTATTTCGATCATAAGCGGGTGAATTCATGGATCACGACGGCAATGAAATGTCAAGTTGAAGAATTCATATTTTATGGATGTTTCACATACCCAAGCAATGGCAGGATGATTCCTGATTCCCTTTTTACTTGTGAATCGCTAACGACGTTAGCGTTTCAGTTTTCAGAACAATATTGGCTTGAGCTTCCAGAGTCAATTTCCCTTCCAAGACTTAAGATCCATCGGCTTACGAATACTGTATATGATGATGAAAAATTGGCAGGGAAGCTCTTTTCTAGTTGCCCAGTACTTGAAGAATTGTGTTGGACCAATTGTCATTGGGAGATTGATTACATACGTTTTTCGGCTCCTACATTGAAGTCCTTCACTCTAACTGGTGACGATAGTAGTAGAATGGAATTTGCCAAGGTCATTGATGCCCCAAATCTTATGTCTTTCACTTTCCGTGATTGGCTTCCGGAAGACTTTGTTGTGGATAGTTTTCCATTGCTACATGATGCAGATGTATACTTTCAAGGCGACATAGAGAGCAGACCTGGTCCTTTATCAAAAAAATTAGTGAAATTCTGCAATGTAAAGCTCTTGAAAATCTCAGGTGCTTTCTTTCAGGTACGTTTGCTTACCTTTTAGTGTTTCTTTATACTTATTCTATGTAATTGTATACACTTTAGTATCATAATTTTTTTTATTCCTTGTTATTAGATTCTTAAGCGCACGGAGGTTCTGTCTACAAGCTTCCCTACCTTTGTTAATTTGATCCCCTTGGAAGTGTAAGAAATTGATCGAATGAAAACATTACTCGACTTTCTAAATTTCTCGCCAAATTTGGAATCGCTAGTCATCGATGAGGTATACTACTCTTCTCAAATCTGTTTGTCGTTGCTGTTGCTTTTAATTGAACAAAGAAAAAGAGAATGAAGAGTTTACATCATTACCTATTTCATGCCCTTGTTGATTTTTGTCATATTTTGAAACACTGGTTGTAGTTCAGATATATGGGCGGCGAGAACATTTCGACATTTAAGGTAGTACCTCATTGTTTTGTTGCTTTTCTCAAGTCGATCGAAATTCGGAAGTACTCTTGGTACCTGGAGATGGTTAAATTTGTTTTGAAGCATGGAAGAGTTCTTCAAAAGGTCATTATTGAAACTTATTATTCTGTGGATCCTACGGACCCGCGCTACAACAAGAAGCGCTATAACAAGAAGAATATGGAAGCCAAGTGGATTGAAGCTTCACATAAGAATCTTATGACCATATTAAGACGAACTCCATGGGCTTCCGCAGGTTGTGTCATTAAGTTTTTAAGCTCCTAAATGCTGTTTTTTCTTTTTCTTGTCAAACCATAGAACATGTCTCGAGGTTAGGCTTTAGATTTTGTGGGTAAGTAATCTGAAAAGTGAACTAGGAAGCACTTTTGTGCGCTGGAAGCCTGGAACCATCTAGCATAACTTTTATTGTTTAGCTTGCTTCAGCTTTTTTAAAGTGGACAAGTCCAGCAGACATCAGTTTTTTTAAGAGCTCTTGCCTCCTGCCTTTGCAGTAGCAACAATTTCAGTATTAGCTGATAGTTTTCAAACTTCATGAAGCTAGGCTTTTCAAACTGGAACGCATTGAATCCAATGTTATGGAGGTAAACAAGTATATTGGCTATATTCTAAATTGAACCATCCCAACTTCTTTTCTTAATTTTTCTTTTGTTTTTCAGTAAATGTTGATTCTTGAGACTTATGGAGTTGAAATTCCAGTATCGGCTTCACTTTGAAAATCCTGAGTCTAAATTATGGAAATTCTGTTTGATCAATGCACTGTCTTCCTAGTGCGAGTCATGCATTGAAGTTGTTTAGTCCAGTCCAATCCCTTATTGTTGCATTGTACTTCATTAATCCCTGCGTTCAAGAAACTAGAACCTGCTTGTACCGGAAGTTTTGTGCCTTATAATCTCCATAGCTTATTCAAACACACACTATTCAAATTACACTGAATCTAGGCAGACTGAGCAATACCGATCAAAGCACAAATAGGTATCGGCGCATGTGATATGACTTTCCTCCGATCGCTTGGGCTTGGCCTTTCTTCCTTTTACTTATTGTGTAAGTAGGCTTTTCTTTGGGCCACTTTCGTGGGTTTTCTTTCTTACACTACCATTTTTTCATTTTTGTTGGGAGTTGTATGGAGTCTTGGTCTTGGACGATGGGGTAGTACTTTTTTATAGAACGATGTTTTGGGGACTACCCCAAAACAGTGGGGGACTACTCTTCCAATTTGGGGTGGATATTTGAAGTAATTTTGGGTCACCTCTTATCCTTTTTTTTAAAATACCAAATTTACCCTTGGAATTTAAATTAGTTAGTTTATTGATTAGTTAGTGTTAGTGTAATGATTAATTACTGATTAGTTAGTGATTAGTGAGTTATTAATAGAATAGTTGTGTTAGAATCAGAATTATTGAGAGAGAAGAAGAAGAAGAAGAAAAAAAGATGAAGAAAAAGAGGGAAGAACCCAAATGATGAATTTTATCAGCCACAACCAGAAGATGAAGTTATGGGTACTCATGTATGGCTCAAATTTAGTTAATGTAGCTTGAATTGTGCAAAAAATTGGCCAAATTGAAAATTTCAGGAAGAAATTTCGGCTAGGTCAAAGTAGTTCGGTTAGCAATTCTGCAAAACAGGTAGCCGAACTCTCCTGTATGTGCAGTTCGGTTACTCATTTCATCATACGCTGGTAACCGAACTCTGTTTTAATGGAGGTTTTTGAGAGTTCGGTTATCTTTTTCTAGAAAACGTTGCCGAACTAATTTTATAGAGTATACAGTTAATAGTTCGGTTTAGTCGAGTTTAGTCCCTTTGTTACCGAACTTTTTGTTCGGCAAGATCGCAAATCACGATCATTGAATAGCTAACCGAACTTTGTAGTTCGGTTTAGTCGAGTGTAGTAATTATGTTGCCGAACTATACCATAGAAAATTCCAAAGAAAAAGTTCGGCAAGATCGCAATATCTGGTATAAGTTGCGAAGTCACCGAACTACAAGTTTGGTGTTGACAGATCAAAGTTCGGTTACCCCATAGAAATTGCGAAGTAACCGAACTATATTTTATCGAAGTTCGGTTACCTATATAAATTTATCGACTAAACCGAATTCAAATTTCGCATATAAAGAAAGAGTTCGGTTACGATTTTTTTTTTGCGAGCTTACCGAACTACATAGTTCGGTTACCTAAAAATTCCTACTTGGCCGAACTGTTCTTCATATTGAAAGTTCGATTACCAAAATCTAGGGTTTTCAAAATTTCTCCTAGCCGAAATCTATACTGTAACTACCATTTTCTATGGTTTTTGATGATTTCTAATCGATTTCTTCAACAAAAAACGATTAAAAGGAATGGGTATAAAGGAAATTACCTGCGGATTTTCATTTTACTCGAATCGGACTTCTTGGTTGATGTTGGAGAAGAAGAAGAAGAAGAAGAATAAAAGAAAAGAAAAGGTTTTGAAACTGATTTTTGGTTTTAATTTAGGGGGTTAGATTAGTGGGTAGTGGTTAAATTAGTGGGTTATTAGGATTAGTTATAACCTTAATTAGGATAAGGGCAGATTAGTCTTCCATAATCTTTTAGGACACCCCTTAAAATTTAGGGTGGACATTTGAATAACTAATTAGTCCCCCACTGTTTCGGGATAGTCCCCAAAACATCGTTCTTTTTATAGCATGCAGTTAAACTGCAGCAGTTTCTAGAAGAAAAAAAAATGCTCGTGCACAACTCAAACATTTATGAACTAGCACCATCTCAACTATTCATTATGTATTGCGATGATGCTTGCAAATACTTCTTTGATGAAATTTGTATGTTAAGAAACTAGAAGTGGTAAGATTTTCAAATATATTAAAGAAGCGGTAAGATTCACAAATATATTAAAAACTCAAATTCCCTAAAACAATCAACAGAACAAGTTTACAAAAGCTCCAATTCAAATAGCTTAGACTGTCGGGTGTCTTTGTTGGTCGATATCCACTTCGTGATGATCGGGTATAAAGTTTTCAGTGGAAAGCCCAGGATCTTGATATTTCATTTTGTTTTCAGGCAGCTAGCAGTGAGTTGGGACTCTGCGTATTGGCTTCCATTTCTAATAGCACAGTGAACTGTAACGAGAGAATGAGTGTGTCATATGGCAGTCGTGTGCAGTAGGATCAACTGTTATAGTTGATACAAACAGGGATCAACTGTTACAGTTGACACACACATGTTGTAAGTGTGTCACTCACATGTGCATCTATAAGAGAGTCATGAATATCATGTGGTGAGTACGTCTGAGTATATAAACTCATGTCCAGTCTGTAAATCAATAAGTCACTACACCATTTTAAGGGATTAGCAACGGCACAAGTTGCTAATGTTTCGCAACGGAAAATTTATGTTGCTAATTTTGCAACCTCAAACTGTAGGTTGCGAATAGTGCTCTGTGTTCAAGCGTGCGAACTGCGCGTGTGGTCGGGAACACTGAGACTAATTTTTACGCCCAAGTCAAACTACGGTCAAGTCTTCTTTCTTTTTTTTCCACCCTTCCATCGAAGCTATCCTATATCCCTGCCTTACCGTTTTTTCCCTTCTCATTTTTTTCTCCGCCACATACTCATCTCTCTTTGATCTCCTCTCCATCTCTGAAGAACTGCGTGATTATAGAACTAGTTGAGGAGAAGGTGATGAGTTGAGCCGGTAATGTGTATGAAGAGTTAGAATAATCATTGAAGAGAAGGTGGTGGTGATGATGAGTTGTAGTTGATGAAGATTGGAGCTCGAGTTTGATTCAAGCAGAAGGGTTTCTGTTTAATGAATCTGTAAAGGAGATCGAGAAGAATTAGGGTGGTATTGATAATGGAAGAACTGCAATTAGGGTTTGAGTTGAACTCAAGAATTGATGGTGGTGATTCTGTTGTTTTGAAGAAGAAATTGAGAGAAATTCAAAATTAGGGTTTCTGGTTCTTCCCCAATTCTTCAATTGAAGCTGTTATGAATGCTTGATGTGCTGTAGGTGAAATCTGGTGGAGAAATTGTAGTAGCAGAAAGACCTAGAAGGAGTTTCGAGACATTGAAGTCAGGGTTTGATTCAGGGAATGTATGGATTGTGGTACAGGCTTGTGATAAAGAATGGGTTTCTGTTGTGGTGTTTGAGGTGCTGAGAAGATGTTGGTTGAGCTGATGCTGTGTGTTAGCTGCTGATTGTGCTAGATGGGAACTGTTGGTGGTATGTGAGGTTAAGCTGACGGCAGGTATTTGTGTTTTTTTCTCTCCAAATTTTTGTAGGTGGAAATTCTGATCTAACTAATAGTCAAGAAAGTGTAACTGATTAATCTTGAATTTGTTGTACATCATACTGGTGATTTTCATCCTGAGGTTGAATATCCGTGCATAAGTTTGTGTGAAATTTGGAATTTCAGTGATGCTATTCAAGTGTTTGATAAAATGTCGCAGAGAAGATATTGTTTCGTTGAAGTATTTATTTTGTGGGTACTGTGGTGTGGAGATTTGGAATTTACTTTGCGGGTTTTTATTGTTTTTGATGGTATCTTTTCAGTTGCATAGTTTAGAGAAGTTGCTGGTGGATTTCAACAACTTGGGTATGCAACTATCTTTATGAATTACTACTTGGGTTGCTTTTGTGCATGAATGAATGCATGTGAATGCTTGTCGGTTCTGCATTGTTTGGTTAAACTTGTAACAACTATTTGGCTACCTATAGAGATAATCAAAGACAAAGGGGGCAGTAGCATCACCACAAGTTCTCATCCTATCGCACAAAATGGAAAGCATCAATGAGTGAGCATGATGCCTTATTAGATGATGTTATGCAACATGAAGCAGGAAAATGGGTGGACTGACCTCAACATACGCAGTAAATGAGTTTAAGGGTCTGTTATAGGGTCATAACAACACCTAGCTTAATGGGCGGACTAACCTATCTTTTAATTTGATATGGTATGTAATATTCATTTTCCATTACTGATATGGTAGGACATACTTCCGAGGTTTGTTTTGGACATCATTTCTTTCTTATTTATTACACAATACCGTTCTTGTAGCACTATGAAGTAACTGTTTTACATTTTATCCCTTCAGGTGTTTGCTTGTGCGTGTGATCCTGTTGGTTCACTTCTCACATCAGCGTAAGTGCACATTGCTCAGTCAGAACATTTACATTTGTTAATGAACTTTGGCAAATTATATGCATATCTTAGAGTTTTAGCTTGGAATTTAGATGACGGTTCATTTTAAACTTCGAATCGGCAGATGGATCCGGTATTTACATAATAATTTTTCAATAGCCATGCTTGCAAGTCCTTGATTAGACATTATTTTATTTTTTCAAGTCGTGGGATTCAACAGCTAGGATTTGGACAGTTTTGGATGGTGCTCGTTGCTCTAAGATGCAGAATAGGCGTCAAAATGGAATTGTGTTGGAACACTGTAAGGATGACAAGAATCAAACCGATAAGGATGTTACAGCGCTTGGATGGAATGTGAGTGTCTTAACTCTATAGTGATTACTCTTCCAAACTTAAATGTAATTATTGGCCGTTTTGACATATTTACGGTCATTTCTGTTATATAAGTTCTTACTTTTGTTTGACATTCAGGGAGAAAGGACACTACTTGCAACAGCTTCACTTGATGCGAAAGCAAGCATACTTTTCCTTTTTCCAATAGCATTTTCTAATAGGCAACCATGTAAGCCATTGCTTTAAATTTGTATTTTGTACTTCATCATGGATCTGAATACAGGTAAACTATTTATGTTAGTGATTCAGTGCTTGCATATGGAACAGTTGAGCTTAGTGATTAATGTGCTTCACCCTTTTTATGATGTCATTGTGATTGCCTGGTGTAGAGGAAGTCTTAGCCAAGTTCTAGGTTACTTGACTTTTGCACCTCTACCCTGCATTTAAATTGCTTATTAAGAAGTTTTCATTGAGAAATATCAAACATATCACGTAATTGAACAATGGCTAAAACCACTGAACTATACTGCATTTTCTTGCTTTTAGGAAGTCATATACTCATTTTATGCTGATTTCATAGAACTTTCTAGATTTTAGTTCATTTTAGATGTTTCAGTGCTGGCCCTTTACATGTTTTAATTTCTTCCAGGGGATCTAAGAGGCACTTTGACCGAGCATAAAGGGCCAATCATCTCTTTAAAATGGAACAAAGATGTTAGTCGTCTTCTTACTTGAAGTGCGGATAAAAATGCAATAGTATGGCAGTGGCAAATGAATACATTGGATTGTCGTCAGCAATTTGAATTTCATTCTGGTTAGTCTTTTGGACATTAATGTTGAAATTTCATCTGTTCTACTTGCCATCCACCGAACTCAAGTGTCAAGTGTAAGTTACTTTTCAGGTTCGGACTGCGATACATTTGCTACACGTTGTGCTGATGGCAAGATCAATATTTGTAAAGTTGGAGAGAGTCGTCCTGTTAAAACTTTCTTAGGGCATAAGGTTTGTTCAATTATGCCATATCTGAACTCATTGGTTGTGCTCTTTTGTTTGATATTAGTGTGAAACTAAATTTTGTTCTTTTTCAGGGAGAGGTCAATTCTGTAAAATGGGATGCATCTGGTTCTTTGTTGGCTTCTTGCTCCGAGGATTGCACTGCAAAGGTGATATCTGCAGATATTTTTTCTCAGATGTTATGTATTTGATCTCTTATTAGAAGCTGAACTTGGATATCTTTTGCTTGAATTGATTTTCAAACATTTTCTCGCAGATTTGGAGTATGAACCAAGACGACTGCGTCTATGATTTAAAGATGCACACCAAGGTCCTAATAAAAGAAATTCTGCCACGATTATTATTTCACTATTATGTATCAGTGTTATTGGTGCCATATCTTATACACTTGCGGTTTGCAGGAGGTATATGCTGTTAAATGGAGCCCCTCTTGTCCTGGAACAAGCAACCGTATACTGGCAAGGTAACATCAAATTTTCCAATCAACCTAAGTAGGATTATACGTTTAATTGGTAAACCAATAAGAAAGTTTGAGGTGAACTATTTCTTCATCCCCCTCGCCTCGCATCATCTGATAACTGCTAAAACATCAAATTCTCCAGACTGTGTTTCAAATGAACCTTTGCTGTTGCCAGATTCTTTTAATAGCAAAAGATGAATTTTTTGTCGTACGTGTTGACAGTGCATCCTTTGACACAACAATAAAGCTATGGGATGTAGAACATAGAAGCCTTGTCAGAATTTTGGATGGTCAACGTTATGTATGAACCAGCAAAACAACATCTATCTATTTAAAACCATTAGATGCGGTTCCGAACATTTGCTCATTTGTTTTTCCTTAAATCATGTTCAGGAACTCTGCGTTCTCTATTTCATTCAGCCCAAATGGAGAGTTTCTGGCAAGCGGATCTTCAGATAAATGCGTACACATCTGGTCGGTGAAAGAAGGGCGAATTGTGAAAACATACAAAGGGAATGTTAGCATATTTGAAGTCTCCTGGAATAATGAAGGTAATAAAATAGCTGCAATTTATGCCAATAGCGTGTGTAATGGGATGTGAGAATGTAGCAACATACTTAGCTGCTTTGTGTGGGTGTATTGTTTCCAAATTGTATAACTTTTCAATAACGTGGATTCTAAGTTCATTTGACTGTAAATTTTCAAACTGTTAATGGATTCTCAGTTTTCTGATTTCAAAAGTGGTTTGTATGTCATGTTGATTTCCATATGAACAGGGAACTTAATATCCTGAGCCATGGCTTTGAATCTAAGCTACGGCTTGGGATGAAGCTGTGGCTGTGAATCTAAGCTACGGCTTGGTTCTTAGCCTCTCTTTTTTTTCTGTTCCTAAAAAATTTCACAAAGGCATATGGCGGTTGCGAATAAACAATTTAGCAACGGCAGCCGCTGTTGCGAATCCCCGTTGCTGACCGAGATTCGCATCGGAGTTTACGCCGTTGCATAAAATTGCAACATGGTGTTTTGCAACAGGTACTGCCGTTGCGACCCTAGTCAGCAACAGACAGGGTTCGTTGCTAATCCTTAAAAAATGGTGTAGTGTGTGCATCTGTAAGAGAGTCATGAATATCATGTGATGAGCGTGTCTGAGTGTATAAACTCATGTCCAGTCTGTAAATCATTATCTTCTTTTATTCAATCAAATCTTTGATTCAAATCTTCTTCAATTAATACAATGTAGACATTCAATTCTTTGAATGTTAACATGGTATCAGACCTAAGAATAAAAATTCTCAGGGTTATCAATGCATCTTTCACTGTTTAACCTTAATTTTCATTCTTCCGCTGCTACTCTTAGTCAACTATAATTGTTCTTCATCAAAAATATGCAGTTACGAACTTATGATTTATCTTTACAAAGCAGTAAATCTCATATCTAGATTTCTTACCTCAACATCTTCCGTTTTCATCTTCAACAAAGATTTTCATCATAATTAGATTGCTTTTTCCAACTAATTTCTTAATCAAGATCTGATGTTTTTGATTCATGATGCCGAGAGAGTCTGAGCGTGTTCTAGTCCGTTACACCGGTCCTAGTTAGGGAAAAAACTTAAAGTCGTTCCACTGATTGGTGATAAGCACGTAAGTGTGACGCATTTTCACCCATAACTACATTATATAGGACTCATTTTATTTCTAATAAAGTTGTTTTAAGTCTTTTCTAGGGAATAAGCTCTTGAGGAAAAATTGGCTCGAAAAGTGGTGTTTTACACCCCAGGATAGAGTACTAAAGTCACCCCAGAAATGCACCGGAAGCACCCCAAAAATGTGTCAGAGGAACCCCGGAAAAATTACTATCTACGCCCAAATATTACTATTTGCACCCCATAAGACAAGTACTAAATGGACACCCGTGCAGGATTAGGGGGAGGACATCTTCTTCTCAAATTCAAAAAATGAATTTTGGCGGGAAAATATTTTCATTAACAACAGAATTTCGATCGGATGTTTGGACATGATTTAGTGAGATTCAATCCCTGAAACTTTGTGGGTAGACGTGATATGACTATATAAAGCTAGTATGGGTGATTTTATCGATCAAATTTGGCTGGATAACTTGGTTTAATCCAAACAGGGAGTTGGAGGAAAAACATGAGCTTACACGAGTTGTGAGAAATTTAAACGTGTACTGCACGTGCTTGGAAGACTTAATCGATATTCTGGAGCGTGAAGAAGGTATAGAAGGAAAGAAATACAGCTGCATGCGCGTGGAAGATCAAAAAATGGAAATTTTGGTCGTGGAGAATAATATTGATAAATAAAGATTATTTGGGAGATATGGCCTGATTAAATGAGGATTAGGAGTATAAATAGATTGCTCCAGGTACAAGGACGTGGTGTCGAGAGTTTGGGGACTTTAGGAGGGCTGAGGAGTGAGAAATCAAGACGAACAGCAAGCTTCCTGCTGCTGTTTTCTGCTGGTGGAGGGAGGAAGAACACGAAGAACATAAGACCCCAAAGAACAGTCGTAACTGCTACAGTGGACGCGACAGTGCGAGGACAGTCTTATATGCTACAGTACAACAGCACTTTACAATTATCGTTCTTTGTAACAAAGGTTTGTAACAAATATAATTGTTACAAAACCCGATTTTCACCAATTTTTCTCCTTTTCATCAATTATAAAACACTTTTGAGCATTAATAAAGATGAATTTTGAGCGTGTCTATAATATGAGGAGCTAAACCCCAACACTGGGACGACGGAGGAGGCCGAACTTCATAATGGGTAAATTTATTTTATTCTTTTTTATGACTTTTGCACTAATATTAATTGAAATATGATTTGATTTAATTAGTTGTCATTTGATTAGATGGGTCATGCTTAGCTTAGGTGATTTGATGTCCCATGCTTAACATTTACATCTAATGTTTTGAGAATCTAATTTGGCAAAAATAGAGTCCATGTTTATATTTCTTGAGCTAAAATTGTTGAGAATAAATAAGTGAACCTTATGTTATGAGGATTGGCTAAATCCTTAGTCCCAGTACCTCTTGCACCAATTGTAATATTATTGTATATTTTTATTAAATTTAAAAACTCGAATCTTCACAAGTCTCAACGAGCCTTTTACTACAACAAAGTTGAAATCACATCAATTGGATTAAGCAGAAGGTTGAGAATTTATTGGTCTCAATTCTTACTTCAAGGCAGTCCTCACCAATGTGTTGAAGAATCTTGTGTTTCTAATGATGTTTCTGAGTTTGAATTTCGTATTGGAGTTGGTGTGTACATATCAAAAGGTTTGAGTCATCTCCGCTTCATTCAGTTTTTTATCGAGTTTGATTTGAAGTTTCATGAAGCTAATATGAAGTTGTGATTACTGATGGTTATTAGTGTAAAGTTGTATTTGATCCTGATGCTGTATTGTAATATCGTCAAGAGGATTAAGCATGATTTTGGATCTAAAAATTCAGTTTTAGTGTTTGACCTCTTGATTATTTCAATTTCCAGTTTGGTTGTTTTGGATTGAAATCTCTTACCTCATCAGCTAAAATCTGAGTCTCTGCCGGTAATCTCCAACTTTCTCTTTAAATTACTTTAGTTTTAATCTCTTGTGTTCAACTTCTACATCGTTATCTCAACAACAGACAATTCCTTCTTCCAAAGTTGTTTTCATCATAACTAGATTTGTGGCAACTAGTTTTTTCATCAGTTCCTACTTGTGCTGATACCTGGAGGTTTTAGATCTGAGCATGCCTATCTCTGTTACACATTGTCTAGATTAGAGAGAAGCTTGATGTTGTTCCATTTGAAAGTGAGGAAAATCTCTCTCTTAAATCGCATATGTTCATTGATGAGTGTATGAAGTGAGTGTTTGCAACACTATATATGCTTAATTTGCTTATTATCAGTTCATCTAATTGGTGTTAGTTTTGGTACAGTCCTCGTCATGTGTGAAATCACGAGTGAGTTGGCTTGCAAGTTTAATGATGAAACTGGAAATGTTGTTATGGGATTGAAATTGGTGAGATATATTAAGTATAAGTTGATGTTCTCTTTGATTAGTCTGCATTCAATTCTGAGTGTAGCCTACTATCCTTTATCTTGTATCTCTATCAGTTGCTTTTCTTTTCAATTTTGTGCATAATAATGGTACTTCATGAGTACTACAATAAGATTTTTCACATTTATAATAAGTTGGATTGTAAGTTGTTTCTCAAGCTTCCTTCAATTTATGATTCTTATTCATCATCAACTACTATTGTAATTTTTTATGGGATTCAATTAAATTTGGTATCAACTGTTGTAGTCGATACTGTTCGGAGGAATAAACTGTAGTAGTTGACACATTCACTGAGGGATCAACTTTTGTAGTTGATACAATTGCAAGGGGATTGACATCATTATCTTTACAGCATACTTCTAGTACACAAGTTTTAGTGTGCAGCAATTTTGGTGGTGTACTGTTATTATATGTGGTTTCTACAATGTTGGTGATGAAATGTTTATAGTGGTTAAAATGTAAATCATATCCTCCAATCTACTTTTGGAAAAGTTTTGAGGCTTCACTACCGGCTTATTTAGGCTCTGCAAGTGCATTTTCTTGCTCTTATGTCAGCAATTTCACTTGCAAATTTTCAGGTATGCACCGTTTTCAAAAGTATTGTCACAACAACCACTACGTACTGTTGCTGTTCTTTATTTTTTATCTCTACATTTTGGTTCCACTGCGAAGATTAATTCTATATACATCAATACCTTCTACTGAACCAACTACTGCATCGTGTTTGTTCTTATGCTACATCCGTTGTTATTCTGCTATGCCAATTGCACCTTATTTCTTCGCCTTTTTTGTTTTTGCTGATTACTCTCTTACTTTTATGTAACGTGCATGCGTGTGTCATATGAGAGTCCAATATCAAGTGGTCTTTTTATAACCCACTAGAGATTGAGGGAGGGTAATAGCACAGTGTACTGTGCTGAGAGAATGAGTGTGTCATATAAGAGTCGTGTGCAGTAGGATCAACGGTTACAGTTGATACAAACAGGGATCAACTGTTACAGTTGACACACATGTTGTAAGTGTGTTACTCAGATGTGCGTCTGTAAGAGAGTTATGAATACCATGTGATGAGACTGTCTGAGTATATAAACTCATGTCCAGTCTGTAAATCAACAACTTCTTTTATTCAATCAAATATTTGATTCAAATCGTCTCCAATACAATGTAGACATTCAATTATTTGAATGTTAACAATTTTGTTTCCATGCATTGGATTCCTGGTACATGAGCCCCATTCTTTTGCTCTTTAATACAATCAAGTCAACCATATATAATTAGGACTACAGTGACCGCAATTCAATTGATAATAGATGAAAGTGGAGAATGTTTTTACCCGCCACAACTTTTTTGTTTTGATGGTTGATGGCTAGTAATCCTACAATAACCCAAAAAATCAGAAAAGTCGGAATTATAGTTCCGAGCATGATGGTATTGTTTTATTTTTATGACTTTTTGTTGGCGTAGGAGTAAAATTAGTTTGTTTTAATCTATAAGCTCTAGTTGGTGTACCCTCCACCGGGTTCACATTAAAAAACGTAGTAACCCATTTGATATCTTCAGCCAATCTGATCTGATTTTTAGAATGTAATGTAAAACTTATAATTAGATTTTGATTTTGATTTTGAAAATAAGTGGATGAAATGGTGGCCACTGAGAGCGCGAATAAATTGTTGGGGGTGGTGATGCAGCTTTGGAGGTGAAAGCATGGAAGAGAAATGAACAGAAGAAAAGAGAAGGGAAGGAAAAAATAATTAACATGTGTTATAAAAGAAAATTCACAACAGATTTAACTCGCAAATGACTTATTTTAATCGAAAATTAAAGAGTTTTACTACAAAGCTTATAACCGGAAGAGAACCAGTAATCCCAAAAATATCCTTTAAAACAATGAAATTCTTATCAGCTGATTCAGCTTCAATAACCTAAGAGTTACTCTTAGACACATAATGTTTGTGGCTCATATATTGATATATGCTAGTCCATTCAACCAGAACATTATAATTAAATACTTCAGTATCTCATTCGCCGTCAATCGATGAATAAAATGATCGAGGTCATTGTTAGCAATCGGTTTCGAAGAATTCATGCCTAGCTAGGCCGTATTCCAGTTGTATTTTCTCATCTATGTTAATTACAAGAAGAGCATATATTACCTCAATTATTTCAATACCAAGCCTAAAGATATTAGTTTTATTCATCCAACGTATTTTTTCTTGGATTTTCGTGTCTTGAGCACCTGCCCCGTCAATGCATTTGTTACCTCATTTTTCTTATGTGAGATCATGAATAGAGATCCCTACAATATCTTTCCATCATTTGAACCACCCGTAGGAAAATCATGTTTTGATACAAAACAATCAAAACTAGCATCATTCGAAAGTTGCAACTAGTCTTTTCCTGAATCATCGATATCCATTCTCTGGAAGATGAACAATTTACCATAACCCATGTTTTCTTATTATAAACCTTCGTATAAAAATAAAATAAGAAATATTTTTGGCCATTTTTCCAATTCCTGTGATGGTGGTTGAATTTGTCATACAAATGACTACAGTATCATCTTTATAAATGTTATGACCTAAAATCAAACAACTTAAATCAAGACTATTATCAAATAAATTAAAGGCATAACATTCAACTTTGGGATGCAAAGAAAGTTAAAGGTACCAATAAACACTAATCCCTAATCGACATTAGGGTACAACAAACTAAATTATTAAGACGGATTAACGCAAATCAATGTTACAAGGTCAAATATTATAAGAACAGTAAACACAAGATTAAGGATATCAGACAAACAGATCCAAACTTCATATCCCCTGTTGTTGTTGAATATCCACAACAACCTAAAGAGGAGAAAAGATGATTGAAAGCTCAATAATTTATGCATATCTATATCACATCTAGGGGGGGGAAAAGAAATTGAAAAGAGAAACTCAGATCCCTTGTTGTTGATGTATCTAACATAATAATACCCACAACATCCTAAAAGAGGAGAAAAGAGATAGTAAACAAAAAACGACAATCTGAAGAAATACCTTGTGATAATAAGAATCACAACATACATTCGCACAAGGACCGAAAAGAGAGATAAAATTAATACGATAAAACAAGTTGAAATGACCTAAAATTTCGTCACATCTATATCTATAAACTATTCAAATATGTTCCTCAGATCATAAATGATTAATCACCCAAAGGTTAGCTTAGATTTTATTTTATTTTTAAAATCAGAGAGGAAAGAGAAAAGAAAATCTCATAAACATTTACTAACACGGCGAAATAAGAGTTTGATTTAACCTGTCAGCTGTGATTGTCATCATATTATCTCTTTCGAAACCAAACGAAGCAACTAGATAAAATAAAAATCAATAAAAAAAAACAACAAAAATTACAAAAAAAAAACTACATCCCAGTTGAGAAACGAACTTGCAATTAATGTCTGAATGCACTCTATTACCGATAGCGGCATCCCAAGCTAAGATTGGCCTTAGCCTTTAATCTTAAGTCCTAGTCGGTCTTAATATAATTCTTATACGATTATTTCTTTCTTTCCATAAGGTTCAATTGACAGGTGTAAATAACAGATCCTTATAACTTTTTTTGACCTCAAAAAGTAAGATTGAGACCAGGTTTCAGGCAAACCCTCTATTAAACTAGGAAAAATCTATTCCCAGTTGCAAGTAGGAGCTAACTTGACCATTATTTTTAAATTTTGTTCCTAACCCAATATCTATTTTTTTTTTCATACTAGAAATCGAAAAGTTAAGTTTAAATGTATATCCAAACTATGGGTGAGCAATGAGTAAACCTTGTGGATTTGTTTCCCCACATCCGGTCCATCTAAATGGCGGGTGCTAGATTTCCATCCATGTCTGATCCATCATCCGCGGGTGGATAGGTTGGGTGCGGGTGGATCTGCGGAGTTGTATTAAAAAAATTAATTAGTAAGATGAAAGTAAAACTAATAAAAAGATTATTTAATTAACCTAAATCATCTTTAGGTAAATATCCTTACATGTTTAACTAAACGCTCTCCACCTCTCTACTAACAACGTGTAAAACAAAAACTTCCATAGTTGAATAATACGAAATAGATATACGACTAGGTAAAAATTACTAAATTTACCTTCATACCTTACAAAAATATCCTTAACCTAGTGGTTGTGGGTATCCAATGGGTTTTTAGACATGCACCCAGACCCGATCTAATATTTAATGGATTGTTGGGAATGGACCCATGCCCAACCCGTGAACGGCACCCGCCAACTTACGGGTGGATTAGGTCGGAATCACGGGTTGGACCATCCATGCTCACCCCTGGGATTCCAAACATCGTGTCCCTGATCCATAAGTCCTTAAAGGATGCCTCCAAACTCCAGGCCCATGTACTACAATTGGGCTTGAGTTAATTACTCCATGGAGGGACTAATGTAAGAATGATGTTTTGGGGACTACTCAAAATAGGTGGGGGACTACTCCTTCATTTTTTGTAGGACATTTGAAGTAGTTTTGGGTTATCCCTTATTCAAAAAAAAATTTAATACCAAATTTACCCTTGGTGATTAAATTAGTTAATTTCCTTCTTCTTCTTCTTCTTCTTCTTCATCTTCTTCTTCTTCTTCTCCAACATCAACCAAGAAGTCCGATTTGATTAAAATGAAAATCCGCAGGTAATTTCCTTCATACCCATTCCTTTGAATCGTTTTTTGTTGAAGAAATCGATTAGAAATCATCAAAAACCATTGAAAATGGTCGTTACAGTAGAGATTTCGGCTAGGAGAAATTTTGAAAACCCTAGATTTTGGTAACCGAACTTTCAATATGAAGAACAGTTCGGCCAATTAGGATTTTTTAGGTAACCGAACTATGTAGTTCGGTAAGCTCGCAAAAAAAAAACGTAACCGAACTCCTTCTTTATATGAAAAATTTGAGTTCAGTTTAGTCGATAAATTTATATAGGTAACCGAACTTTGATAAAATATAGTTCGGTTACTTCGCAGTTTCTATGTGGTAACCGAACTTTGATCTGTCAACACCAAACTTGTAGTTCGGTTTTTAAGATGGTTGATTTCGAAATGAAGGTTTTGGGTACTTAGGTATACTTCAAATTTAGTTAATGTTGCTTGAATTGACAAAAACTTTCGGAAAAATGAGAAATTTATAAACTGATTTCGACCATGGAAATGAAGTTCGGCTACGACATCTGAAGAACAGGTAGCCGAACTCATCTTCAAGTGTAGTTCGACTAATGGTTCTGAAGACACAGGTAGCCGAACTCAGCTTTAATGGAGTTTTTGCTTTCAGAGAAAAGTTCGGCTAGGAAAAAGAAAGTTGCGACGTAACCGAACTAAAAGTTCGGCTGGGAATTTTTTCTCTCGACGTAACCGAACTCAATATATTGGTTTTCAGGAAAAAGTTCGGTTAGTAGAAATAAATTGAGACAAAACTGAACAAAAAATTCGGCTAGGAAAAAAACGAAAAAAAGTTGCGACGTAACCGAACTAAAAGTTCGACTGGGAATATTTTTTTTGCGAGGTAACCGAACTTTTTTCTGAAAGAAAAAACTCCATTAAAGTTGAGTTCGGCTAGTTCGACAAACTGTTTCACATAATTCCTAGCCGAACTTCTCTCTGCAACTTTCATTTTCAACTCATTTTGATGATTACTTCTCATTTCTTCAACCAAAAACGAATGACAAGTAATGGGTTTGTGAGAATATCTTCGTTAATAATTTAAATTAAGCTATATACATAGAGGTTGTGGTGGTTGGTGGTGGTAGTAGTTGGAGGTGGTAGGTGGTGGGCGGTGGTGGTGGGCGGCGGTGGTGGGAGGAGGTGGTGGTTATATATATATAGGTGGTTATTAGGTTTGTTTTAAATTAAATTAGGTTAAGGGTAGGTTAGTCATTTCCACATTTTAGGACACCCCTTATAAATATAGGGTAGACATTTCTATCACAAAGTAGTCCACACTGTTTTGGGGTAGTCCCCAAAACATCGTTCTAATGTAACGATACATCTCATGCATTGTGGTCTGTCCGCCTCTGTCAAGTTCATCACTCTCAAAAAAAAAAAAAAAAAATAATAAAAAATTTCTCACTAGGTTCCGAGAATAATCTCTTATACAACACAGAAGAGTTAAGGTATTCAGTTTTTTCTCCCTGTTTTATTTATAAGGTTTTCAGTTATTTTGCTGTTTTTCATACTTTTTATTTGTAATTTTTTTCTATTTTATACCTTTTCTTTCTTGTCTGCAAAATAAAATCTGTGTTCAATTTTATTCCTTAAAATGAAACTGAAAACTTTGTTCATTCATAACTTAACTAGTTCTAGAGTTTTGTATCAAAATCGGGTTACTTGGACTTTTACCAATTGATGAGTTTTATGTATATGATTGAATGTCACAATGAAATCCTCAAAAAACAAAAACAAAAAAAATCATGTCATGTGTTGAAAATTTGGGGCTTCTAGCGTGTTTGGAAATGGGATGTGGAAGTTCTCCAGGACTTATAATGCCATTTCAGTATATACTTGTTCATGGTTGTTGCTTGTATAATTTTGTGGCAGTTTTTTATTTTAGTGAATGGCTATCTACTAATTTTGGTTTACTTTTTAGGAACTACTTCGAAAACAATATGGGTGTGGGAGAGGATAGAATTAGTAAACTGCCTGATCCGTTAGTTCATCATATATTCTCGTTTCTTCCAACCAAATGTGCTGTTACCACTACCGTATTATCGAAAAGATGGAAGAATCTCTGGGTATCTATTCCAGTACTTGATTTTCGCAACATGCGACCTCCTAGAATCATTTTATCAAGGTGGAGAGATGTTGAACAAGCCATCTTGGAAACGAATAAGTTCATGGATTTTGTGGATTGGGTATTGATTCAACACAATATGTTAAACATAAAGAAGTTTTGTCTCAATTGTGAAAATAGGTATTTCGATCATAAGCGGGTGAATTCATGGATCACGACGGCAATGAAATGTGAAGTTGAAGAGTTCATTTTTTCTGGATGTTTCACATACCCAAGCAATGGCAAGATGATTCCTGAATCCCTTTTCACTTGTGAAACGCTAACTACGTTAGCGTTTCTGTTTACAGAACAATATTTGCTTGAGCTTCCAGTGCCAATTTCTCTTCCAAGACTTAAGACCCTTCGGCTTACGAATATTGTTATATGTAATGATGAGAAATTGGCAGGGAGTCTCTTTTCTAGTTGCCCAGGACTTGAAGAATTGTGTTTGACCAATTGTCGCTGGGAGAATTTTTATTTCATATGCATTTCAGCTCCTGCATTGAAGTCCTTCACTCTAACTGGTGGTGCGACTAGTGGAATGGAATTTGCCAAGGTCAAGATTGATACCCCAAATCTTATGTCCTTCACTTTCTATGATTGGCTGCCGGAAGATTTTGTTGCGGATAGTTTTCCATTGCTACATGATGCAGATATATGCTTTAAAGGCCACATAGAGAACAGATCTGGTCCTTTATCCAAGTTTGTAGAGAAATTCTGCAATGTAAAGATCTTGAAAATTTCAGGTGCTTACTTTCAGGTATGTTGTTTGCTTACGCTTTAGTGTTTCTTTCTTAGAATCTTAGGTAATTTGATTATTCAAAAGAGTGACACTTGCTTCTTCTAACTTGGCCCAAAGGACAGTAAGGTCCTCAGTTCCATCTCTCTTGATTTTACATTTCAAAATGTAATGTACAATAGGTTCTGCTCATACCCGTCTGACTTGAACCTGACAAATGCATATGTACTCTACAATCAATAGGATGTGTAATTGTTTTCACTTTAGTATCATTTTTTTGTATGCATCGTCATTAGATTCTCGAGCGCACAAAGGTTATGTCTAAAAGCTTCCCTACCTTTGGTAATTTGATACGGTTAGAAGTGTATGATATTGATCAAATGAAAACATTACTCAATTTTCTAGAGCTCTCGCCAAATTTGGAATCGCTTGTCATCGATGAGGTATATTACACTTCTCAAATCTGTTTGTCATTGCTGTAGCTTTTTATTAAACAAAGAAAAGAAGCTAAACAGTTTACATCATTACCTACTTCATGCCCTTTTTGATTTTCGTCACATTTTTCTGAACTTGAAACATCGAGTGTAGGTAAATTTTACTGGCAACGGCAGCGGCCATGTTTCAACATTTAAGGTAGTACCTCATTGTTTGGTGGTAAGCCTCAAGTCGATTGAAATTCGGAAGTTCACTGGGTTCCTGGAGATGGTTAAATATGTTTTGAAGCATGGAAGAGTTCTTCAAATGGTCATTATTGAAACTTATTATTCTGTGGATCCTACGGATCGGCGCTACAATAACAAGCGCTATAACAAGAAGAATATCGAAGCCAAGAGGGTTGAAGCTTTAAATAAGAGTCTTATGACCATCTTAAGACAAACTCCATGGGCTTCAGCAGGTTGTCATTAAGTTTTTAAGCTCCTAAATGCTGTTTTTTCTTTTTCTTGTCAAACCATAGAACATGTTGCGAGTTTAGGCTTTAGATTTTGTGGGCAAGTAATCTGAAAAGTGAACTAGGAAGCACTTTTGTGCGTTGGAACCATCTAGCATAACTTTTATTGTTTAGCTTGCTTCAGCTTCTTTAAAGTGGAAAAGTCCAGCAGACATCTATACGAGAGCAGGGCACCTTATTCAGTTTTTTTAACAGCTCTTGCCTCCTGCCTTTGCAGTAACAAGAATTTCAGTGTATTAGCGGATATTTTTCAAACTTCATGAAGCTAGGTTTTTCAAACTGGAACGCATCGAATCCAATGTTGTGGAGGTAAACAAGTATATTGGCTATATTTTGAACCATCCCAATTCTCTTTTGTTCATTTTTCTTTCATTTTTTTCAGTAAATGTTGAATCTTGAGATTTATGGAGTTACATTCCAGTACGGGTATCACTTTGAAAATCCAGAGTCTAATTTATGGAAATTCTGTTTGATCAATGCACTGTCTTCCTAGTACTTCATTAATCCCTACGTTCAAGAAATTAGAACCTGCTTGTACCGAAAGTTTTGTGTCATATAATCCCCATAGCTTATTCAAACACACACTATTCAAATTACACTGAATCTAGGCAGACTGCAATACCGACCAAGCACGAATTGGTAGCGGCGCATAGGTTATGAAAGATAGTTTCGGAACACTAATCCTGACCCTCGCAACTTTTCCTCCATGAGACAATCAAGTGGCTTGGCCTTTCTTAAGTAGGCTTTTCTTTGGGACATTTTCGTGGGTTTTCTCTCCTACACTTCCATTTCATTTTGAACGATTCGGACTAGAGCTGGCAAACCAGCCAAAAACCCGCGGGTTGATCCGCCCGTCCCGTGAAAAACCCGCTCCCGTCCCGGCTGGGTCCTAAACAAGCCGGGCACGGGTTGGAGAAATGTTGGCTTGTTGGAGAACGGGTTAACCCGTCCCGGCCCGTAAATCCGCAGGTTAAACCCGTATACCCGTGTGAGTCATATATATATATATAATTTTACCCATTTTATAACCCTAAATATCTAAAATCTTTGGCCTTCTTCTTCTTCACTCACAGCGTCAGCCATCAGAGGATTCAGAGCCACCACAATCACCACCTCTTTCTCCTTCTTCTTTTTCTTATTCTTCTAATCTTCTTCTTATTCTTCTAATCTTCTTCTTCTTCCCCATACATAGAGCTAGGGTTTTAATTTAATTACCATGTTAAGTTAAATCAGCGACCGCGGCAGCCATCAGAACCACGCAATCACCACCTATTTCTCCTTCCTCTTCTTCTTCTCCATACAGAGAGTTAGGGTTTTAATTTAATTACACTGTTAAGTGAAATCAAGCAATGAAGAAAAGGCGATTTTGGTTGAGTCTGATGAAATCGAGATGAACTGAAGAAGGTGGATAAATCAGAGAAAATGAAGTTATGTGATAAAATTGGAGATGTGTTTATATGATTTAAGGGGTTTGAACTGTTTTGAATCAAGAATTCAGGGTTTGATTTATCGATGCATGACGAGATTAGGGTTTCTGAAAATTACAGCTGTTATTGTTGTTGTCATTGTTAATGAATTTAGGGTTTTGAATCTGGGGTTGAGAATGGACTGAAATTGCTTGGATTTGAAGATGGTATTGATTGGAGAAAAGTTCTAGAGAACTGCAAAGAAGATGTCTAGAATGGGTTGTTGGTATGTAATCTACATCTTGCTTTTCCAATGTTGGTGACTTTGATTTTTTAGTTACATTAAGGATAAAATGGCTTGACGATCCCTGTTTTTGATTTGCTGACATACAAACTTGTTTATTTCAACATACATATGAGTTCAATATTCTAGTCATTTGCTGGTTTGAAAATTCTGTTTTCCCCTGGTAATAAAGCTGTAAAATTAGTTGTGGTGGTTTGATTAAATGGTGCTTATGAGGAAATCTGTTAAGAGTTGTAATGGGTTTGTCATCTGTGTTTGATTTTTGTGTTGAAATTGAATGATCTGTGTTTGATTTTTGTGTTGAATAGAGATTGAAGATGGTCAAAAAGCTTAAACAGGACCACAAATTAACTTAATTAAGTTTAATTTTAACATTAACTAAATAAGCCGGGCTAACCCGTGAACCCGCAAGCTTTACCCGTTACGGGCGCGGGTTGAAGAAATGACCACCCATGAAGAATATCGGCCAGCAGGTTTTGGCCCGTGTTAACCCGAACCCGTGTAACCCGTAACAAGCCAGCCCCGGCCCGCCCATTTGCCAGCTCTAATTCGGACCATGGTTTTATTAGGCCACCTTCCCTATAGTTATAAGGGATGTCCTAAAGTGTGGAAATGACTAATTTACCCTTAACCTAATTTAATTTATAACTAACCGAATAACCACCTCTCTCTATAACCTAACTAAATCATTAACAAAAACTAAATCAAAATAAAAATTATAGCAAACCCAGTACAAGTAATTTTTCACAAACCCATTACTTTTAGAGGGCTCATTTTCTTCTCTTCTTCCCTCTTCCTTGTCGTCGTCGATTCAATGAAATTTTCACAAATCCATTACTTTTGTTTTGTTTTTAGCTGAAAAAATAAGTATTAACCATCAAAATGAGTTGAAAATGGAAGTTGCAGAGAGAAGTTCGGCTAGGAATTATGTGAAAAACTTTGTCGAATAGCCGAACCTAATGGAAATGATGATCATGAAGAACGGTTTGGCTATTTCGCAAAAAAAATTCCTAACCGAACCTACGTCGCAAATTTTTTTCCTAACCAAACTAAAGTTCGGTTACGTCGCAATTTTTTTTCCTAACCGAACCTTAGTTCAGTTATGTCGCAATTTTTTTCTCCTAACCAAACTTTTCTCTTAAAACCTATATTTTGAGTTCGGTTACATCGCAATTTTTTTTCCTAACCAAACTAAAGTTCGGTTACGTCGCAATTTTGTCTCCTAACCGAACTTTTCTATGGAAACAAAAACTCCATTAAAACTAAGTTCGGCAACCTGCACCTTCAGAGATATTAGCAAAACTACATCTGCAGATAAGTTCGGCTACCTGTTCTTCAGATCTTGTAGCTGAACGTGTTTGACTTAGACCAAATTAAGCTATAAAATATCTCATTTTCAGAAAATTTTGGCCAACTCAAGCAACAAAAAACTAACATTGACGTATACCTCAGTAGTTTGAAGGTTCAGATTCAATTTTTTTTAATTTTTTTTTCGAGAAACTCTTTTTCTTCTTCTCCTCCTTCTCTCAGTAATTTAATTTAACTTTTTTTTTTTAATCTTACACTAATCATTAATTATGTTAACCTAATGATTCAACTAATCATTACACTAACTTAATTGAAATGGGTAATTTTGGTATTAAGATAAATATATGGATAAGAGGAGACTTAGTTTTACTTAAAATATCTTTCCAAAAAAAACAACAATGGTCCCAAAAAAAAGGGGGAAAATATTGTTTGGTCCTTTTTTATCTGGGACCACAACAATTTGGTCCAGTGGGAAAAAACGTTTCCTGTTCGGTCCATAATTATTTAATAATATTTAAATGGACACAAATACCCTTCTGCGTTAATTCTTATTTATTTTTTTGTAGCAGTTCATTCTGTTCGATGAACTATCAGGTTTTTTTGTAGCAGTTCATTCATGTTCACAAATATTCTATGAACTTCGTTACACTTCATTAAATTCTACAAAAATTTCGTTATTACAAAAAATCAAAGTTCATTCTTTCAAATGAGCACCTAATAAAACCTATAAGAAAACCGAGTTCATTCTTTCAAATAAACTCCTAATAAAAACCTATATGAAACTAGAGTTCATTCGTCAAAATAAACTCGTAATAAAAACCTATATGAAACCAGAGTTCATTCGTCAAAATGAACTCCTAATAAAAACCTATATAAAACCAGAGGTCATTCTTTCAAATGAACACCTAATAAAACTTATAAGAAAACCGAGTTCATTCTTTCAAATGAACTCCTAATAAAAACCTATATGAAACAGAGTTCATTCGTCAAAATGAATTGCATCAGCATCATCATCGTCAACAGCAGCAACATCAAATCTTTCATCGTTTTCAACAGCAGCAGAGAAGAAAGAAAACAGAGTTCATTTTAATCAATGAACTTCATCAAATTCATCATCTTCAACAGTAGCAGTAGCAGTGACGAAGAAACCCATAAATCTATCATCGTCTTCATCATCTTCATCGTGTTCATCATCATCATCTTCAACCGCAACAGCATCAAACAGAGAAGAAAAACAAAAAATCTTGTCGCAAATCGTCATCTTGTTCATCATCTTTATATACTCATCGTCTTTATCATCTCTGCCAGTCGTAATAATCATCTCTGCAAAATTAAAACCCTAAAACTCATACAAATCTTCATAGTTTATGCAGCAGAAGAAGAAAAATAGAGAGAGAGAAACTATATCTGAAAATACGGAGGTGAGAGAAAGTAAATCTGAAAATGATTTCCTCTCTTTCTTGATAATTGAGTATATATGTCCTACGGGTGACGTCATGGATGATGTAATAGTCCCAAAAGGGTATTTCTGCCACTACAAGATGACAATTACATCATCCATGACGTCACCCTAGGACAAAAACATAATATTTAGGACCAAATAGTAATATATATTTTAAAAATGGACCAAACAGATAGTTGACCTAGTCAACTGGACCAAACTCTCTCTAATATATTATTTCTATGACCATATGGTATTTCCTACAAAATAAATAAATAATGGTGCCCAAAAAAACGTTCTTCATTTTTGTTGGAAGTTGCATGGAGTCTTGGACGATGGGGTAGTACTTTTCTATAGCATGCAGTTTCGAGAAAAAAAAACTTGCTCGTGCACAACTCGAACATTTATGAACTGGCACCGTCACAACCAATCATTATATATTGGGATAATGCTTGCAAATACACATTACACTTGATACTTCATAGTACTGACTTCTTTGATGACATTCGTATTTTAAGAAACTAGAAGTGGTAAGATTTACAAATATAATAAAACCTCAAAATTCCTTTAAAAAAATCAAAACAATAAGTATAACAAAAGCTCCAATTCAAATAGCTTAGACTGTGGGGTGTGCTTGTTGGTCGATATCTTCTTCGTGATGATCGGGCATAACGTTTTCAGCCGCAAGCCCAGGATTTTGATATTTCATTTCGTTTTCAGGCAGCACTGGATTGGGACTCTGCGTATTGGCTTCCATTTCGTTTCCATGCATTGGCTTTCCTGGCATATGAGCCCCATTCTTTTGCTCTATAACACAATCAAGTCAACCATATATAATTAAGACTGCAATGAAAGAAATTAAACTGATAATAGATGAAAGTGGGTACCTGCTGCAGCTTTTTTCTTTTGATGGTTGACGACTAGTAATCCAACAATAGCCCAAAAAATCAGAAAAATAGGAATTACAGTTCCGAGCACGATCGGTACTGTTTTCTTTTTACGATTTTTTGTTGGCGTAGGAGTAAAATTAGTTGGTGTTAATCCATAAGTTCTAGTTGGTGTTCCCTCATTTGTTCCTGGTGAAGTTTCAGTTTCCGTTCCCGTATCGGTTTCGCATGTGGCTTCATCAGAATAACACAAGAGCTCCATTCCTGTTAACCTGAAATGAACAACAGAAATAGACAAAACATGTTTGATTTCTGACATAGTTTTCATAAACTCAGTAATAAAAGTGATCCAACTTCGGTATAATGGACATTGTTCACTTACGTCAGCTCTAACTTCTTCTTATTTGATAATGAAGTAGGTATTGTTCCATAAAAACTGTTATATGCCAGATTCCTACAAAGAAATGAAATATTATTCAGAATTACGATACTTAATATTCAATTAGTGGTGCAACTTCTTTCAACGTTTTTATTGAAGATCAAAGAGGAAAAAAAATACGCCATAGCTAGGGTTGAGTTCGTGAATGATAACGTGATTAAGGAGAATCATAGGTGAAGGAAGGAGATGTAGAGACAAGAAGGAGAATATCTTATTAGAGAGATTAGTAGTTGTAATACATAGGTTTCTTTATATACATATAAAGTGGAAACTAGATGGACTGCACATCCTCTATAACAATATCCGACATTTATCCGTTTTCGTTTATAAAAAAATTAGATTTTTGTTTTGAGGCATACAAGGTAATGACAAAATAGAGTCACTATGTGGTAAAATCAATAACCCCTTATCCATCATATTTTTATCACAACAATAATGCCCTTACTTCATTAGTGTTAATGATAATAATTAGAATCTAATATTAATGATTAGTACTTAATGATAATGATTAGTGGTTAATGTCAATGATTATATATAGTCTTCGTTTCAAAGATATTTTTTATTTATTTTAAAGATAATTAGGTTAGGGTTTGTTAAAGAAGAAGAATAATAAATTAAGCTTTTGAGATTTGCTGAACTAATAGATAATTAAGGGTTGTTAATACAGAGGCAGACTTCTAAACGAGGTTTAATGTCCCTTTTATAAGTTGAATTTGTCAAATAATTGAATTTTTACAACCTAGATCTACTGACCAGATGAACGGTGCGGCTGATAAACCTATGCTTTTTGAAAATATACATTGGTTCAGTTGACAAGTAATCAGCCGAACTTCACTCTTTTAGGTTCGGCTGACAAGTTATCAGCCGAATTTCACTCTGAAACTGACGAATTTAGGTTCGGTTGATTCGAATAAAAAAGAACAACCAAACTAAGTATGTTTTTTAACGAAGTGAATTTCGGCCATCATTTTCATGTTTAATTATCAGTCGAATTGTTCTTCTGAAAAATTAAAAGAAAATAAAAAATAAATAAAGATCTGGGTTCCAATATGTGGATCTGAAGCTCATTCTCTTTGTGCAACACTTCACACGACTTATTTATATTTTTGGTTTTAATCAATGATCAAAGATCAATTAATCACCAATGAAAAATAAAATCAAAACGGTTTGGTTAATGATTAAATTAGGTTAGGAATGAAAATAATTTTGGATTTTGGTTAGTTTAGGTTTATGTTTTAAATTTAGGTGAAAGGTATTTAAGTAATGTAAAATAATTAAGGGTAACTTAGTACTGTTAGGACACTCCTTATAAATCCACCCTAGATAGGAAAATGGTTTTGTATTCCCCAAAATATTTGAGTATGCCTCAAAAATAGATTTCATTTTTTATATCCGCAAATCCATCCGAATCTAGTCCACTCATCCGCCCTCCCACGGATATCACAACCGACGAGTAATGGATTAGACTTGGGGTGAAAATCTCAAATCCGCAATTTAGATGGATTGGACGCGGGTGATACCTCATCCATCCACCCATCCGTAGCTCACCCCTATTCGACTATAAGTCCTAAGAGGATGCCTCCCGATTCTAGGCCCATGTAATACAATTGGGCTTGAGTTAATTACTCCATGATCGAGGGACAGGGACTAACGATACATCCAATGTTTCACAAATGTTGTTTTTTAGCGGCAAAGTTGACCATTATTCGTCACTGTCTCTCTCGATTTCTCACTAGGTTTCGAGAATATTTGTAAGGTTTTTAGTAAAGGTATGATTTTTTTTTCTTCTCTCTGTTTTAATTGTAAGGTTTTTAGTTATTTCTTCTTGTTTTCATACTTGTTGTCTGTAATTTTATACTTTTTCTTTCTTGTGTGCAAAATAGAAATGAGGGTTCAAATATATTCCCTTTGAATGAAACTTAAAACTTTGTTCATTCATAACTTAACTAGTTCTAGGGTAACTTAACTAGTTCTAGGGTTTTGTATCAAAATGGGGTTTCATGGATTCTTACCAATTGATGAGTTTTATATGTACGGTTGATTGTCACAATGAATTCCTCAAAAAAAAACAAAAACAAAAAAAATCATATCATGTGTGTGAAAATTTGGGACTTCTAGCGTGTTTGGAAATGGGATAATGGAAGTTTTCCAGGATTCGCCCCGAAGGGAGGGAGTCCCTTTTATGGCCACTTTTTTGTAAAATGAAACCTCAAATAAATTTGCAATTTGATAAAAAGATTTTGGTAGTGTGCACTTGATAATACCAAAATATCTCTTCCTTTTAGTCCAATTACTATAACTCCTTATGTATCCTATTCTTTTATGGGTATAATTAGAAAGCAAACTTTAATATAACATATCTAAAAATTCATGCCTTGGAATTTCACAAATTTTATCTCGCTGGAAAGGTTATAAAAAAATCTACGCAATGAGTAAAAACAACAATATCAAATTTGGAGTTTTTACGAAAAATTCGTAGGTGTTTATCATTTTAGGCACAATTTTAGAAAATTAAATGTATATCCATTATACAAACCACCACAAAAGATACATAATACTTTATGTAGCCATATTTTGGTTTATGCATCAACTAATTTTCCTTTGTAACTAATAAAACGATGTACTAATTCCGTTTCAAGAAAAATGATATTTTCACTTATGTCTCAAAAATGACATTCTGGCAAAAAAAGAAAGATATGTAACGCGCTATGCAATCAAGAGTGTTTCGTTTTTATTCGGTCGGCCCTCCCCCGTGGCAACGGTATTTTAGTATATAATTGTTCATGGTTGATGCTAGTATAGAAGTATAATTTTGTGGCAGTTTTAATTTTATAGTGAATTTCTAGAGTGTTGATTTTTGTGTCGATTTTATTAAGTATGTGTTTGTTTGAACTTTGAACATGAATAACTTTGGTTTACTTTTTAGGAACTACTACGACAACATTATGGGTTTGGGAGAGGATAGTATTAGTAAACTGCCTGATCCATTACTTCATCATATACTCTCGTTTCTTCCAACCAAATGCGCTGTTTCCACTAGCATTTTATCGAAAAGATGGAAAAATGTCTGGGTATCTGTTCCAGTTCTTGATTTTCGCAACATGGAACCTCCTAGAATCATTTTAACAAGGTCCGGAAATTATTATAAACAAGCCATTATCTTGGAGACGAATAAATTCATGCGTTTTGTGGATAGGGTATTGATTCAACGCAATATGTTAAGCATAGAGAAGTTTTGTCTGAATTGTGAAAGTGGGTATTTCGATAATAAGCGAGTGAATGCATGGATCAGAACGGCAATTAATCAAATGTAAACTCGAAGAGTTCGGTTTTCATGGGTGTTACTCATGCCCAAGTAATGGCAAGATGATTCCTGATTCCTGATTCCTTTTTCACCTGTGACTACGTTAGACTTTCAGTTTGTCGAACTATATTGGCGGCTTAAGCTTCCAGAGACTATTTCTCTTCCAAGACTTAAAATCCTCCGCCTTACGAATCTTATTTACAATGATGAGAAATTGGCAGGGAAGCTCTTTTCTAGTTGCCCAATACTTGAAGAATTGTGTTTGACCAATTGTAGCTGGGAGAATTTTGATTTCATACGTTTTTCAGCTCCTGCATTGAAGTCCTTCACTCTAACTGGTGGTGCGACTAGTAGAATGGAATATGCCAAGGTCAAGATTGATGCCCCAAATCTTATGTCCTTCACTTTCTGTGATTGGCTGCCGAAAGATTTCGTTGTGGATAGTTTTCCTTTGCTACATGATGCAGATATATACTTTCAAGGCGACATAAAGAGCAGACCTGGTCCTTTATCTAAGTTTATAGAGAAATTCTGCAATGTAAAGCTCTTGAAAATCTCAGGTGCTTACTTTCAGGTATGTTGTTTGCTTACGCTTTAGTTTTCCTTTCTTAGAATATTAGGTAAATTGATTATTCAAAAGAGTGACACTTTGGCTTTTTCTAACTTGGCCAAAAGGACAGTAAGGTCCTCATTTCTATCTCTCTTGATTTTACTTTTCAAAATGTAATGTACCATAAGTTCTGCTC
The DNA here is from genome assembly GCA_023531105.1 of Papaver atlanticum. Taxonomy (NCBI): domain Eukaryota; kingdom Viridiplantae; phylum Streptophyta; class Magnoliopsida; order Ranunculales; family Papaveraceae; genus Papaver; species Papaver atlanticum. Next base: position 435,472 of record JAJJMB010004716.1, on the reverse strand, counting down.
ATACCCTCTGACTTGAACCTGACAAATGCATATTTACCTTACAATCAATAGGATGTGTAATTGTTTTCACTTTGGTTCCATTTTTTTGTATGCTTCGTCATTAGATTCTTGAGGACGCAAAGGTTCCGTCTAAATGCTTTCCTAGCTTTGATAATTTGAACCTCTTGGAAATGTATGATATTGATCAAATGGAAACATTACTCAACTTTCTAGAGCTCTCGCCAAATTTGGAATCGCTCATCATCGATCAGGTATATTACACTTCTCAAATTTGCTGTTGCTTTTAATTGAACAAAGAAAAGAAGCTAAACAGTTTACATCATTACCTACTTCATGCCCTTGCTGATTTTCGTCATATTTGTCTGAACTTGAAACATTGGTTGTAGGTAAATTTTACTGGCAACGGCAGCGGGCATGTTTCAACATTTAAGGTAGTACCTTCTTGTTTGGTGGTAAGCCTCAAGTCCATCGAAATTCGGAAGTTCAATGGGTACCTGGAGATGGTTAAATATGTTTTGATGCATGGAAGAGTTCTTCAAATGGTCATTATTGAAACTTATTATTCTGTGGATCCTACGGATCGGCGCTACAACAACAAGCGCTATAACAAGAAGAATATCGAAGCCAAGAGGGTTGAAGCTTTAAATAAGAGTCTTATGACCATCTTAAGACAAACTCCATGGGCTTCAGCAGGTTGTGTCATTAAGTTTTTAAGCTCCTAAATGCTGTTTTTTCTCGTCAAACCATAGAACATGTCGTGAGGTTAGGCTTTAGATTTTGTGGGCAAATAAGCTGGGAAGTGAACTAGGTTGCTCTTTTGTGCGTTGGAACAGTGTAGCAGACATCTATACGAGAGCAAGGCACCTTATTCAGTTTTTTTGAATAGCTCTTGCCTCCTGCCTTTGCAGTAGCCGGAATTTCAGTGTATTTACGGATAGTGTTCAAATTTTCATGAAGTTGTTTGATCAATGCACTACTATCACTTGATATCAGTGCGTAAGTTATGTAAGTGGGCTTTCTTTGGGTCTGCAGGTTTTCTTCATTGGATTTTCTTTTTTACGCTTTCATTTCTTGGAAGTTGTTTGGAATATGGGGTAGTACCTTTTTCGTTTTTATATAGCATGTCGTTTCTGGAAGATTTTTATTTATTTTGCTAGTGCACTATTCTGAACATTTTTAATATAGCAACATCACAACTAAACATTTGTACTGCGATAATACTTGCAAATACACATTATACTTATAGTACTGACTTCTTGATGAGATTGGGCGTTTTCACTCGTATTTCTTTTAAGAAACTAGAAGTGGTAAGATTTACAAATATATTTAAAAACTCTAAATTCCCTAAAAACAATCAAACAATAAGTTTATCAAAAGATCCAGCTCAAATAGCTTAGACTGTCGGGTGTGCTTGTTGGTCGATATCTACTTCGTGATGATCGGGTACAACGTTTTCAGCGGCAAGTCCAGGATCTTGATACTTCATTTCGTTTTCAGGCAACAGTGGATTGGGACTCTGCGTATTGGCTTCCATTTCGTTTCCATGCATTGGCTTTCCTGGCACATGAGCCCCATTCTTTTGCTCTATAACACCATCATGTCAACCATATATAATTAGGACTGCAATGAAAGCAATTAAACTGATAATAGATGGAAGTGGGGAATGTTTTTACCTGCTGCAGCTTTTTTCTTTTGATGGTTGACGGCTAGTAATCCAACAATACCCCAAAAAATCAGAAAAACTGGAATTACTGTTCCGAGAACGATCGGTACTGTTTTCTTTTTACGATTTCTTGTTGGCGTAGGAGCAAAATTAGTTGGTGTTAATCCATAAGTTCTAGTTGGTGTTCCCTCATTCGTTCCGGGTGAAGTATCTGTTTCCGTTCCTGTATCAGTTTCGCATGTGTCTTCATCAGAATAACACAATAGTGGCTCCGATCCCGTTAACCTGAAATGAACAGAAAAAACGGAAAAACAAGTTAGATTTCTGACATAATTTTCGTAAACTCAGTAATAACAGTGATCCAACTTCGGTATAATGGACATTGTTCACTTACGTCAGCTCTAACTTCTTATTATTTGATAACGAAGTAGGTATTGTTCCATAAAAACTGTTATATGCCAGATTCCTATAAAGATTAAAAGGAAATATTATTCAGAATTACGATACTTAATATAATACACAAATTTGAAGGAAATTTTAAATTTGATACGGATCAAAATTCACTGGAAATAATTACTTACAACACTTTCAGTTTCGGGAAGTTGGCGAAGAAATCCGGGAATTCTTCTACGAAAAGGTTATTGCTGAGGTCTCTGGAAAATTTGTATGGCATGAAGTTAGATCAGTAAATTCATTATAGTTAACTACAAGAATACAAAATCTGATTATACCCACATAATTTCAAGTGCATCCATGGCACTAAAGTCTGGGATAGGTCCATATAGTCCAGCGTTGCTGAGATTTCTGTAAATTCATTGGAAAAAATAAAAAAAAATTATAATTTTTGACTAGGTCAATGAGATTGACCACATGAACCAAAACTCTCGAACAATACCAGCAGTGATTTTTTGAGATCACATCGGCTAAATGATCTCAAAACTTTGTAATTGTATCCTTATATATATGAAACAGAGATAATAAGTTGAGATTTTATCGTACAATGCTGTTATTCTTGGGGTATCATCGGAGCTACACTCAACCCATGACAGTGGTGTAGGAAGGCATGGATCATCACCAGATGACATATCGATGAACTTCGCCAATGTCTCCACTGATAAATTAACATAATCAAAATAAAAAACACGTTAAAATTATAGATATCTTGACACCCAGATGAAAAAGAAAAGGTAACACGATATCGATAATTAATGAGCCTCGATAAAGCTATATGTTCATACCATCCGTGGAATTCGTTTCGCCTGTTTGTGCTGATCCTTTTAGAATGAACAGAGATGAGAAAAACAGTACTACTAATAAAAAATGAACAAGATTGCCCGTAGTACTCCTCATGGTACTATGAAGCAAAGGAAGCTAGAGCACAGAATGATATGAACTAACAAACAAGAGGTAGAAGATATGACTGCTATAATTACTTGATTTCGATACAGATATATATAGTCATTCAATCTTGGAAAATGATTGAAGTTGCTGAATTTTCTTTTAGTAAGTCGACCATATGTGTGCAAGTTGGGTTTAATATTATCCTCTCTTTGGCTCGAACTCTATAGTCAAATATGTTTGAGGTCTAACATGGAGATATTTTTTTTAGGCATCTCATATTTGTTTCCAAATTAACTGCTTTCTTTAAGCAAACACTGACTTTTCATGAGAAGTTTGTATTTTAGCTAATTAATTGTCAACCATGTGATAGTTCCGATCTTCGGACTTTGATTGCTTTGATTCAACTGGGCAAATATTGTAGAGATGCATGCATGCATGAATATAGATATCGACCAATCGAGTTTAGTATACATCGTATCGTAATGTGAAGCTAATTTTCTGTAATTTTTTCCTCTTGCTCAGAGTTTATTGCAAGTCAAAAATTCTAACTGGTTTGAAAGTTTGATATGGATTGATGGGTCGATCGGGCTCCATACTTGCATTGACTAGTCTTAATAAATCATTATGTTCTTAGTTCATAGTTGTCAACTTGTCATGTATTATTAAGCGGAAAAAATGAGAGAAAACGTGTAAGTTGATCGCGTGCAAATGTTACGATGACTATTACAATTGCATTTTGAGTCTTAACGACAAAGTTGCATCAGATGAGACTCGTAAAAATGTTACAAATTAAGTAGCTAGTGCAAGAAAATTAGAAAAAATAATTGTTCGAGTTTTTTCAAAATAAAATAATTTTAAACTCTCTGAAGAAAGAAATTGGGTGCTAAATCAGAAGAAATCGAAACTTGTAAAAAGTTAAAAAAGCTGGAGCTTGGAGGACGATATAGTGTGATTAAAAATTACATTTAGCTCGTCGTAGAGAAGGCCGTTGTATCAAAATTATAGGCAACCATTCCCATGTGCACAGTTTAAAAGAAAAGAAATGTTCCGGCTGGTAGATGAAATTAATCTAATGATCTATCAAATTTTATAATAAAAGTGAACATGAGTAATCCTTATCCGGTTATACCCGGAAAATGCTAGCGTGACCGACCAAAAAATCCCGCCTCTAATAGATGCCAGGGCCTATTTTATCTTATTGACGATCCAAATGCTGAGAACGCGGCATGGGCCGTCCATTCACCTTTCGGGATGAAAATTGGGAGAAACTGGTGAGTGTATCACTTCCGATTATACTGTATACACATATATCATATTCTATTTCTAGATACAATGTGTTTTATCAATAAAAGTTTGTATTTAGAATTCCATTTCTAGCTCACAAACGGGAGGATTTGTGTCCTATATCCCTTTGCAACACAATTTATAAACTAATATCGAAGATAATAGCTCTCAGAATGAAAAAGCACATGAATGCCATAATCTCTCTCCAATGCAGTCTGCATACGTTCCGGGGAGAATAGTTTCAGAAAATGTTTGCATTGTTCAGGAGCTAGTTAAAGCTATGAAGAAGAAAAAAAGAAGGTCAGGTCACCTAGCTCTAAAAATGGACATGTCAAAGGATTTTGACAGGTTGGAGTGGGTCTTTCTTATTGAAGTTTTAAAGAAATTTGGTTTCTGCGAGAAGCTATGTCAGCTGGTTTTTCAATGCATTAGCACAACTCAGGTGGAGATTAATGTTAATGGTTCACCTTCTAAACCATTCAAACCAACAAGAGGCATAAGGCAAGGGGATCCTCTTTTCCCCTACCTATTCATTCTTGCAATGGAGGCCTTTTCTCGGCAGTTGAATCATTATGAACAAAAAGGACAGCTCACAGGTATGAAGATTTCAAGATCTGCACCTAAAATAAACCACTTGTTATTTGCAGATGACTTCCTCCTTTTCTGCAAAGCAAATCTGGTTCAAGTCAATAAACTTCTTCAAGTCATAGAGAATTCAGTTCATGCTATGGACAGTTGATAAACTTCAACAAGTCTGTTGTATTTTTTAGTAAGAATGTTGAGTCATCTTACAGTCAAATCATTAGTGGCACACTTCAAGTAAGACAGCTTGACATAAAGGATGAAAAGTATTTGGGTTTACCATTCTTTGTTGCAAGGAACAAGAGGATACCATTTGCTACTCTTATTGATAAAATGGAATCAAGGTTAACAACATGGATATGTATTAACATGTCTGAAGCAGCCAGATCTGTCATGATCAGAAATGTTACCAATGCCATTCCAGTCCATCACATGTTAAGTTTCAAATCCCAGATGCAACTATAGACAAGATGAACTCTACTCGGTAAAAGTTCTGGAGAAATAAGAAAACCAATAAAGGGAAGCACTTTATATCATGGCGAAGTGTCAATATTTTTAGGTGGGTTAGAGTTTAGAGATCTGCAGTTATTTAACACAGCCTTGTTAGCCAAGTTAGCGTGGAGACGATGTACGGATGATTCTTCTATCTGTGCAAAATCCCTAAAAGCTAAATACTTCAAAAATGGAGATGTCTTCAATATTGAGCACAATGGAAACTCCACGTGGTCTTGGAAAAGCACCAGTAGTGAGCTGGCCTTCATTTAAAAGTATAGTTGTTGGAGTTTAGGCAATGGCAGGAAAATCTTGATATGGAAGCATAGATGGATTGCTGAGCTTGATTCACCACCTATTCCCAAAGATGGTGTCATTAACCATCAAGACTTCACTTATGTCCACCAACTGTTCAATCGGCACACAGGTTATTGGGATCAAAACCTTATATTCTCTCTTTTTGACGCTTCAACAGAAAGATTAATTCTTACTATTCCTATTCATCGCCAACATGAAGATAGAATGGTATATATGGACCCTTGAAAGGAATGGGTTTTTTTCCCAGTAAAATCGGCTTACAGGAAAATGTTTGAAAAGAAAAATATGAACAACTCAGTGGGAATAAGAATGCAGTCCATCTTCAAAAGGTTGTGGAAACTTCCACTTCTACCAAGAATAAACCAGTTTTTATGGAAGTGCATCATGGATATCTTGCCATCTAGGGATAAGTTATTCCATGTAATACAAGACGGAAACTTTGGTTGCCCAGTTTGCTCTCAAGATACTGAAACTGCTTCTCACAGCATCCTTGAATGCAGTCAGTCAAAAAGAATTTGGTTTGCGATTTTGGGTATTACTATCCAAGATAACAGTCAACTAGCTGACTGGGTTTGTGATTGGTTTGATAGGTTATTAGCTCACCAGATAGCAGAGATAAATGTTTGCAAAATAGCCATCGTGGCTTGGTCCATCTGGACAGACAGATGTGACAGAATTTTCAAAGGCAGCAATTCTTCAGTGGACGCAATCATCCATAAGTGCAGGAAAGAGATAGGAGAATGTGAGGCCAAGATACAATCAAAACAAACAGTTCCTCCTCGATGCAGTAGTATTAACTCTCTTTGGATCCGCACATTAGAGACTGTTTTAAAATTAACTCAGATGGTTCTTATCTCAATAATGTTGGTGGCATCGGTCTAATATTACGTGATTTTGCAGGTTCTCATAGGGGATCAAAGTGCATCTATCTAGCTGAAGCACTGAATCCAGAGCAAGCTGAGTGTAGAGCATTGTGGGAAGCAGTTCAATGGGAAAGAGACTTACATATGGAAAGGGTGGAATTTGAGCTGGACTCTATGCTTGTAGCGGATGCAGTGAATAAAGACATCATTAACTCAGACTGGAGAATGAAGAATATGATCCTTGATATTAGAAGTTTCTTTTCAAGTTTTAGTCTTTGGAAATGTAGTTATGTGCCAAAAGAGAAAAATAAAGTCGCAGACATTTTATCAAAGCTAGCTAGAGTTGAAAGGTTAAGTAGTGTTTGGCTTTTAGATCCTCCTGAAGACATTGTAATGCAATTACAAGGGGACAAATCACATGTAAACAGTCAAGTTTAATCCAATCAATTCATTCATTTTCAAAAAAAATAAAAAAATTTACAAAGCTTCTGGAGAAATTCGGGAAATTGAGCGGACGTATAAACCACGTCTGAAACTTGGGCGGACATATAATGAGCGCCTCATTGGGCGGACATATAACTGTGCCTGACGTGAGACGTACATTTAAACTATGTTTGATATCAAGCGAATATTTAATGTTCGCCCAGTAGACAGGCGGAGTTATTTTCTTCGCCTAGTGGGGAGGACATTGAACATACACCCAATTCAGATGGAGTTTCGGTGAACGTCTGATGCTTTATTGTACGCGTACCACCAGAATGTTTGATCGCCATAGGCTGAAAAATGTTGGCAATTAAATATGATGTCATATATCCTTCATATTCGTTTTCCACCATAGCCGATCCTGTGTCTAGAAGGATCTTGTGCGAAATTTTTTGTAGGGGGTTTTCTAATGTCTAATATTTTGTAACAATAGTAAACAAAAAGTTTCCATAATTTTTATTTGATTTGAAAAATTATAGACTGTGATGTAGTAAACGGGGACGATAACGCGTATTTTATATAGGATCAAAAAAGAGTATTAAATAGGCGCTCCTTTTGTTGATGTCAATAAGAATATGCAAGGAAAATTCAAATGACACTGCCATGGGTTATACTACTAATACACTTGTGAATATAGGTAATAATATTATAAATATTTTGGGCTAACTTGTATGTGTCTGATTTTAAACAACTACAGATGGGCTGCTTGGTGGATTGATCCGTTAAGCACTTCCTTCAGGTCAGGCGTTCGAGTGCGGGTAGAAGCTTTTTTATTTATTTTTGGAATACCATAACAAGAGATTACAGTTTATGATTGTTGGGCTAGGGACGAAAAAGGCCCTCCATAGAGCTGGGTCATGTCCGGTCGTACGACTTGCACTGCCACAGGCTTGGTTCTGTTTGCCACATCCACACTCTTAACTTCAAGCGACATATTTTTATTTATCAACCTATTGCAAAAAAATAAATAACAAAATAATAAAACGCTCACGATCCAAATATGCATTTGTGACTAACACTTTGTTTGTTTTTTCCTAACTCATCTGAGTCGTTTGAATCTGACTCGTCTGGATCTGACTCGTCTGGATCTGACTGATATCACCTAACTCATCTGGATCTGACTCAATATGTTTATTTTTTGAGTCAGATCCGACTCATCTGACTTAAAAATATGTGAGTCAGTGGCTTGCTCCCATGAATCGGGGGAATTTTATTCCCTGACTCAAATGGTTCGAATCATGGGTTTGGTCTGAATCAGATCGCGAGTCAGACCTGTGTCAAAATAAAAAAATGAACGGTCTGACATCTGACTCGAGCCGAGTCATTGTCCGAGTCAGATTCATCAGACGCCGAGTCACCAAAAAACTAACGCAGTCTAAAAATATCACGCCATGTGTCGATACCTTTGCATGCGTATCAACAGTTTTAAGATATTTCAAAATTGTTTAATATACCTACGCATACCTTTTGGTCATTTGAAATAGCTCAGTGGTACAACGATTAAACCTTAGCTTTACTCCTCTTGTTTAATGCCCATTTTTCTCCTTCTTTTTCTGTTAATTGGAAAGCTCATAGATCACTTTGTTTCTGTTCCATTTGTCTCGGTGGGGCGAATATTATAACCTCGCCTAATAACAAGAGGATGTATTATGAACGTATGGTGGGGCGGACTTTATATCAACCCCCACACAGGCATCCATTATAACACCGCCTGGTATCAGGAGGATATAATTAATCCTCACGTCTGGTATGGTGGAGTTTATACGTGCGTCTGTTCTGGGCGGACTTCATAATTACGCTTCACCATGAGGGGAACTCTTATATGCACCCCACTCTAGACGGTTATCATACCAACGCCTGTGATCATGGATGAGGTGCTTAATGTATCCTTCATCCTTGTCCCACCGACTTGAGATCATGGATTTTGTAGCTATAAATACGTTATTGATCGGCCATTCTAAACACACAAAAATTAGCTAAAACTTATCCCTCTTAGATTTTTCTGTATCTAAGAACTTTGAGCTGTCTCTTTTTGATTCCCTCCTGAGACTAATCCTGCTTCCTCCTATCACTGAAGCGGTCTTTGAACAACTATTACATTCTCTTCAAAAACTTATTATTAAACTCACTCCAATTACTTCATTTGTTTTTATGTACAAACACCAGCAAGCCAAACATACCATTGAGCAAAATTCAGTCAGAATAATAAAAAATGGTTCTTTTATCAGGTTTCGGCAAAATATATGGAAATGTGACCAAAACACTAAAGCAAGAATTTTCTAAAGTTTTCAAAATTGCATCTAACAAAGAATGCAGGCTGAAAGATTTAACCATCAATGGTAACTAGAGCATAAAGTTTTAAAGAGCTTTGAACATGGGGGAAATGCAGGAAGTAACAAGCCTACTAGCATCAATCATTGTTTTGCCAACTCTCACTTCAACATCAGATGAAGTCTCTTGAAAGCTGTCAAAACTATCTGGATCAAATTGGTGCCACCCAAGGTTCAACACTTTTAATTATGTGACTTGTTTTGCAGAATGCCCCGCTCACTGTGGAAAACCTGAATAAAAATATTGCTTGATAACAAACACCGGATGTTCTTATTGTTAGATAATTGTTAATGTTTTGGAAGGTTCCGGAAAGTTATGGAACATATTAGAAATCCTTTGCGTAGAGAAACACAAGGTTTCCTTGTTTAGGTTGATTTTCATATTTAGATAGATTACCTAAATAACATTAGGTTTCCTAGTTGGTTGCAATTTCCTTTTCCAAGGAGACTAATACTTGGGAATCAAGTTTGTGACTCCTATATAAGGAGGTCTAGACTATGTGTTTAAATATGGAATTCTCAATGGAATTTTAGAGGTTTTCTAGAGAATTAGAGAATACACAATGTAGTTCTCTAAGGTTTCTAGGGATTCCATCCCACCTCTTGAGGTGGAATTTTAGGGAAAGAGAGGGACCATTCTCAGGTGTTGTAAGATACATCGTTGGTGTTGAAAGAGTACATCGTTATGGTTTTGGGAAGATGTGGAAGACATCGTTTAGTGAAGAGAAGATCGCCTTGTTCGTTGATGGTGGAAGATCATCGTTGGTGTTGCAAAAGACATCGTTTAGAAGGAGATCATCTCAGTTATATGAGATAAGTATTATCTTGTTTGGTTAGACATTATTCGGTAATATTGGAGCGTTTTTGTTTAATAGAGTTATTTTAGGGTTTATGATCAACACAATATTGGATCGGGGTTTGTTGATTGATTCATCAATCATTAAGTGTGTAATTCTCTATTTAGTGGTTCCATAATAATGAAGAAGTCGTAACCGTTTTGGTGGATGTAGGCATATTGCCGAACCACGTTAAGTCTTGTGTGCTTTACTTATTGCTTCTATTATGTGTTTGCATCGTTTATCTTTCATTCTACGTCGATCCAAAGATTTAATGTCTTGTGGGTTAATTCTATTTGGATTTCCCTAACAAATGGTGCGATTAGTTTGGCTATCTCCCACAACACTACTTGCAATAGGAAAGAAGATTCGATAAGTTAACTATTCCTTCATTATCAATTTGCTTAAAGGGATACAAACTCAAGTGGGTTAAAAGTGAAAACCTGATGCAAGAATTAGTTGCTTGGAAACTGAGAATAGAGTTAAAAAGAGGTAGAAAAAATATAGCCTCTATCGTTCTTTGCCATATCTTGGATTGTCTTGGCTGAGAGAAAAATTAGAGTAATGGCTTATGAAGCTAGTAGAGATAAGGAAGTGATCATATCAATGGGGGTTAAATCCGCCATTTTTGGGGATTTGAAACTAAATTATTCAGGTCAATTATGTTTGGGGAGATAATTACACACTAGAAAAATATATTAGCAGCTAGAAGCTCTCCTATTGTTATGTATCGTATGTTTTATGGGCTTTATTTAATTGGGTAATCATTTATCTTGGGCTTTCTGTCATTGGGCTCTCCCTAGTTTCTTTCGAATACTAAAGTCCAAAGGCATTTGAAAATGTTTATATATCTATAGTTTGTGGTTTTTCCATAAATTCTCTCTTTTCTTCATCCTTCAATATGTCGTTGCTAGATCCGTTTTTCTTTTTAAAGTTTTAACTAAACCCCATCTTCTGTCTTTATGAATTAAATCATTTCTTCCATCAAACTTCTCAATCTTATATTTTGCCTCCATTATAGATCATTTCTACTGAAGCTTTGATATCAATTTGTTATAACAAATGGCTTAAACACAATCAAGAAAATGAAATAAAAATAAAATCAATCACATAGGCACACCTAACACAAGAGATATAAGTGGTTCGATCAGTATGATGTACATCCACTGCGAAGACGATAAAATGATTTCACTGATCAAACACGATTAAAAAGGTTATCCCCAGAACCCCTCTCAAGAACTCTAACCCCTTTCCGCCTCACACAATCTCTACAACTATTTCTCTTGCAACAAAATTAAGAGAATCATGTTTTCCTTCTATCTCCTAGCGCCTTTAGGTTATAAGGGAACTAAACGCACTCTTGCGCCAGAACAAAAGGTGCAGGCCCAAACAAAATACAAAGCCCATATCTAAGGCATATATGCCACTGCCACAACAAATTCTATCCCAAATTCTCACCAACTGATTAAAATGGAAAGGTTAGAATTTAGAATTAGAAATATCTAGGAATAGGATGGGATCGCTATGACATTAGTAGATGTTAACAGGCCTGGAAAGCAACAACCATTTCCAGCTGTTGTTTCTGCATAACAAATTTCTAAATTTGGACAACCATATAGTGCTAGGTCTGACCTAAGCAAGAATGAACATCTTCCACACATGTACAAAAATTCTGTCTCTATTATTCTTGCCTAGCCAAAATTGGCTGCAAAATTGAAGAATGTATGCCCATAACAATTCTTGATTTTTCTTTGAACTTTCAACTTCAAATGTCCTGTAAACCAATCAGTCAGCCGTCATTCAGACCATCTCATCATACACTCATCAATCATCATAAATGTATGTGGCCTGCCAAACTAGCTGTCGACATACACATCTGGAATTGTTTGTTATTTGTATTGTCCACTTCTTTGCTTTATCATCATTCCGAATATTTGATTATTCTTTTTGCTCCTTAGATATTGCGGCGGTCGTTATTTGAACACACAATGTCTAGTCTACCGATAAATCACGTCCATAAGTACACATTCTTGTGGTGTTCGTTTATAATAAGAATATTGGGAAAAAAACTAATTTCAAAGGTGGGCTTTTTTGCAAGGTTGTTATTTGATGTTATCAGATTCTACGAGAATTACCGGATAAGCAAAAACAACCTTTCAAATTTCCAGTATGTTTTCTTTCTTACAGTCGTATAAACTCCTACATATCTAGGAACTCCAAATTTCCAACTAAATCCCAAGTATGTGATACTAAATTGCCTCTTTATAGATGTACTTTGAGTCGTGACAGCATAGAGACATCTTCTGATGTACACGCTCTAGACATTTTAATCATTCTTGAGCAAGACATTCGCCAAGTAGAATACTACATCACTATCAGAGAACAAACGATGCTAACAAGTAGCGTGATTTTTCCATCATTTTTGATTATTTTTTCCGATTTTTTTTTTTTTTTTTAAGTATCTTTTCAGAAATTTGAAAGAGCAGCAGTTATGAACTAATCTTGAGCCTCAAAAGGCAAACGACATTTTTGATGTAAATAGTCGTTATAACGTGGTTGTAATTACTTCACTAATTAGGGAAGAAGCGGCCAGACCACAACTTTGATTAGTGACATTTACGGGCACACGAAAACGATCTTTACGTGTAAGATTTTGTTTGTGATATCATCACCACCTGTGATAAGTGGGCCCGTTAAGATATCTTTATCAAGAATGATGTTTTGGGGACTACCAAAAAAGGTGGGGGACTACTTTGTTATATGAATGTCCACCCTATACTTATAAGGGGTGTCCTAAAGTCTAGAAATGACTAACCCACCCTTAACCTAATTTAATTTAAAACCAACCTAATAATCACCTATATATATATAACCACCACCTCCTCCCACCACCGCCGCCCACCACCTACCACCTCCAACTACCACCACCACCACCTCCATGTATATAGCTTAATTTAAATCATTAACGAAGATATTCTCACAAACCCATTACTTGTCATTCGTTTTTGGTTGAAGAAATGAGAAGTAATCATCAAAATGAGTTGAAAATGAAACTTGCAGAGAGAAGTTCGGCTAGGAATTATGTGAAACAGTTTGTTGAACTAGCCGAACTCAGCTTTAATGGAGTTTTTTCTTTCAGAAAAAAGTTCGGTTACCTCGTAAAAAAAAATTCCCAGTCGAACTTTTAGTTCGGTTACTTCGCAACTTTTTTTCATTTTTTTCCTAGCCGAATTTTTAATTCGGTTTTGTCGCAATTTTTTTCTACTAACCGAACTTTTTTCTGAAAACCTATATATTGAGTTTGGTTACGTCGAGAAAAAAATTCCCAGCCGAACTTTTAGTTCGGTTACGTCGCAACTTTCTTTTTCCTAGCCGAACTTTTCTCTGAAAGCAAAAACTCCATTAAAGCTGAGTTTGGCTACCTGTGTCTTCAGAACCATTAGCCGAACTACACTTGCAGATGAGTTCGGCTACCTGTTCTTCAGATGTCGTAGCCGAACTTCATTTCCATGGTCGAAATCAGTTTATAAATTTCTCATTTTTTCGAAAGTTTTTGTCAATTCAAGCAACATTAACTAAATTTGAAGTATACCTAAGTACCCAAAACCCTCATTTCGAAATCAACCATCTTAAAAAAAAAAAAAAAAAAACCCCTTCTTCTCAAAAATTATTCTTGTAAAAACACTCAGCTAATTAATCTAACCTCACTAATCAATCATTACACTAACACTAATTAATCATTACACTAACTAATTTAATCACCAAGGGCAAGTTTGGTATTAGAAAAAAACTAAGTTAAGGGGTGGCTCAAATTTACTTCAAATATCCACCCCAAAATAGAAGAGTAGCCCCCCACCTTTTTTGAGTAGTCCCCAAAACATCATTCTTTATCAATCCACCTAAAAGCCCGTGTGCTTTTGTTCTTTCTTTTGGCCATCCCGTTACTATCGCTAGTTGGCGAAATCAACGGTCACAGGTAATCTCATACGAGTCATACCCCTCTTATTTGGTCACCCACTTTACAATGTAAGGTTGTATTCTGTGGCAAAACTAATAGTAAAACACCAAGGTAACCAAATTTGGAGTAAAAAAACTCCATTTAAATGTTGGGATCCATTAAAACTCCATATTAAACAAAACTGATACAAAAACCCCAAATTTATAAAAATTGATACAAAAACCCCAAACAAAATTGGTTTCATCTTATTTTTGCCTATTTTTTATCATGAAATCAAAGATTTTAATGATGAAACGGTAAGTTTATGATGAAACCAAATTTTGGTGGTATTGTTTCTGGTTAGTGGTGGTGTTGGTTGGTGGTGGTGCTTTTTATGGTGATGGTAGTGCTAGTATTTGTTGGTGGATGTGGCGTTGGTTGCTAATAGTGATAGTTGATGGTGGATATGGTGGTGGTGGTTGGTGATGGTATTGGTTGATGGTGAAGGTAGTGCTGGTGTATATTGATGGTGGATATGGTGGTGGTGGTGGTGGTTGGTGATGGTAGTAGTGGATATTGATAAAAACCCCAAATATTATGTTACTTTTATTTGGGGTTTTGTGGATGGATAGTGACACCTTTGGAGTTATAACTCACGGCCCGGTTCTGTGGTGCGATTTTACCAGAGTGTCCACATGACAGTTAAGTTATTTTTTTTAGTTGTTATAATCGAAATAAGGGATATTCCAACCACGTAGAATACATTGAAACTTTATATTTCCTTCTTATGGGATTATCAGAATTTTTTTATAGGGTGTTCTTCGTCGAATCAAACATCTTCTTCAAAATATATTTCATAAGACTTTTTCTAAGATAGTGTATTCATTTTAGATATGCTAGTTATCTTCTTTTAATTCTAGATATACGGTTTTTTCAGCCTAACAGGATTTTAAGATATAGTTATCTGACCTATTGAAAGTTGAGACGTATCAGTGGTAGTATATAATCTACAAAAAAATGTTAATGAAATCCTAAAAATTATATGGATCAATATAATAACCAAAGATATGTAACTAATTCCGTGAAAAAATTGATCTTTTGTTTTGATATCCATGTATGTCAAACATAAGGATGGATAAAATCCTAATTTTTAAGAAGGAAAAAGAACATAGATGATGATGAAGATAGGTGTTGATTACCCTCAAAAATTAGTTTCCCAAATACTTAGATTTTTAGTTTTGGATTGTATTTAACTTAAGTATGGGTTATATTAGAGTATATCACTCATACATAAGTAGCCGAGGTTATAATGCAAAAGACCGAGGAAACCTGCAGTCAAGGAACGTGCTAGAAAAGAGGATCGTCAGTTTACGAGATCTTGTAGTTAAGCTAAACTTGTATTACCTAGTCAAGTTAGCTATCTTCTAGGATTATTGGTTTATCCTAATTTCAATGAAGTTATCAACCACTTTGTACCCTTTAGCAATTACTTCACATTCATTACATAAGGGAAGACCCAAATAAGTTGTAGGTAAGAATACACTGTAGCATCCCGATGTATAAAAAACAATAGAAAGATCACCATCAAAAACAACACCAAAAATCTTACTTTTGGTAAAATTAATTTTCAAACCAGCTAGCATTTAGAAGAAAGAAGAACCAGTCTGAGATTTTCGATTTGCTAAAATATGCAACAAAAAAGATGAGAGTGCCATCTGCAAATTGCAGGTGACTACCAAGCATCTCGTCATACTTCACATGAAAACCAGACAAAATAAAAAAAAATTAAGCTATTTTGACCATGAATGTCAATGTCTCTCCTACTAACAGTAGCACTACCATTTATGAGCATTGAGAATTCACAAACTACACAACATTTTATCCATCCTCTTTATTTCTCACCAAATCCCATCGGCTTGAAAATTTCATTTAAAAAGTTCCAAGTCACATGATCAAAGGCTTTTCAAAATTAACTTTACAAATAAGTCCAGGTTACCACTTCTAATTCTAGAAGCAATTAGCTCATTGGCTATTAGAACACCATCCAATATTTTTCTTTTCTTAACAAAAGCAGACTGTTATTGAGATATAATAATAGGAAGTGTGAGTTTGAATCTTTCTGCCAAAATATTTGAAATAATTTTGTAAGAACCATAAACAAGGCTAATTGGTCTCAAGTCTTTAATCTCTTCAATTGAGTTTTTTTTAGGAATCAAAGTTATATAGGTATCATTTAGCCTTCAATTCAAAAAAGATTTGTGCTGCAATTCTTTTAAGACATTTAGAAAATCATATTTAATCGCATCGCAACACAAGAGATAAAAGCAAATAAGAAATCCCTCCGAACCTGGAGCTTTGTGTTGGCCCAACTTTTAATAGTAGAAAGACATTATTCTTCATCAAAGTCTCTCTCAAGCCAAGAGCACATCTCTTCATAAATATTATAAAAATGAAAGTCATCCATGGCACGGTTCTAGCTGATTGAGTTTGAAAAATACTTTGGAAGAAAGAAACAATACCATTTTTACAATGTAAATTTTGTATATTCACTCATTCTACCGGTGTCCGGGGTTTTCCAGAGCGATTTTACGAGAGTGTCCTCGTGACGGTTAAATTTTTTCATTTAGTTGTTATAACCGAAATTAATATAAGATCCCAAGCGTATGGAATGACGAAAGTCCATAGTAACACTTCTAGAATGACATAAGATATGGGTCCCCAAGATAACAAAATCCTTCGAATATACGTAGAAGCTTCTTTCTCTTTAACAAAATTAACTGCCACGTGCACAAGATAACAAAATCCTAAAACCCATATTAGAAACTAACGGCTTCCAATGGTTCCCTTGAGCACATTCTTTTTCTCGGGTTCTCCTGCATTGAACTGATTACAAAAACATAGAGGATCAAATCTTGAAAATCATGGATTTTTCACTTTTGAAGCCATTAATTCTAGGAAGTCTTGACCCTTGATGAACTGGAAGATGAGTAAAATTATACCTTGATAACATACCTGAGAAAATATGTTTCTCTACATAGACTTACTAACGATTGGTTGAGTTTGTTAGAAAATATGAGATTCTAAGCACATGAAAATGAAAAAAGTGGTAAATAGTAACAACCTTCAAAAAAGAATTAAAGTGTGATCTTCGTCAAATCAAGGGAGTACAATCTTCCCTGAGTACAAAAGCAGCTGGCAAGTTGTCCAAGACCCCACCAAAAAGAGCTGCAAAGAAAAAACTAGATCCTGATTTCACTGCCGAGGGTAAAACCAGACAAGTTAGGATAAAAGTGGATCAAAAAGGCAAGGGGATCAAAGAGGGAGAAGAACCAGGCTATCCTGCACCAATAAAGAGAAGGGAAACTGAGTATCATCCTTGTCGCCCACTGCCAGATATTCGTCAATTACCACTATACCATGCCATGGAACCAGGACAGGACAAAAAAAGGATACAGAAATTCTTCGACTATGCAAGCCTGACGTAAGTTAACAAAACAATACATCGCACTATACGAATGATTGAATCTTATAAAAAAAAGGTATGTGCGCCACTATGTACACAATGTTAATATTTCCTTTATGATTCTGCAGATCTGTAGCTTGGGAACTAACAACATTCGAAGATCCAACGGTCAGGGAAGAAATTCTGATTATGGGAAAAGTACTTCGTGAACTGATGTTCAACAAATATATGGACCAAGAGGTACTGCAGTTCTACGTCCATCGACGTTGCAGAGTAATTCTCAGAGATAGCTTTCGTCATCAAGATGATCAAAAGTACATGAGATGTGAAATAATGAGTCCTACTGCATGTGTAAGTTTATCAAAAACAAATCAAAAATGTCATATACAGATACTTTAATGATGTGTACATAGTTGAACACCTAATTGACATGGCGTGTTCTATGTGTTTGTAGATTTCTTTAGGTGTGGACATAGATGTACACCAGTATGCTATATGATTGATGACACATGCTCTATTAAGTGTTTGCATGGATGCTTGATTGTTAGATTTTATTTAGGTGTGTACATAGTTGTACACCTGTATTATACGTCATGGATACATCTATATCATACATCTATTTCCAGGCCCAAAATGTTTGATATGTAGTAGTGTACATGCTTGTTAGTTTTCTGGTCTGATTTAGGTGTACCTAATTCATTTTATTTTCCAACAAATTATTGATTGCAGTACTACGTGAAGAACAATATCATCAGCACTCTACAAACGCTTGTGGTTGATTTCATACGGGACATGCCTGACAATCTGGAAGTTCTTGTAATCCCCATCAATCACTCTACAGAACAATTGGCAATAGGAGTTCACTGGTCGCTTTTGAAGTTTGATTTCGAAGTTCTAGAGTGGAAATGGTACAACTCGTTGCATTTAAATAAGGACTATAAAGATGATGCACAACAACTGGCAAATGTGGTGCAGTTGGAACTCAACAAGAAGAGAGCGTTGAAGGGTGATGCACCTATAGAACCGCACGATATAAACATCATGCAATGCCCTGCACAAGGAATCAACCCGGGATGCCTGCTATACTTGTTACTTTATGAAACGAGGTGTGAAGAAAACAAAGAGTATCGAAATAGATTAGCAGAGGGCCGAAGACATTTGTCAGGAAATGAGAACAAAATTGGTGGCCAAGATGCTGAAAAAAGTCGGAGTGTATGAAAAGGTTTGGGATATAGCAAAGGATGAACAACACAAGGAGTGGCGCCTGAGTATGGAAATGAAACCATTGAAGAGGAAGAAGAGTTTTTAAGCTTCATTATACAAGATCACTTTCTGAATTGCTTCTAAACATTTTTTTTTATCTTCAGACAACTTTTCAAATTTCAGTTTTCAATACTATAAAGACCTTGAATTAATCTTTTTATTAGTTTCAATTTAAAACTTATGACTACTATAAAGACCTTGAATTAATCTTTTTATTAGTTTCAATATTGATGTGTTGAAAGTATACTTGTGTCAGTACTAAGGTGTATATTACAGGTTAGTAAAATATTAAGGTGTACATGATTGTGCACTGTTACTGACAGAGCAGAAATTTATCACAGTAATGGTACAGGAAGGTGTACATAATGGTACACATGTACTGACAGATTTATCCAGACCTGCAGAACTGAAAAACATAGAATTGAAACACTAAACATAGAATTGAACAGGCATTATCTAAATAAAACTAGTACCAATATACAGAACTGAAAACATAAAATATTACTAAACAAAATAGACTAGTGGCATCCATTGTACAGAAAGGTGTACATAATGGTACACAGGTAAAAAGACAGGTAAGAAAACTGAAGTGCACAGGAAGGTGTACATAATGTTACACATGTCCTGGCACTAATTATCTACACAAAATAAAATTGAAAAAGACATTACCAAAAGTAAAAACCAAACACAGAATCTTTTGAACAAATCAAACATAGAAAAAATCATCAAAGCATGGGGAGGGTATCTCTGTTGTGGTGACCAAGGGTGAAGCACTTTGTACACATCATAGGCCTCTTTTGCTTCTCCCAAGCATTCTTCTTACGCTGTGTTCTTCGTCTACCAGGTGGAGGAACATGAATAGGAACAATAACCCTATCACTAGGATCATAAGCCTGCGGCTTGTCATAATTGGGGATTGGCAAGATGATCTCCTGGTATGTCCCGTTGTACCATTCAGTGGTGAAGTATGGCTCAACAAATGAATAGATGTCCTCCCTCGTAGCTTGAATGGCAGCACAAGCATGTGCACAAGGAAAACCATTAACTCGCCACCTGTGACATGTACAAGTTTTCTACAATAGATCTACAGTATGAGACCGGGGAGATGCGACTTCATACAATCTTTCCATGGACTCAGTAACAGTCCAAGTATGACCAATGTCGATGTTTTCCTCTAGTAAAGCCTCAAATGTGGGAGTGAGCCTAGTGTTGAAAGTTTTTAGACCTTCTACCCTTATCGTAGAATTCATCTTCATAACCTTCAAACTAACATAATAAAAACACAAAACATAAAATCAAAACATGAACTATAAGGAATACACATAAAACATGTGTACAACAATGTACACATTAAGGAAATCCATGTGTACAACAATGTACACACAGTTGCAGAATCACAGATAAAACATGTGTACAAGTATCTACAGATCAAGCAAATCCATGTGTGCAACAATGTAGATAGATAAACATGTGTACAAGGGAAGATGTACACATCAAATAAAATAAATGAATGAAACACTAAACATAAAACTCACCGTATCGCATCGAGAAGAGCAAAAGCAGACAACTTTTTGAACTCAAGAATCCAGTTGTTGAACGACTCGGAAAGAGTTGAAAAGTGAGCACTATATCTGCATATAGGGAAAAATGCATTTGCCCATTTCTCCTTTGGAATAGTCCTGATATAGTTAGCAACATGTCCACATCCAATTGCATGCATGCCCCGCAAAGCTTCTTCAAAGTTAGCTGCTGTGTAAGAGTAAGTAGCTTTGTAAAATAAATCAATAACGTCCTTCGAATTCACATCACCTGATCCAACGGGGAGATTGCACTTGATGTGGTAAAAGCAATAGCTGTGATATGAATTAGGAAATACTTTTGGAATGCCCTGCAAAAGTCCTTCTCCACGATCACTAAGGAAAACAATCTGACGACCATCGACAACTTCTTTAAGATTCTCCAGAAACCAAAACCAGTTTTCCTTGTTTTCAGAAGAAACAAGAGCAAAAGCAAATTGGTAAAAACCATTGTTTCCATTGATACATGTTGCAGCCATCAAAGTACCCCTGTATCTACCAGTAAGAAAAGTAGCGTCCAAGTAAATCATGGGCCTGAGATACCTATAGCTATTCTTGCAAGCACCGAAACAAATGAAAATTCTATGAAATTTTCTGGTTCCATGATCAACTTCAAACTTCACATAACTATCGGGATTAGTTTCTTCAATTGCTTTGACATACCAAGTTAAATCGTTATACGACTTATCGTCATCACCAAATTGTTCTTCAAATACGGCTTCGTTCCCTCCACGGGCATGGTGATACTTAATATTGGACCCATAAGTCTTCTTAAAAAGTGACATGATCTGTTTGGGTTTTAAACTAGGATCACCCTGTATATTGTCAGCGATCAAATGCTTGACTAATTTGGTTATCACCGCAGGACTCTTCAACCTCAAACCAACACCATAGCAAAAAAAAAAAAAAAAAAAAAAAAAAAACCTGGAATAAGTAATGTGCACCACAATGTACACCTAATAAGATCTCAAAACCAACACCACATATTCAAAAAGAAAACACAGGCCAAACAAGAATATGTAATTTACACCACAATGTGCCACCTAAAAAGCCTACAACAAGTAATGTGCACTGATAGACGCATTATTGTGTCTAATATATCTCAATTGTATATATTGTTAGTGTTCGATTTTGTATTTATTTTGTTATTTTATGTCTTTGTAGGTATTTTTAGAGAAATAAGCTCTTGCGGCGAAATTGGCTGGAAAAGTGATGTTTTACACCCCAGGATAGAGTACTAAAGGCACCCCAGAAATGCACCGGAAGCACCTCAAAAATGTGTCGGAGGAACCCCAGAAAAAATACTATCTACGCCCAAAAATTACTATTTGCACCCCATAAGACAAGTGCTAAAGGGACACCCGTGCAGGATTAGGGGGAGGACATCTTCTTCTCAAATTCAAAGGAAAAATTTTAGCGGGAAATTTTGGCAGTTCACTGCGTAACTCCATGGACCAAATTTGGAGAGTTATGGTAGGAGATTTTGTCTAGGAATTGTTGGAAATATTGTGTCGTATCCAAACAGGATTGGTAAGAGCTTTAAATTCGATTGAAGGAGAAGATTTCACATAATATCGACAAAACAGGGCAAGCTTCCTCAGTAAAATTTCTGAGATATTTTGGGAAGGTTTGTGTGTGTTTCCAGCATGCTAATCTTCTTATGGAATGTGTATGAGTCTGTTGAGAGTATAAAGAATACAGGCAGACGCGTGAAGGAGTTGAAAAAGGAAATTATTCTCGTGACTATGAAGTAGAGAATAAGAGTAATCAATGAAGATTATATGGAGTTATTTCGGAGCTGAAGAGTATATAGGGGTGATGATAGTTCAGAGAAGGGTTGTCGAGAGTTTGGGGAGCTGAGGAGAGCCAGAGAAGAAGAAATCACAAGTTGCAGAACTTGGTTTTTGCTGCTGCTGCTGATGATGAACGCGAAGAACAAAATCCCGTAAAGGAAAGTCGTTGAAAACTGTCGCTTAATTGCGACAGTTCCCAACTCCTTCCCAGCGACCGCAGAACAGTGTCTACAGCACTTCTATTGTATCGTTCATTTTGACACGATTTTTGTGAGTCACAGATTCCTGTTTTTCACCATTTTCTTTTTTTCTCTCCATTGTAAACACCATTTGAGCTATAAATAAATCTTTTGAGCGTGTTTTCATCATGATGAGCTAAACCCCAACACTGGGACGACGGAGGAGGTCGAACTTCATACATGGGTAAATTTGTTTTATTTTTTTTTATGACTTTTGCACTAAAATTAATTGAAATATGATTTGATTAAATTGGTTGTCATTTGATTAGATGGGTCATGCTTAGCTTAGGTGATTTTATGTCCCCATGCTTAACATTTACAATCAATGTTTTGAGAATCTACCTTGGCAAAAATAGAGTCCATATTTATATTTCTTGAGCTAAAATTGTTGAGAATAAATAATTGAACCTTATGTTATGAAGATTGGCCGAATCCTTAGTTCCAGTACCTCTTGCACCAATTGTAATATTATTGTATATTTTTATTAAATTTAAAAACTCGAATCTTCACAAGTCTCAATGAACCTTTTACTACAACAAAGTTGAAATCACATTATGCACCACAATGTACACCTAAAACAAGTCTACATATAAAAGCATAAAAAAAAGAATTCGTAATGTGGACTAATATGAACACCACTAACCTGTGAATAACATTAGAATCTTTCAGCACGAACCGAGAAATGTCACCATTCACAGGCCCAAAGTGAATCCTCCAACCACAACCATCTTCTTGGCACTTTGCAGTAAAACGAGTTTTGTCATTTTTAAGAATACTAATCTTATGACCAGTAGCCATCTTGTACTTATCAACAGCAATTCTAACAGCTTTAACACCACCCATAAATTCTCTACCAACTTTGTAAAAAACATAAATCCATTCTTTAGAAATCAGAGGCTTGGCCTGGTCTGCATCATGATCTACCACCCTTACCATCTTAGGACTTTCAGTTACACAAGAATTTGAAGTACTAGAACCAGAACTAGTGCTACAACCATAACTAGTGCTACAACCAGACTTAGAACGAGAAGCATGATTCTGAATCACGTCAACATTCAAATAGAAATCTTCATTCTTAATAAGAATAACAAGAGCAACTAAACATTTCAGTTATATATCACCTTGTACAAAAACTAATTGATCATTATCCAAATAGCTGAAACGTATACTCCCAGGAGACAAAAGACCTCCAATGCTTGCATGCAAAATGCTTCAATTCATCTACGGTTGTCGAAGTATTAACAGGAAAAGCAGCAGAATGCTCACCATGATTCAAAACAGCATGAATAACCTTCTCAGACATATTTGATACCCCTACATATTACAAAAGAAATGATAATAAACATTTGAAGCTTCAAATCACAATTTCAGATTTGAATAACATAAAACTTAAACAGTGTACAGGAAAGTACACATTTAATAGAAGTCAAAACATCAGATAACAATAAAACTAAATCAAATACTCCATCGATTAAGCTTAAGAATCTTACTAGAACACATAATTGAATAAATCAGAAGCCTACGATCTAATATCAGTTCGATTTCATATCATGCATCATAAAACTAAAATCACCATCAAACAACAGTAAACAAAAATCGTTTCACGAGAATCAAAAGCTAATATATAACAAATATCAAATCAAGATCATACAAACAATAAGATGTAACATATCGAATTCATATAATCAACTCATAAACTCAGAAAAACTAAAATTCAGAAACAAACATAAAAAATTAGATGTAACAGATCGTACAACTAAAAGAAAACTAACCTGAGGTTGAATTCTGCTGCAGAAACAATCAAATCCAACCTAACCTCTATGAATCTGTTAAATCACCTCCGAAATCTATATCTGGATCGATCTATCTCTCAATCTGTCGTGAATTTAAATATAAGATGAAATAAATCGATTTAAGAAGACTTTCAAAGTAACCCGGAGTTGAATTATGATGAAGAAACGATTAAATCCTCTCTTAAACTGTTAAATCGCCTCCCAAAATTCATCTCTGACCTGCTCCCTGTTTTGAATTCATGTTTGAGATCCAAAAAATTCGATTTCAAAACACGCTGTATATATAGAATCGGTTCAAGGGTAATTAGGGTATATTGAAAATTCGGAAAATCAGGACTCGTCTTGCTTTTGGACTAACTCGTCCATGTTTGGACTAAATTGTAGCAAGCGGGGTTTATTTGGACTAGAGAGTACTAGGCTTCAGAGGAGTGGACTAAAGTGTCCAAAGCCCACTAACTTTGGGACTAAACGTCAATTTCTACATAATATTATTTGTGTGTTTCCGTCCTCCTAGTTGAACAATTTGGGATTGTCAACTACAAAAGAGAATAAGGGCCATAAGGCATGTCATAAACTCGATATGTTGACACTTGTAAAGGAGGGATTGCCTTATAATTAGATCCCACACGCTTTTAGTCTTGAACCTTGGCTTGGCCGTTCAAAAAATTGACATTTTCGGGCACTGGACCTAAAAGGATTGGACCAAGTTTTAGTGTGTTTTTTTTTTGTTAAGTCCAAAAATTTATTAAACAAAAAAACGTAATTACAAGCAGGAGTCACAAGGCCCCCTACCCCAAGTTTTGGACCTACACGACTAAAACATAAGACAAAATCAAATTCTCCACTAGAACAACCCGCTTGATTAATCATCCAGCTAGATGCACAATCAATCCTGGCCATACAATTAGGTAATACAATTATTTTGTGATTATAAAACAAAAATAAATATCAAATCAAATTGTGTGTAATTTGATGAGTTGGTGTGTCCTTACCAACTAACAAAGCCAGGATTAAAGTGCTTAATTTCATTCATAAATTCATGATTTTTTAATATCAAAATAAATAATAATGAAAGGTATGATTAATCAAATCTTGCAAATTATGTAGTTGAATTTGGGAATTAATTTTTAACCATCTACTTAATATGGTCCAACCATTTGGCAGTTCTAGAGTAAATGTTGTGCAAAGTCAAATCCTTTGGGTTCACACACAAAACCAGAAATTTGTTTGCTTCAAAAGTCAATAACAAGATTTTCCTCTTGGCCATGACCCATTCGCTTTTGCAGGCTGCACTTCTTTTCTTTTTTCCTTTAGGGTGTGACTAGCTATGTAGCTAGTTTGAAGTGTAATTTGGTTAAAATTAAGACATTTTGATTTTTACTGCTCATACCTCTTTCTTTTTCTTAGTCAAACGTTTTTCAAAGTTGGCCGGTAGGAAAAAGTTGGTTTTTACTGCTCATATTTGGTCGTGTTAGGTTTTAATAGGTGAGCTTCATTTGCAACTTTTCTCGTAAATATTTGTTAAAAAGAAATGAAAATGATTAACTCCGCGAAAGAAAACTTCCCGTAGAGAGAAAGATGGGGACGTATGTTGCCCATCACATACATATCCAAAAGCAAGAAAAGCCTGCCAACGACCATCTAGAAATGATGATACTTATATTACACTTTTTGGAAATACTCGCCGCCGCAAGAAAGTTATCAAATCTGTTAACTATATTAAAAGACATAGCCTTGAAGTTAAAAAGTTTGTATTGCTGGTTTCCAAAATGAATACTATTCTGGAATCTTTCTTCTTTTGCTTTGGTACATATCAATTAGCATCTTTAGGATGGCTTCGGAATCGATCTGGAATTCGATGTGATGACCACTCAATTCCACTGCCCACTGAAATGCTGCTTCTCCATTTTGCTCTAACAGTTCTCTAGAGTTCCAGCCGGAAGACTCTCATCTAGCTTCTTTGCAATTGCCTGCATCGTCAATCAGAGTTAATCCTATTGAAGAATCACAAACATATGGTAGCATTGATATTGCTATGCTAATCCTGTATCTGAAACTTCCTGGGTACGTCCAGCAGTTTAGGGGAGTTATTTTAAGATCAGGGTCTAGAAGAGGATTATAGAACAGAGTTTGGTTGATTTTATAGTTTACATCCTGAACATTTTTTGTTGAGTTTAAAAATTTCACAATAGAATTTGTTGTATTCCAGCTATTCTGGTTTTCCTTTTGGAAAACTTTGTTACAACGTGCTTTCCATATGAACCAACTTACCGTACTGCATAGTTATGCCCATCCTATGAACATACTATCTCTTTCTCTGGTAATGAACCAGCTGTTTATCCATTCGTGACAAGTACCCATATTATTTTTCACATAGCTCATTTGAAAATTTATGTGGTTCCATACTTGCGAAACAAAACAGCAGTCAAGAAATAAATGAGTAAAAGTTTCATTGTGATTGATACAAAGTTGACAGGTGGTATTGATGTATGGAAGAACAGCCACCACTCGCATACTATTTGGGAGAATCGAGCTAGCCATTTTCCACATAAACATCCTAACGGAAGGGGAGACTTTTAACTTCCAGATTAAGCTCCAGTCAGGATCAATGGTTTCACTGTAGTTTAGTTTTTTATACATAGACTTTACTGTGAAGTTTCTATCTTTTGTGAGGGACCAAACAGCTGTGTCTTCTGTCTCATTAGTGGGGATGTTAATTTCTTTTATTATGTTCACAATATTAAGGTCAAAACACGCCTCAAGTTTTGTAGTATCCCAAGTTCTATCAACTGTCATCAGATCACAAACCAAATTCAGATTGGTAGTATCTATATTCGGTTTGGTGATAGGTGGGTTAACTGTTGGAATCCAGAAGTCATTCCATATATCAATCTTATCTCCTTTCCCTATAGTCCAGAAGCAATTTTCTTGAATGAGATTAATTCCACTTTTTATTCCTTTCCATATCCAGCTGTCGGTTCTTTTAGGATTGAGATCGATGTGCATAATATCTTTATTAGGAAAGTAAACTGCTTTCAAGGTTGATCCCTACAAAGACTTTGGGTCTTGTTTAAGTCTCCATGCCATTTTGGCTAACATAGCCTTATTAAAGTGTTCTATGTTTTGAAGACCTAATCCTCCATTTTCTATTGGTGTGCAAACATTGTCCCACCCTTTGAGGTATACTCCTTTTGGGTTTTCAATATCTTTGCCCCACCAAAAATCACGTTGAATTTTGTTTATGTCTTTATATATCTTTTTTGGTAATTTAAAACATGTCATTTGGTAGAAACTCATGGAAGAAGTTACATTTTTGATCATTACTGTTTTGCCTGCAGTGCTCATGTTTATCCTCTGCATACCTAATAGTCTAGTTTTCACTAGATGAACAATGGGTTCGAAACATTTAATCTTAGACCTATGCGTGAACAGAGGCGAACCTAGGTATTTGTCTTCTAAGGGTATGTAATTTATGTTCAGATTTGTTTGGATCATGTGCATAATATCTGGATTCGTGTGAGCACTAAAGAAAACTCCTGATTTATTCAGGTTTATTAATCGCCCAGAGGCCTTACCAAAGTCGGCAAAAATTTTAACTAGATTATTGCTAGCTTGTGTGGTAGCCTTGCAGAAGACTAGACAGTCGTCAGCGAAGAGCAGATGGGTTATAGAAGGAGCTGTGTCAGTTATTTTGTGACCTTTTATCATCTTTAGATTTTCAGCGTGCATGAAGGTGCGAGTCAAGGTTTCTATACAAAACAGAAAAAGATAGGGGGATAAAGGGTCCCCCTGTCTTAGACCTCTCGTAGGTTTGAAGAAACCACAACGAGAACCATTCATAAGGATGGAAAGGTTCGTAGTAGATATACACTGGTGAATTAGATTACACCAGTTGTTAGACAATCCCATTTTTATCATTATCTGCATTAGAAAGTGCCACTCGACTATGTCGAAAGCTTTCGACATATCGACTTTTAATCCCATGAGCCCTTTTTTCTTTCTCATATTGTGTATTAGCTCATGCGCCACAGTTATGTTATCAGAGATCTGCCTTCCCGTGATGAATTTGGAAGGGGGAAATTAATTTATTTAGCAGAGGTTTCATTCTATTGGCAAGTAATTTGGAAATCACTTTATAGGCTGTATTACAAAGAGCTATTGGCCTGAATTCAGCTGGCGTAACTGGTTTGGGCACCTTAGGAATGAGAGAAATGAATGTGGAGTTAAGCTCCTTGAGAATATATCCAGTTCTAAAAAACGATTGTATCATTTGTATTAGGTCAGGTCCGGTAGTTTCCCAATTTTTCTGGAAAAAGTTAGGTGGGAAACCGTCCGGTCCTGGACTCTTATTAGGTTCCATAGCAAATAGGGTATTCTTAATTTCAGTGTCAGATGGTATGGCTTCTAAAAATTGGTTGTCAAGATCTGTAATGCTAGTGGGAATGAGATCTATTAAGTTATCATCAATTGTAGGATTTGCCGTTGTAGCTATCTGTTTTAAATGTTGGTTTAGGCAGTTGGCTATTTCATTCTATTCCTGCAACCAGTTATCATGTTAATTTTTTATCGTATCAATTTTATTTCTTCGGTATCTCTGCCTAGCAGAATCATGGAAGAATTGGGTGTTCCTATCACCTAAAGCAAGGTTTTTATCTTTACTTTTTATTTTCCAAAATTCTTCCTTAATGTTATACCAGTTGGTTAATTCCGATGTTAATTTCTTAAGTTCTCTAGCTTTTATGGTAGAGGGAAGGTTTTTGTTTGCTTCATCTAGTTTTTGTTTTATATTATTGATGTTGGTGTTAATATTCCCAAATGTGACCCTGTTCCATTTACTGAGTTCATGCTTAACTTTCTTGAGTCTTTTAGTAAAGCAATACGCTGGTGAACCATTGATAGTGATTACCCAGGTACTGTCTATGATTGTTTTACGCTGGGGATGATTCATCCAAGGACCAAAGTACTTGAATGGTTTAACCCCATCCTGCCAGTTTACAAAATTATTGAGGCATATTGGAATATGGTCGGAAATCAGAGGGGGGAGATGTGTTACATTACATTTAGGAAAAATGTTAAACCAAGCACTATTAGCAATAGCTCCCCCCTATGTGTTAAATTGGACTTCATATCACAACAATGCAGGGATTAAATAAGATTCAGTAGGGATTGCTATTGATTCAAAATTAAAAACAGATTTAAGGAACCAAAATTAAACGAAATCTTGGGGGGAATATAGGGTCTAAATAGGGGAAAACGAAACCCAACTCAGAAATTCACTTATAGAGCAGTAGATCTATATCAATTAACTTCTAAAATAATCACAAATTAGAGATTAAAGATGAAGCAAGCATATAAGATTGACAGTCTAAGAAATAAAATTAAGAAAAGGCAAAGAGAGATGATGAAAGCTTCCAAACCTTGGAAACTGGGGGTAACGGGAACCAAAAGTTTTGTATTCTAGAGATAAAAGGGGTCTTCAAATCGTAACCAAACGGAGAATTCTAGCCGGATTCAAGTGTATTGTAGCACAAAGCAAGTGTCAGATCTTGTTGTCTTAGTAACAGGGAGATAACAGGTCTTGGCGGTGTTTCTCTTTGAGATAAGTGTCTTTAGAGCCTCAGGATCACGTCGCAAGAATCATGTATCAGAAATCAGTGATTAGGGGTCATGAGTTAACAGAGAGCTTGGGGTTTAATGGAGGTTTTCAGTGACTTTCTCCGTCGCCGACGGTGGTTACTGGCTAGTTAATGGTGTTGATTGGTTATGGAGTGGTGGTTTTAGGGGTGGCCGAGAAATCGCCTCATGAGAGAGAGAGAGCTTGACATGATGTATATTGAAAACCTGCCACCAGACCCACGTCTACCTGGTGAACTAACTATATTGCTTAGTGATCCAGAATGTGACTCATGATTTAAAATTTACCGGCAGCTAATACTGTGTTTGTTTTGAGATTCAGACTGAAACCTGCATTATCAATCCCTTTTAGGAAGACCCGGGGTCTTTCTTCTTTCCGCCCAAAAGATCTATTCCACTAGCAAAACTCTCTCGAACAAATGTAGAAAGAAGAGAAATTGGGTCGATTGCCAAAATATTTTTAAAACATGGTTCTAATGGACGAGTAAAAATTAGTATGAGTGAAATGGACGCCACAAAAATAGCAAGAATGAATCTGGATTCATCTTGGCTTAAACTTAAAAAATAGCGAGGGTGAAACTGGATGTATCCTAATATAAATTAAAAATAAGAAAAAAGTATTTGAAAATGGGTAGGATGAAACTGTTTACATCGTGACTATTAAAACAGTATCAAATTTTACATGTCTTTTTCACATAGGAATTGTCGTTATTGGATTAATTGACCACTTTTGTGAAAAAAGAAAAGAAAGTATAGTTGCTCAATGTCGGTTAGGAATGAAAAGATTTTGTCAAAAAAATTCTTGGTGAAAATGTGATTGGCTCCTCTAATACTAATGGCTAATGACAATGGATTAGCAGTTTAGCACCAAGGGTCAAAAAGAACTTTTCTTCTACTCCATCTTCTTCTACCCTAGTCCTTTTTGATCATTTATACAGATATGACTCCACTTTAGACTTTGAATTGACATAGATTTTTGAGTAAGTAGAAAGCCATACCAATTAAAGTGCAATGTTAACCACTTTTGACTCCCACTCATTATTTAGATGTTTACTTTAAACCCCACTCTAATACAAGAATCTAGGAAGAAACTCCTCAAAACCCACATGCGAATGGTTGATTTGTATTTCCCATATCTCTTCCACCCAAATGTAAAAAGGAAGATAAATTATTGGCAAGGGCAATAGCCATGAGTTTTGAGCACGGTGGGGTTCTATTTTTCTAGACGTTCACCGCATTGCAGTGAAGAGCAATTACTTTGGTGTTTCATTTTGCTACAATCTGGTACGAAACCAAGCGTTGGCCTTTAGCATGATGTAGTCAAGGCTTGGTTTACGGAAACTAAGTATTTTCAATTGTATTGAAACTCAATTTCCATAAAATAAATTTTCAAGTCCCCATTGGTATTTATACTTTTTATTTTTTATCGGATTGCTAAAGGGGTATTGCTAGAGTGAATAGCAAATCCTACTCCAATATCATAATTATTTTGTTTTATATAACTTGGTATCCGCTTTTAACAATCACGTCTTTTTTGGGAGGTTGAGCTGAAAATCTAGTGAGTATCCATCTCTGTATAGACAAGCATGTATTTTTATTTTTCCCTACCCTTGTTGATGGGCTAAAAATCCTAATTATGATTAAGCCAAGAGTGATCATAATGCTCGATTTTACAAAGAAAAACTAAGAAGCCTATCTTTTTTTATTCATGCCACTCAAAAATAATTCTATTTCAGCTTCTTCTTCTAATTACCAAACTGACTCACAGTGGGCGAAAATAATTCACATATCCAATAATATTCTGATAGAGAGAGTGGGGAATCTATTTTATCCAGCATATACCCACCAAATACCAGAAGGGTTGTCAAAGACCTTGGAACCCCTCAAGAATTTTTTATGGTGACTTTTTCGTGGGTGTCTAGAATTGTTGTTATCAATAATCAAATATTATTTACTTGGGATTACTGGTTGGAGCTTCTCACAAGAACATTGCAATTTGGGATGTGGTGATTGATAGAATACAGAAGAGGCTTGCAGTGTGGAAGAATAAATACCTTAACAAGGCAGGTAGGTTGGCTCTAGTTAAATTTGATCTTCAAAGTCTTCCCACTTATTATCTTTCGATGTTTTACCTTCCGACGTCTGTGGAGACTAAACTAAATACTATTATGAGTAAATTTTTATAGGGGTGACTAATATTGACAACAAGGTGAGTTTGGTTTCATGGAGTAAAATAAATAAGCCAAAACAGTATGGAGGGCTAAGTATTAGGAATTTGAGATTGGTTAACAAGTCTTTAATGGCTAAATGAATTTGGAGGTACTCTAAAGAGAAGCATGCTTGGTGGAGAAAGATTATGGATGAAAAGAGTAAAACTGACTCTAAATTCTTAGTGCCTGCGGAGGAGAAGTGCATTATTGGAAGGAGCATGTGGCAGATGATATTAAAAAGCAGAGAGGATTTGCAGGTCTGTGTAGAGATAAAAGTTAGAGGTGGGAATGAAACAAGATTTTGGCATGATTGGTGGTTTCACAAAGTAAGTTTTAAGAGTAAATATCCAAGACTATTTAGGATAAGCCTGCGGAAGCATTCACGGTGACAGAAGTAATGGGGAATTCTTGGTCTTTAACTTTTAGCAGGGTCCTCAATCCGGCGGAGAGAATCGATTTGTTAGAATTAAGAGATGATCTAAATTCAATAGTGTTACATGAGGATGAGGATGATTACTTGGATGGGGATTTCTCTTCAAAAAGCTTTTCGAGATGTTGAATAGAGAAGACGTTGAATAGGAGTATGCAGACTTGTTGGAGAATAAACACACTCCACCAAAGGTCAATTTTCTGTTTGGGGAAGGTCTTCACTTTTCAATTCCTACAAGAATTATGTTGGAGCATAGAGGAGTGCAAATACCTAGCAATATTTGTGTGTTCTGTAACAGGGAGATGGAAACCCAAGACCATCTTTTTATTCATTGTTCAGGTATTGCGACTATTTGGAGTTATTTTATCAATTCATGCAATGTAATCTGGGTGATGCCGTTATCTCTTGCATCACTTCTGCAAATCTGGAACACTTTAAGGTTTAATGGAACACTTTACAGTGGTGTGGGTGTTTTGGCTAGAGAGGAATGATAGAGTGCATGGGAAGGCCCAAATCGGAAGACAAGCTAAAGATGATCATTAAGCAGAATATACACTTATGGACTACTAGGCTAAAGACTTTTGGTTCATACTATGTGAATCAAGTCTTGCATTAATAGAAGACGATTGCTTTAGTTTTCAGCTGGCGTTGACATGCTAGCTTTGTACATTCTCTAATTTTTGTTTTTGTTCTTAATATATCTTTCAAGTTTATAAAAAAAATAATTAAATATTCTTTGTGTTTCAAAATAATAAGCTAGTTTTATGCGCAAATTATGTGCAAATATTATCCGGGGATATAAAAGTAAACAAGACGGTTAAAAAAAATTGACAAAACATGGACGTGGTACCCATAAAGGTCTTTTACAAAAACAGTGTAATAAAAATATCTCTGTCCTCCTCTTTCTTCTTCACTCTCACTTCTTAATAAATAAATGAAAACCAATAAACTAAAAGAGAGTTGAGATTAGATTAGATTACTGTGTGTGTCCAAGCAGAAACGGCTGTTATGTTTTTCTAGAGGAGGGACGGTGGTGGGTCTATCTCTTCACAATTAGCTGGCCTTTTCTCTTCAAATCCCATTTGACTCCATTTTGTTGTTTTTATCTCCTCAATACCCAAAACCAGGTACTATCCATCAATTTCCAGCTGATTGGTTTTTGTTAGAGTTCATCAAGAAGAAAATAATAGATCAGAAATGGGTTTTGTGTTTCATCTTGTTTGGTAAAGTTTTTTTTTTTTTAAGTACAATGAAGAATCTGGATTTTCTCTCTTGAAAGGTACTCCCTTAATTTTGTTGTTGTGTACTACACTATTTTTTTTTCAATTTTTTCAAGAAATTAGGGCTATTGATTTGCTTGTATTTGTAAAGGAAACCCTAGTTTTGAGTAAAGCTAGATTATAAGAACAGTTGAACAGATTTCAATAATTTTGTTCTGTGATTGGATTTGAGTTTTGGGTGTTGTTGGATTCTCAAGATGGGTGGTGTTAGAGAAGGAGGACTAACATTGGTCATATGGATTTCATTCATATTGTGTTATGTTTATGTGTGTACTGGATTTAGTCCTATAGATAGTTTCTTGATAGATTGTGGATCGCCGGCCAATACATCGATTGGTAATCGGCTTTTTCAGCCGGATACCTCCGATTCGAAGACGCTTTCAACCCCAATAGACATTTTGGCGAATACTACTGGGATTTTAGACTCGGGTATCTATGGTTTGCGTCTATTTGAGACTGCTCGGGTGTTCAATGGAACTTCGTCATACACATTTCGTATTCAGAAGGCCGGTAGACATTGGATTCGGTTATATTTCGCTCCGTTCATTTATCAAAGCTATGATATGAGTACTGCAAAATTCTCTGTTGCGACCCAGCAGTTTGTACTTCTTAGCGATTTCCAGATTCAGAAAGATTCGGTTGTTAAGGAATTCTCTGTGAACGTAATCGCAGGCGACCTCAATATCCAGTTCACTCCAGCTAGCGGTTCATTTGCCTTCTTGAATGCGTTGGAAGTTGTTTCTGTACCTGACGAGCTCATAACTGATGATGCTTCAAATGTGCCTCCGAAGACTAGTTTTCAAGGTCTGACAAAGCAAGCTTTACAGACGTTATGGAGAGTGAATATGGGGGGACCTACGGTGTCCCCAACGAATGATACTCTCGGCCGAACTTGGATTCCTGATGAGGAGTTTTTAGCGAACAAGAATCTTGCCAGAAAGATTACGGGGATTGTCAAGTATGTCGATGGTGGACCTTCCAGGGATATTGCTCCTGATCCTGTCTATGGCTCTGCCAGACAGATGAATACTGGAGGTGATCCCAACACCAAGATCAACGTAACATGGACTTTCGACGTGGATCGTGGATTTCGGTATTTTGTTAGGTTTCACTTCTGTGATATAGTAAGTACCACCGGTAACCAGCTCATATTCAATGTTTATATAAACACATGGCAAGCTTATCAGAATCTCGAGTTTCCTACAGTGGGTACTCCTCGTTATATCGACTACGTTACAGAGCAAAGTGAGAGTGATAAGCT
This sequence comes from Papaver atlanticum, assembly GCA_023531105.1. Lineage (NCBI taxonomy): Eukaryota > Viridiplantae > Streptophyta > Magnoliopsida > Ranunculales > Papaveraceae > Papaver > Papaver atlanticum. The sequence goes on along the minus strand of JAJJMB010004716.1, from coordinate 400,400 downwards.
TAGCGTAAGTATCGGTCCTTCAACTGACAGTGCTGATAATTATGCAAATGCAATTCTAAATGGGCTGGAGATTATGAAAATGAATAGTTCTTCAAATAGTCTTGGTGATACACCGTTTATGTCCTCCAAAACTGGTTCTAAGATGAATCTTGGTATCATAGTGGGAGTCGCTATTGCAGTAATTGCTTTGATCTTGGCTATAGTTGTGTTCTTCATCTGTAGAAGAAGAAAAAGATTGGCAAAGCTTCAGGAATCGAAGAATTGGGTTCCTTTCTCCATGAACATGAACGGAGGGAATACAACTACCATGGGCGGAAGGAAATATACTGGTACCACTACTAATACCATCACAAACCTTGGTTACCGTGTTCCTTTAGTCGCATTGCAAGATGCCACCAACAATTTTGATGAGACATGGGTAATTGGGGTTGGTGGATTCGGGAAGGTTTACAAGGGAGAACTGGTAGATGGTACAAAGGTGGCAGTAAAGAGAGGCAATCCACAATCGCAACAAGGTCTTAAAGAGTTCTTGACAGAAATTGAGCTGTTATCCCGGTTCCGTCACCGCCATTTGGTCTCTCTGATTGGCTACTGTGATGAAAAGAATGAAATGATCTTAGTTTACGAATACATGGAGAATGGAACCCTCAAAGGACACCTCTATGGCTCAGATTTTCCTACTTTGAGTTGGAAGCAGAGGGTGGAAATATGCATTGGATCGGCTAGAGGACTTCATTACCTTCACACTGGTTCTGAAAAGGCAATCATTCACCGTGATGTGAAATCTGCTAACATTCTACTCGACGAGAATCTCATGGCTAAAGTTGCTGATTTCGGGTTATCAAAAGCAGGGCCTGAACTCGATCAAACTCATGTTAGTACTGCGGTGAAAGGAAGTTTTGGGTACTTGGATCCAGAGTATTTCAGAAGACAGCAGTTAACAGAGAAGTCAGATGTCTACTCATTTGGCGTTGTTTTATTTGAAGTTCTTTGTGCAAGACCAGTTATTGATCCATCTCTTCCGAGGGACAGGGTGAATTTGGCAGAATGGGCAATGAAGTTTCAGAAACTGGGGCAGTTGGATCAAATCATCGATCCTAACCTCGTTGGTAAAATAAGACCTGATTCTCTAAGGAAATTCGGAGAGACAGCTGAGAAATGTCTGTCTGAATATGGTGTTGATAGGCCGTCAATGGGAGATATCTTATGGAATCTGGAGTATGTTCTTCAGCTTCAAGAGGCAGTCCTGCCAGACGATCCTGACGAAAACAGTACTAACGGAATAGGTGAACTCTCACCACAAGTCTCGGACGTTGTCCACACGACAACAGATACTGGCGCTGGTACTGGCACTGGCAATGGCACTGATACCCAAATCGACATTGGGGATGATGATATTTCAGGTATTTCAATGAGCAGAGTTTTCTCACAGATGGTGAAAGCAGAAGGAAGGTAAGAAGAGTGTATACAAGTGAAGATGGGGGGTCTATAGCGTCAAGTTAGTGTCAAGTGCTCGTCGTACCTTTGGTTGTCTGTGTGTGCCAATAATATCTGCACCAAGAACTGGTGAGTTTCTTTTTGTACAGAACAACAGGAGAGGAGCACCACATTTAAGTTACCTGACACGAACAAAAGCATCATTGCAGTGTTAAAGTTCGTTCATTTTGTTTTATATATCTACCAATTGCGCCGCAATCGGAAAAAAAATACATTCACTTCTGCGAATTACTCAGAAGCGTTTGTGTTATCTATTCAGTTGATATGTACTTTTGATTGTGTTTGTATTTTGTTTTTAATTATTTTTTCAAAATAGATTTACTGAGGAATTCTTTCATTTGAAATCTGTGAGTGTCCTTTGCTTGCTTACTCAAGATTATTAGCTCACATCAAACTTTGATGCTTGTTATATCTGTAGTTTTTAAGATTTTATACTTTGATGTAAGCTTTGTGTACTGCTTTGTACTGTTAAGTCAGTTCAAATGGCAATGGCAATGTCGACTAAGTCTAGCCGGTCGGCCAGCCGACCGTTTTTCTCATAGAAATCGGTTTCCAGAAACATTCGATTATAAGCAAGAATGAAATGAAGTCTGAGTAATATTAAAGGGGACCAAGTTATTAATTTACAACAATGAAACAACAGAGCCCTGATTAACTCAGAAATAAGTTATCATGTACATAGGAACATTGAAGATTTCTTCCCAGGAACAAAATGTATGTACACATTTGCGCTTACGCGCAGATCCGAGAAGCTCTTGCTGGTAATGATACCCACAAAATAGGTAGAATCAGCAAAAGAAAAGAACCTGTAACCCAGTTTTGTTCTTCAAAAGAAACAGTGAAACTTTTAAGAATCACAGAGATGAATAGCTATTACTGAAAGCGGCAGTTAGATGAATCAGATAAAAAAGGAGCTTCAGGTGCCTCCAACCAGCAGCTCTACCCAACGGAAACAGTTATCACATCAAAATTTCCGACAAGTCATCCATAGGTATTTCAAGACCCATTGAATCATGGTCTTGCACATCTACATCAAAATCCAACCATGATGTAAGATCTTGGGGCCCGTCAAGATCGTTAGACACAGAAGCTGGATCCAAATCATTTAGGTGTAAACTGCCAAAAAGACCTGGTTCCTGAGTTTCTTTAGATGAATTCAGATGAGTTTTGTTGGGTGGAGGTAGCTCCACTTCGCCCCGTACCTTGTTTCTGTCCTTCGTCATTGTTTCATGAAAATCACTAACTGGACGGTAGACTTCTGTTGTTTCTCTAACCTTGTCAAAGAGACCATTTCCTGAAGATGACAACTGAACAAGCTTTTGCTGCTTGAGTTTTGTTTTAGTTTTGCGTTCCCCCCTAAATCCTCCCAGTGCTGGGCGACCAATCTTTGCAGCAAAAGTACCAATTGATACATCCCTATCTCTCTCAATTCTACTTCCCTTTACATTGCCCGAGAGAACTACACCATGAGGCGCTACTGCTCTTGAAGCAGCGTTTCCAACGTCCTCAAGCAGTACTTCTCTCTTTTTTCCTCGGTTTGACATTGGTTCACATTGTGCGAAGGTCTGAACAGATGAATGGCTAAGAGACTGAAAGGCATTGGATCCCCTATCAAATTTGACACCACAAGGACCTGGTCGCTCAACACTGACAGAAACAGCACCAGGAGCTGCAGAAAAGTTGACGAACATTACATTAGCATGATATAAGGATTGGGTGTTGGTGTGACATGAAATATAAATTAGCATACCTAATGGTACATTTGCAGCAGCCTCAGTACAGCCAGTATCAACTGGTTCTCCGTCATTGCTGCATCTAGATGCAGACAAAATGATCTTTTGAAGTGACGGTTCACTAAAGCAACTTTTGCCTGTAGTTTCAAACTTCCGACATCGTGTAATAGTCCGTTTAACAAAAGCAAGGGCAGCTACTTTTGAGACCCTACTGACTCCACTTCTTGAATAATTACCTCCGCGACATGCCTATCAGAAGTTTTTACGCAAAAGAATGTCATGGATCACACCTAACACAGAAAACTGTTTCACAATATCCACCTAAGGGATTTTTAGTAAAATAAATTAGCTTAAACAGTAGTCAATATTGCTCGAGAGCCCCTAATCTATAATGATCTTGTAGTTTAGTCCGCATGGTATTCTTATACAGTAACTAGAGTATAAGACCAAAGCAGCTGCAATTCTTTGGAAAGACACTAAACACTTCATTAACAATGTTTTACGTCATGAACCAAATACAAGAATGATTTTGGTAACATATGGCACTGAAGTCAATACATAAGCTTCACTATATCATAAACCCATAAACTGACACAAAAGACTTATTAACAGAGTAAAACTATTGAAAAGGAAAACAAATGAAAATTACCATTCGTTTTTTGTATGCTATCTCAACAAGTTTGTTCATTGCAATCTGCTCAATCTCCCTGCAAAAATATCCTCTATTATGTTTTGCCTCAGCAAGATAAAAAATCTAATATGAAAAGCAATTAAATGTCTATCCTACCTTCTTTCAACCTCTCTCTCCTTCAGAAGAGCTTTATCTATCTTGCTTAACTTGACTTTATTCTTCCTTGTCTGCTAGATCAACACAAAAAAACGATGTTCCCCATTAGTTCCCCAACGATATAAGCAGATCAGATAACTCACACATGCAAGGTCTAGCCAGCTGCTTAAAAAGAAATGTGGGGTAACTTCGTAAAATATTCTAAGAAAAGTTCAGTACAATAACAAAACATTCCAGTCTCAAACCTTTTGGTATAGCCCCTTCTTAAGTTCCTGAATTTCTTTAATTATCTGTTCATCTTCTCCCTCCGCCAGATCAGGCTAGAATGAAAGAAACATTAGAGACAACCAAACGAACCACTACCAAGTAATAACAAAATGCACCACCAATAGCTTAACATTAACAAATATGCTGCATCTTACAGTGAGATCAAAGTTTGCATGAGATTCTAACTCAAAAGGATTAACCAAATTAGCAAATTAGATCTTCCGAAAAGGAGGTGGAAAAATGAGACTTACCACTCTCTCTGGATGTAGGCCGATGCTCTGCAGTTCTAGCATGAGTTTGTCGTCCAGACACATGAGTTGATATTGGCAGTCGGAAGAAAAAATTGCAGAAGCAGAACTATTTGAGAAGGAAGGTGACCCACCCAAATGATTCTCATCAAACCCAGATGCAGTCCCAGTTTCTGAATTCATCAATTCACCGCTGTCAAGATCAGACTCCAACGTATCCCCATCTTTACATTCAGAACCAAAGGTAATACAAGGTGAGTCATCACTTGCATAGTGAAGGAATTCTTGTCCTTCAATAACATGGTCATTGTCATCGATTTCATCTTCTCCAATCAAAGCAGAAAGAACTCTTTGATACAACGGATCAACTTTCTCATAACCTTCTGTGTCTAATATTCCGCAAAGAGTATCAAACTCCTGCGATTGAATTAGAGAATCTGAAGCCCTACCCGATATGCTCAAACCATTATCATTGAGCTGGGACACTGGTTCTGTCCAACCAACCTCGCCCTGAGATAACAGAAGAAACATAAGTCTAACTAAAAGGAAGGATCAGGCGATCTTATAGTAAACTGCGGAAAGTCCTCACTAAATCTAACTTCTATAAACAACAATGTATGCTAATGTCCAACAGGACTCTCAAAATAATCACAGGGTCGTTCTATACCAGATCATTAAGGTCAGCACCAGACACATCACAAAATAATTCATCAAGCTCCTCCGCAAAACGCAACTGATTCAAGTCCACACAAGAAATAGAAATAGATCAGAGAGACTTTAAACAACAACAGAAGTAAGAGATGCAATAACATAATGGCACATAAAGTCAACTCTCGTTAACAATTATCACCTGTTGCCTCAAGTAGATTGTGTTCTCTGAACTGACAGAAGCAAAAATTGGTTCAACTTTCTTCCAAAACGAACCTGAGCAAGCAAGATCTGCAAGCCATAATAATATCCATAAAGAAAAGGAAATGAAGCCTTGTTTTTGCAAAAGCAAGAGAGGAGAACAAAATAAATTGAAAGGTCTGTACATCTTGATTTAAGAGCAAAATTTGCAGCTTCTAATAGTTCATCGTGATCATCGTCCGATTCTCCTGGAAAAAGATGTGTAATAAAGAATTTCTTAGTATTTGAGAAACAGAGAAGAGAAATTATACAAGAATATCTATACATTTATAGCCTTGCAGGTTAATTTATATAAAATATGAATGAGAAACAGATGAATAAATATGATCCAATAGTTGTATCAAGACTCAAGAGGCCCTAGGGTTTGCACTATCTTGAGAGCACACTAGATTATAAAAACTTTGGAAATAACCGAAAATATACAAAGCCGGCTATGCGCTAATATTACATGTATGACATGAAAACTATTTGAAAACACTACCTGTGAAACCAGAGGAACAACTATTAAGCGTCCTTCCAGGACGTGTTAAAGCCTTGCGTTCTGCAAATTTCTTTGAAGGTGGGCGACCTGGTTTACTGAACCATACAACATAATGCCATTAGTTTATATAAGAAGATGATATTATCTGGCAGACGCGAGTTAAATGCATTCATTAGAAATTTAAAATTAATAGCCCACCTGTCATTCTTTTCAGAGCCAATTCTCATACTTCGCACAGGTTTTGCTGTGCCTGGGCTATCCATTTTTTCCCTTATTTGAGGAACCGACACTCTTGACACTGATTGAATCCTTCCACTCCGTCCTACCCTCCTTGGCCCATCTTCCACATCTTCCTTAACAAAAACTTTATTCTTCTTCATAGATGATGCAATAGACCCAATTTTCTTTACTTCATTAACAGATTGATCCTCTATCTCCCCATAGTCCACATGTTTGTCCTTCAATTTGTTTTCACCAGCTCCTGATTCTTCACTTTCAGAAAATCTAGCTGGGGATGGAACATTCTCAAGTTTCATTTTATACTGTTGGGCTCTGTTAGATACACCCTTGGGGAGCTGCGAAGTTGTCTCACTAGACATTAATCTATTACCAGTTTCAGGAGTTGGATATTCTTCAGACACTGCCTGAATGTCATCGTGAATTGAAACAGGAGAAACCAGGTTTCCTCTCCTTGTTCGTGAGTTTTTCTGCGACCTCTGACCAAAACATTGAGCCACAGGGGGTGAAGGTGATCCTGCAGACATTGGGCGTTTTCGATTATTTACCCCACCCAATGTCTGTACTTTGTTTAAGCTTAAAGGTTGCTCTGAGACATCATTCGCTCCAGGAGTACGGGGGATTTTGGGAGATGAGTTCGGACCACCGCAACCAGCACGTGTTGCCCTGGAAGCTTTTCCTTTTGTTACTGGACTGTGGCTGCCTACCTGATTGCTCTCGAGAATATTAAGCCTGAATTACAAGTACACGGATGGAGGACAAACCTTTACGTTAGATAAGAAAGTAAAACGTATGAGAAATGCTGGAACCAAATTAAATAATTATTGATAGCTCTAAATAACTGAAGAAGTCTTGCTTAGCTACTGAAGTGAAATGCATACATGCGAAGGAGTTCAATACGTACTTATTATTAACCTTGGGTAGAACTCTCTCCTTATCAAACCCAAATCCACGGTCCTTTCTATCATTTTGAAAAGAAACGTTTCCCGGCTCAATCTTGGGTGTTAGACGAATACTGGAACTAAGTTGAGAAGCAGCATCCAACTTGCTCATTCCACGGTCCCTTCTATCATTTTGCAACGAAATGTTTTCCAGGTCAATCTTGGGTGTTAAACGGATATTGGAACTCGTAAGTTGAGAAGTAACATCGAACTTGTTGATTCCGCTACCTCCATTCGAAATACATGATCTGGAGGGATATCAGAATTCAAGAACAAGAAACCAATGTTACCATGCTGTCGCTCATCAGAGATAACTACATACAATAAAAGAGATGAGAAACTAAAAGAAAAGAGATACACTATAAGATTCAGTCATCCTCTACAACTGGCTGGTTATATAAATCCATAAATGTCTAACCTAGACAGATGTACATCTTCTACTATAGAAAAACACATGTCAAAAGAAATTCAGATTACGAAACCAATTTATCCCTGCAAAGTATATTCAAGTAACTACTCACATAACACATAAATGCATCTGTAGGTATATGTGAAATTACCCGAAGCCAAGTGGATCAAGAGAACGTGACCTAGGATCACCAGTAGGCTTCTGATGCATTGCTCGTTTTGGTTCGTAATCGCCATCCACGACCCTATTACCCACTGCACCAATAGAACGCTTCCTTTTCATCCTTTTATCCCATCCGTCCCCTCCCGCAGGCATTCCTCGGATTTTTTGTTCATCCAGCACTGATCCTCCTCCACTGGTGCTTATCAGCATATCTCTATCCTTGTCCAAAATCATAGATTGTCTTGATAGTGCACTATTCCTAGCTTCCGACTGAAATCAAAGAAACGAGAGGAACTAAGATTCTATTAAATTAATTGCGGATTCAGCAAACATTATGCATGAAGTTCAGAATACCAAGATGAAAAAACGACAATTCAAATAGCAATATCACCATTCGACATTGGGACAGATACCCATAAAAAAAAACTGCTACATGACTTCATTAAACATTGAAGAAACATAAACAATTGCAAAACCATAAGAAAAAAAGAAAAAACCGATAAGGCAAGACCCTTAAAGCTTATAATACAAACACTTACTTCAGCTACTGATGTACGAACACGCTTAATCAAACCAACATTCTTATCCAGTCTTTGATTCACAAGCTCCATTGGGTTCTGCTGAATCTGATTCCCCACCACCATTGCATTCGTACCACAACTTGATGACAGCTTAGCTCTACGCTTTGGTGGATAATTAAATCTATACTTATCCAATTTGAACACAGATTCCTGCATTTTTTTCACTCTATCCCTATTCAAACAAAACAAAATAAAACATCAAAATTCAGTCCTAACCATCCTTACTACTTTGCCCACAAATTAAACTCCTCATTAACAAAATGTCAGTCAATTCCACACTCCAAGAATACAAAACACTCACAAAAGCATCAAACATTCAGTCCTAATTATCCATCTAACCACTTCGCCCACAAGATAAGCTCCTCATTCACAACATCCAGCTTACAAGAATCACATTTTCATTTCTACACTCAAAACGGCACAAAACACATAATGCAATTGAAACTACACAAACCACAAGAAATCCAAAATTTACCTGGCCTTGGTAGAAGTCTCCAGTAAACTACCTCTAAACCTCCTTACATCCTCCACCGCCGGACTCCCCGCCTTAAACTGTGCCGTCGTCGTCAAATTCTCCTCCGCAACACTAAGAATCCTCCTTAATTCACCAGACCTAGTACCTTTCTGATCATCCAATGCAATAGTATCCAACATAATACACTGAGATAACGGCGGTAACAAACCCACAGACGACAACGTTGTACTCCCTCTAGATGAAGTAGTAGAACCAGAACTCAATATCCCAGTAACATCTCCACCTCGACCTGACAACGTCGGACTTGAAGAAGTATAGTTCCGTCCTCCGTTTACAGTCAATGTTGATGATGATCCTCCTTCTGTACCTTCAAATCTTCCAGACATTACTACTTCAAAAACCCTAAAACTTATAATTGAAGGCGAGAAGATTGAATTCTTAATCCGGAACTTGACTTGCCGACATCAATTGAAACCCTAGATTCTCAGATTCTGAGTGTGAATTGAAATCCTTAAATCCCCAAATTGAGATTGAAATGATGGTGAAATTTTGGGGAGGAGTCAAAAGATGTCATCAGGAAATGAAGACAAAAGTCAAGGGAGAAGGGATATCTCTTTAACAGAGATGGAGAAGATACTTTTTTATCAAAGATATCGTCAGCGTGAATTTTGGTCGTTGGATTTGTGGGTTTTGGGTAGTGTGAACTTGCATCTGACGGTGTATGGTTGATTCTATCTAACCAATAATTTGCTGTTATTTCTTGTCTGCCGTAATTGTTTTTCCTTTCTCTACCTGTAATTTTTAGCACGTTTTACTTGTGGCCTTGGAGGGAATTAGGACTAACAATTTGCTAGCAGTGTCCCATAATTTGGATTTTCAGGTCATGAAATTCATTTCAACGGATTATTTATCTTCGAGATATGAGATTTATGGAGGTTAGGCTTGTTATCATTTCGGTAATCGTCACCGGTCATCCACGCAGGTAGAGGTGTAAATTGGATCGGGTCAGCACGTTTATGACACATTACAGCACGTTAAAACTCGAGCACAGCAAGGCACATCACGTGACCTGGTACAACATGGGCACATCACCTTAACTTAGTGTGGTGTGCCAGAAAAATAGGCACATCAACACGGCACAACACGTGGCACGCGGCACAACACATCACAACACGCGAAGAAAGCACGTGAAATTATGCATAAAATACAACGCAATACATCACATTTTATACATATTTCACAAAAAAGACCTTATTTTAGCCAGTTTTTGACATTTTATTTTCGTTATGCTGATTAATTTTTATAATAATACATATACTAACTAAAATATTAGAAAAATATTCACTTTGGAAAACATAAAATAAGTGGGCTAGCACAACACAGCACGGCAAAACACGATTATATTTCTAGCACAGCACAGCACGCCATTTAGCACGGCATAACACAACACGTCTGAATCTCTGGCACAGCCCAGCACAACACGTAGCACGTGACTTCGTGACTGGGTTGTGCCGGGACGGAAAGTTTTACACCTCTACGCGCAGGTGTATCTACACAACTTATGTAGATTAGAAAGAAAGGACGGATTTTCCATATATGTATGTGTGTGGTTGTGTGGAAGAGTGTATCATTCCCGAGCTCGATCGATAGATTTGTATGTAAGTTCCATACGAAGAGAGAAATAGATAAAGCCTAAACCCAAGAAAACTTTGAAACAGACAGCGAATCTGAACGCCATGAAACTAAACAATTTCTTCAAACAAGAAAACATAAACAAAAAAAACTCTAGAATTGGAAAATCTTTACGATAGGGATAATATAATTAATTTAGGTGAACATAACACAAAATATTTCCACATTTGAACTCAAAAAAGAAGAAAAATAAACAGGATAGACTGCTTGATAAATCAGAATGGTGAGGTTGTTTCTAAGAAATCTCAAATGGCTGAACTTTTAAGAAGCCATTTTGCAGTTCTGTTTACTATTTCCCCTACCGTTAATGACCAGGAGATACTGAATCGAATCATAGCTATAATAACTGAACAAGACAACCTGGATTTAATGTCTATTCCTAGTGAGACTGAGATATGGAATGTAGTCAAAGCCACGACAACTAACAAATCACCATGACCGGATGAGTTTTCATTTAAACAAAACTGGGAATTAATAGGACCCCAAATTGTAACCATGATCGATTTTTTTTTAAAATAATGACAATCAATCCAAAACTAAATGAAACTTTTCTTTTCCTTATACCTAAAATAAACCATCCTAAGAACCTAAATGATTTCAGACCAATAAGATTAAGTAATACCCCTAATAAAATTCTATTTAAATTTATGGCCAATAGACTTAACAAACCACTTAGAAAGAATGATATCACCATACCAATCTGCTTTCATACCCTCTCGACAGATTGCAAATAACACTGTGGTAGCACGTGTACATGAAGTGTACTTAAAAAACATGAAGAATAAATATGGGGGGCTAGGGGTTAAAATTTACATGCCAAAATCTTTCGACATGGTCAATTGGGAGTTTTTAAATCAAAATTATATTATTTTATGGTCTTAGTAATTAAGGATTAGTGCACTCTAATTTTTCAATGCTTTTCCGCTGCCTCTATAACAGTTCTGCTCAATCGAAATGCTGGAGAATTCTTTTCTCCTTCTAGAGGTTTGAGACAAGGAGACTCATTGTTTCTTTATATCTTTCTGATATGTGCAGAGGCCTTTTCTAGATTACTCATATCAAAAGAACATGAAAAGAAAATAACTGGAATCAAAATAGCTAGACTACGCAATTTGTCTGCCATCTCTTTTTCGCAAGCGACTATCTGTTGTTCACAAAAGCTAATTTGATAAGTTGTAATAACCTTCTTAACATCATAAATCAATTTAGTCTGGCTTCGGGGTAGCTAATAAACTTTAAAAGAAAAAATTAGTGTTCTTTAGTAAGAAATACATTCGAGGTATCACAAAATGATGATCAAACTCTTAACAAATTAAGAAAATAAACATCACAGACTCATATCCAGGTGCAACACTTTTTGTTGATAGATCTAAACTAAAATATTTCGATACCATTGTTCAAAAGATAGAATCCAAATTTATGAGTTTTAATGGCTTCTTTCTAACTCAGGCAAGTAGGTTTTTACTGAATAAGTACTAACTAATCTGCAAATTTATCAAATGGGTTGTTTTATACAGCCCAAAAAGATTACTAAAAGGATTAACGCAATCCAGGGAGACTTATGATGGGGTAACGAAGAACATAGAGGTTACCACATGAAACATTTTGACTTCTTATGCAAACCAAATAGCCATGGGAGGGTTAGGCTTCAAAGAAGCAAATAAAATAAATATGACTATGATAACCAAATTAGCTTGGAGATTTGCTTCTCAGCCAAAAGCAATGTGGTCTAGTATTCTAAAAGACAAATATTTTAGAAAAACTACAATCTATCACACTAAAAACCTGGATTTGGAAATTCATTAAGCAGGAAGTGTCAATCATCCAACAATTCAGCTATTGGGAAGTAGGGATCGAAAAATAATCAATATTCGGATAGATAAATGAATATAGGCATAAATGAGACTTTCGAATCACTCTGTGGTTCAAAACTAAATTACTTAACACTTATAGTTGAGGTAACTCAGACACACAAAAGTGAAATTCAGAAAAAGTTAGAAATAACTTTCCTTCAACTCTTTCAGATAAAATTTTAAATATCAAATTTTTTCCAGACACAGATAGGAAACTAAAATAAAGAACCTTAAGATGGCTTAAAACTAAAAATGATCAATTTACAATTAAATCGATGTTTGAAACGATGTACCTAATCAGATTACGCAGTCTACTGCTGCATTATGGAAAGCCTTTTGGAAGTTGAATGTGTCTTAGAGAATCAAGCTCTATTTATGGTTTATGGAAATGCATTAACAGTTAGGAAAAATACTTGGTCAATACTAGCAAACATTGATTTACATTGCATTTTCTGCGCTAGATGCTTCTCCCTTTGGCAGGATTGAATTTCAACCTCAACTCAGATCTTCCTTTCATGAATCTATACTCTAACTTGATTGAAATTGTAGCCGCAAAATGTTGAATAATATGGAATAAAAGGTGTATGAGAATTTAAAAGGGAAAATAAAAAAACTAGTCTGCAGACATCTTGACTGTGCTGAGATATCTTAAATTTTAGTCTCCACCACTTCTAAATGTTTCTACTGAATTAGCAATGGGACAAACATCTGCTTTAGGAACAATTTTAGTACATCATACAATTCTGAATACTAATAACATCAAAAAATTGACTCCACCTGAACCAAATAAGTATAAGATTAACTTTGATGCATCATGGATTGATGGAAATAATCTCTCAGGTTATGGACTGATTTTACATTCTGTAACAGGTACAACTATCCAAGCTGGATATGGACCATCTACGCCTTCAACTATGAAGAAGCAGAAGTACTAAGTCTACTGACGCTGCTTGAAGAAACGAGGTGGACGGAAAGCATGGCCTATCGAAACTTCTAGAGTGAAGGAGATCACAAGGGAGTAATTGATTTTGCGCATGGTCATGCAAATACAATTCAGTTGAGAAATCATGCAGTAATCTCTGAAATTAAGAGGGTATTGAAGTCATGTGAGTCATTTTTGCGTTTTACTTTCAATAGGAATAGTAACAATAGGTAGCAGGTGTTTTAGCAAAGCAGGCAAGAAGTTAAAGGTTCTCACAAACAACAATGGAGACAAATGCCAACTTTTATTCGAGTTTCTTTAGATTTTGATTCAATGGTTTTACTTTCAACTGATATGTACTTACTATCTGAGGATAACAACGTGTTGGACGTTTCTCATATCTCAATTTCCACTAGTGAGATAAAGGCAGCCAATAGGTTAAATGGCCTCCTGTAATTTTCTGGTTTACTTTTCAATATATCAACTTTCACAAAAATAATATATAAAGACTAAAGTTATGCCGAAAACAAGAGATCATACGAAGTATATGTGTATTGAAAAATAAAATAAATTGAAAAGCTATGCAGAAAAATGATTATTAGTATAGTAATTAATCTCACCGAGAGGGTGACAGTAAAGGAATCCTTGTTAGCTTTGGTGTTATCAAATGGGCTGGTGGAAAGGAAGGACGATCATCTACCAAAAAAGATGGAATAGGTGAATCACTAAGTTCTTCGTAAGTTCAAGTACTAATGTTGTAGGCCAAACAGGGACGTCTATAATTTCCAACAAATATAATAACATTTCGGTCCTCCGCTTGGAAATAGCGGGAATATCCAAATAGATCATCAATCACTTTGTGATACTTCATTTCAATATTTATATGAACCGGTTGCCAAGCACATCCTCCATTTGAGTAGTCCTCAAGCAGCCAAACATTGAGAAAACCCGGCAAAAGACTTCTTTTGCGAAGAACGTTGCCATAGTATATGGACCCTTCTAAGACCCCAAAAAATCCATATGAATTGCGTTTTAGTTCCTTGGGCAAGTAAATTGACCGTAGCGTATTCTTTGGAATTTCTTTGTGCTTGAGATTGAAAGCTCTGACGACTAACGTATAATCATTGTCATGATTATCTGTTGTGCGCGTGTATTCAATCCAATACAAGACTCCACCGCGGATAACCATACTAGAATGGTGAGGTGACAGAAATGGTTTGTAGCTTCCAACAATGTACATTCTCTATTCACCTGAATCCAAAGAAAATATTTGTAAGGTGGTTGTGCGACGGTGCCAGGAGCCAGATGTATATCCAAAATACACCACCTTATAGTTACTAGTAGTTGAGGTTTCAGATACCAATCTAACAAAGTCGCAGTCTATATAACTTTGATTTTGGCGAGGAGGAAGTGAAACACATTTTTTGGTGAGTGGATTACATACATAAAACGTCATGTCACAAGGTTGTGTAAAAAGATCTATTCTGGGAAACAGCTTGTAAAGCACTAGCTCATCAACACATGAACCCAAAAGTTGACAAATAATATTCATAATTCTAAAACAACTTATATTCTTCATCAGGGTATTCATGAATCTCTCATGGATAGAGTTAGTTATATCAAAGAAGCTAAAAGAGCATGGGATGGTTTGATAAACTATTACAAAGGATCTGACAGGGTCAAGAAGGTGAGATTACAGACTTTAAAGCGCAAATATGACTTTTTACAGATGGAATCATCAGAGACAATATCATAATTTTTCTCAAAGACATTAAATCTTGTCAATGAGATGAAAATTAATGGTGACCCCATAGAAGATTCTGCAATTGTAGAGAAGATATTACGAAGTTTACCTGAGAAGTTTGAATCAAAAGTTACTGCTTTAGAAGAATGTAATAACTCTTAATGAGTTATTAGGATCTTTACAAGCTTATAAACAAAGATTACTTGAAAAAACAGCTGCTGCAAAACCAGTTGAAGAAGCACTTAAAAGTCAAGTTAGATGGACTAACAATCAAGGAAAACCTAACTCTTGAGGTTATCAAGGAAGATATAATACTGTAGGATATCAAAGAAGAAGGCAAGTTGATAGAAAAAAAAACTTCAGTGTTACAATTGTGGAGATTTTGGAAATTTTTCTATTGGGTGTTCAAAACTTAGAAATACAACAACTAATAACTATAAAGAAAACTTTAAAGAAAATATTGCAGAAAGTCAAGAAGAACAAGACGGAAAGATGAAAATATGTTACTTGCTTGTCATTCAGCAAAAGAACAACCTCATCTAAAGTGGTATTTAGATGCAGGTTGTAGTAATTATATGTGTGGCAGAAAAGACTTATTTGATAATCTTGATGAGTCTGTACGTTCAACTGTGAAGTTTGGTAATAATTTTACAATTCCAGTTATGGGAAAAGAAGAATATAGGAATTGTTCTTAAGAATGGTTCAAATACATACATCATGGATGTATTCTATGTACCAGGTTTACATCAAAATTTGTTGAGCATAGGTCAACTGTCAGAAAGAGGATATTCTATGAATATCTACAATGGTGTTTGCTTCATTAGAGATAAAAGAAGAAGACTGATAGCAAAGGTACAGATGACCAAAAACAGATTATTTCCTTTGAATATTCAGCATCAAAAGGAAAGTTGTTATAGTACTCATGTGCATGATAACTATTGGTTATGGCACAAGAGAATGGGACATGTGAACTTCAACAGTTTACAAGTTTTAGTAAAGAAAGAGATGGTGTCAGGTTTACCCATTATTGAGCTTACTGAATCAAGATGTGAGAATTGTATCTTTGGAAAACAACACAGAGATCCGTTCCCAGTGAACAAAGCTAGAAGAGCTGAACAACAGTTGGAGATAGTTCATTATGTGGTCCTATTGAAGTGACATCACATGGAGGTAATAATTATTTTATAACTTTCATTGATGATTTTAGTAGAAAGGCATGTGTATATCTACTTAGACAAAAGAGTGATGTTTTTCAAGGTTTCAGAAGTTTTAAAGCTTATGCTGATTTTTTTTTTTTGGTAAGAGCATCAAGATTTTAAGAACTGATAGAGGAAATGAGTATACTGTTGTTGATAGCTTCATGGAAGAACATGGTATTCATCATTAGTTAACAACTAGATATACACCACAACATAGTGGTATTGCTGAAAGAAAAAATAAAACCATAATGGAGATGGTACGTACTATAAGAAGAGCATAGAATCTACCAAAGAGTTTCTGGGTTATGTAGTTGATTGTGCAGTTTATTTACTTAACAGATGTCCTATAAATAGTCTGAATAATAAGACACCAGAAGAAGCTTGGAGTGGTACAAGACCAAGTGTAAGACATCTTAGAATATTTGGGTGCATTGCATATGCACATGTAACTAAAGAGATTAGAAAGAAGTTGGATGATAAGAGTGGGAAGTGTATTCTTGTTGGTAATAGTTCAGTAACCAAAGGATATAAACTGTTTAATCCAGAAGCAGGAAACATAATTACAAGTAGAGATGTGATCTTTGATGAAGATTCACAATGGGATTGGAATACTACTACAACAAAAGTAACTGTCAGAACAATACCAGTTACAGTTGAATAAGAAGTACACATTCAAGATGATGTTGTAGAACATCAAGAAGAAGCAAGAACTGATGTAACACCACAACAAGAGAATACAAGACCAAGAAGAAATTATGTCATACTTAGCACGTATGAATGATTATGTCATATTAAGAGATGATGATGATACAGATGAAGATGTGATTAATTTTGCATTATTTGGAGATTGTGATCCTGTAGCTTATGAAGAAGCTTCTAAAGAACAAGGATGGATACAAGCTATGGATGCAGAACTGATGTCAATTTAGAAGAATAACACTTGGAACTTACTGCACTTCCACCAGGAAAGAAACCCATCGGTGTTAAGTGGGTTTACAAAACAAAATACAAGTCAAATGGTGAAGTAGATTGTCTGAAAGCGAGATTAGTTGCTAAAGGATATAAGAAAAAAGAAGGAATAAATTATACTGAAATATTTGCACCAGTTGCAAGACTTGATACAGTACGCATGATTATAGCATTAGCTGCACAAAATCATTGGAAGATCTTTCAGATGGATGTGAAGTCATCATTCTTGAATGGTGTACTGGAAGAAGTTTATGTTGAACAACCAGCATGATACATTATGGAGGGAAAGGAGAATCAAGTATACAAACTAAATAAAGCTTTGTATGGTGATGTAATTTTGATAGTGGTAAGAATGAGGTTCGTAAGACTTGTGAAAGCAATTGAATTTAGATTTATTTAAACTAAAAGTAGAGAAAATTTTAATCCAAATTTGTTTTTTTTTAGAGTGAAAATAACCAAGACACTAGATTCCACTATTACACATGAATAAATGATGATAAAAATTCCAAAACTCTAATTATTTTTAAAATCTCTTTTTCTTAATTCACAAATTATCAAGCATATTCTCAAACATTAATTGTATCCCTTAAGCATAGATTATCTAACCAAAGCATAACCTATCTAATTGAATCACAACTAATTAGGAAAAATTATGCAAACAATTAAAATTCTATAAAGTAGTGATTGAGTGAATTATAAAATACAAATTAGAGAAAAATAGAATGGTTACCAATTATTCATGCATAAATAGCTTCCTCCGTGCCTTGATTACGCGAGAATTAGCTCATCATTATCATGGAAACATGCTCAAAATTCATCTTTATTAATGCTCAAAAATGGTTCACAAATGATGAAATGGGAGAAAAATGAATAAAATCGGGTTCTGTAACACTTATATTTGTTACAAAATCTATTGTTACAGAAAACGATAAAGGAATACCGTCGCTGGAACTGTTGAAGAACGACGATCTTTAAGGGTCTTATGTTCTTCGTACCTTCTTCACCAGCAGAAAAATGGTTTTTTCCTGTAACTTTTTTTTCTCGATTTTTTATACTCTAAACGTCTCCCTATTCTCCCCCTCAACTCTCCATCCCTTCTTTGAGTCTCCTAAAGCCTTTATATAGTCACAGGATCAAGAATAATATCGTAATAACCCAAAAATCTTCTCGATATCCAACCATTAACTCATGAATATTTTCTTTTATGTTTTAGGTTCTTACGCATCTTTTCGACATATACACGCTCCAGAACTTCCTTGTTTGACTCCTCCACACTTCTGCAGCAACCAAACTCCATCAAAACTCAATCCATGCACGTTCAAACACGTTGTATTCCGAGGTTGAATAGTTTCTTCTCGATGAAAATTCAGCCCAACTGAACGCATTAGAACACTCATACCACCATTGTTTGGGCATATCATGTTCATCCCAATCAAAATCAATGATTGAATCTCACTAAAACTCCTTCAAAAATCCAACAGAAAATTCTGTAGAAAAATGAATTTTTTCCCGCCAAAAATATTTTTCAAACGATGAAGGTGAAGTGCCCTGAATCCAAAACGTGGGTGCCTTTAGCAGCTCGGCTGCCTTGGGACGCCCTTATCCATTTTAGGGTGCCTTTAGTAATTTTGGTGGGTGCCTTTAACATTTTTTTCTGGGGTTTTTCCAACACTTTTTCGGGGTTCTTCCGGTGTATTTCTGGGGTACTTCCGGTGCATTTCTGGGGTGCCTTTAGTACTCTATCCTGGGGTGTAAAACACCACTTTACGAGCCAATTTCGTCGCAAGATCTTATTTCTCTAAAAATACCTACAAAGACATAAAACACCATAATAAGTACAAAAATGGGTACTAATAATATATACAATAGAGATGAAAATAGACACATAAATGCGTCTATCATATGGTTTAAAATAAGCACCACGTGCTTTGTACACATCATAGATTCTTACTTTATAGAGAAAGGTTTTACAACATGTCCACATGAGCATACTCTATATTTGAAAGATGATACTCTTGGTAATCATATTATAGTATGTTTGTATGTGGATGATCTTATATTCACTGGTAATAGCTCACAGATGATCAAGGAATCCAGGGAGGATATGGTGAAGGAGTTTGAGATGACAGATCTTGGGTTGATGTAATACTTTCTTGGCATAGAAGTACAACAAACAGAAAGAGGAATTTTTATTAATCAGAAGAGATATGCAGATGGGATACTTAAGCGTTTCAAAATGGATAATTGTAATCCAATTTTAACACCGGTAGAGGAGAGATTGAAGTTGACAAAAGATGGATCAGGAGAGCTTGTGAATTCAACAGACTTTAAGTGTCTTGTTGGATGTCTCAGATATTTAACTGCTACAAGACCTGACATTATGTATGCAGTTGGATTGGTTAGTAGGTTTATGGAATCACCAAGACAGTCACGCACTTACAAGATGCAAAACGTATTTTGAAATATGTTAAAGGAACAACTTGCTTAGGAATTCTTCACACAGTTTCAGAAGATCCAAAGTTAGTTGGACATACAGATAGTGATTGGGCTGGAGACACAGAAGGAAAAGCACTTCTGGTTATGCATTTCATATTGGAACAAGATTTTTCTCTTGGTCATCAAAGAAACAACAAGTTGTTGCCTTATCTACAACAGAAGCAGAGTATATAGCTGCTAGCAATTCTGCTACACAAGCTGTATGGTTAAGAATGATGTTAAAGTCACTTTTTAAAGAACATAAGACACCTAACTACAACAATAGTCTTTGATAATAAGTCTACTATTTCACTGACTAAGAATCATGTGCTTCACGGAAGGAGTAAGCACATTGATATCAAGTATCACTACATTAGAGAGCTTGTCAGCAATAAGGAGATTGCTGTTGAATTTTGTGAGAGTGAAGAACAAGTAGAAGATATTTTCACCAAGTCTTTGAAGTCTAACACTTTCATATACTTGCGTGGAAAGCTGGGAATGATTAGTAAAGAATATCTTGGTTTTAAGGGAGGATGTTGAAGGTTAAACCCAGGATATGGTGGAATAGTTCATGGAAGCAACTAGTAGAAGTTGATGCTGTCTGTGTGAAGCAACTAGTAGAAGTTGATGCTGTCTGAGTGAAGCAGCTAGCTAGTGGAAGCAACCAGCAGAAGTTGATGGTATTTATGGAAGCAACCAGTACAAGTTGACACGAGTTATTGTTATCGTATCTTAGTTTGGAAACTGAAGATAACTTGAGAAACAAGTTATTCCAGTATTAGAGTTTACTATGTTTAGAACTTCTGAGTTTCTAGAAGTGTTCTTTATTAGAGTTTAATTTTTATTAGGAAAGAGTTGTTTGCTTAGGTGTCAAGTTTGTTTATCTATAAGTAGGCTGTTGAGACATGAGAATATTAACATCAATAGAGAGATTTGTTTTGAGTTACATTTGAGTTGTGTTTTCGTTAAGTCCTTCATATCAGATTTTCTACAAACTTGTTAGTTGTTTCTAACTGAGAGCCATTAATTTTCTGGCCATGACATTCCTTGGTCGAACATGCAAGATTTTTGGGTGCTAGACACGCTACCACTTTTGTAACAGCCACCGGTCATCTACACAGGTGTGTTTACAGTTCGCACCCCTGTGTAGACTAGAAAGGAAGGTTGGATTTCTCGTATAAGCATTATCACTGTATCAGTGCGGTTCCGTGCAAGAGTGTATCGATCCCGAGCTTAATAGATTTGCACGTAAGTTCCATTCAAAGAGAACAATATATAAACACTAAAGTTTTGCACAAAACAAGAGATCGTACCAAGTATTTGTTCATTAAAAGAAGACAACAATAGAGTAAATTATGCAGCGAAAATATTATTGATATAGTAATTAATCTCGCCGAGAGGGTGACACTAATGGAATTCTTGTTGGCTTTGGTGTCATCAAAAGCGGTGGCAGATACCAATGAGTATTCTTAACCATAGAAGATGGAATAGGTGAACCACGAAGTTATTCGTAAGTTCGAGTACTAATGTTGTAGGCCAAACAGGGACATCTATAAGTTTCAAAAAAGATAATAACATTTCGATACTCCGGATGGAAATGACAGCAACATTCATATAGATCATTGAATATTGTGTGATACTCCATTTGAATATTTATGTGCACCGGTTGCCAATCCCATCCTCCATTAGAGTAGTCCTCGAGCATCCAAACACTGAGAAAACCAAACTCATCACGTGTTGTGTGAATTCTGCTGCCATAGTAGATGGACCCTTCTGACATCCCAAAAAAACCATAACGATGGTGTTTTATATCCTTCGGTAAGTAAATTAACAATAACGTATTCTCAGGAATGTTTTTGTTCTCCAGATTGAAAGCTCTGACGACCATCTGATAATCATCAGAGTAAATATCTTCCGTGTCCAGGAATTCATTCCAATACAAGACTCCTTTGCTAATAACCACATTAGACTGATATTGTGTGAAAGAAGATTTGTAGCCGTCAAGTCTGTACGTTCTCCATTCACCCGTATTAGAAGAAAATATGTCTAAGGTGGATGTGTGACGGCGAATGGAGCCGGATATATGTCCAAAAAACACCACCTTGTAGTCACTAGTTGAGGTTTCAGATACCAATCTAACAAAGTTGCAGTCTATAGAACTTTGCCCAGGGCGAGGAGGAACTGAGACACATTGTTTGGTGAGCGGATTGCAGATATTAAACGTCAATTGATCCCAAGGGTAAAGATCTGACTTGGGAGACAGCATGTAAAGAACTAGGCCATTAACACACGAAGCTAAAAGTTGTACACTAGGAACCAGATTGTAGTTCAAACTTTCACTTTCTTGTTGGGGTTCACAGTTGCAACTTTCACTTTCTACTTCACTCATGATATTGTTCCAGAAATTTTCTGCATTATCTAATAGGAATCGAAAGGAGAACCCGTTATGATCGTCATTTATGAAGTTGCAGTGAATGTTGAGAGAGTGAGTTTGGAAGACTTGGTGTTTTTTGAAAAAAAATCTTCGCGGTCGTAAACGATGGTCCATGGAGAAGGTGCAGTAGTAATGCTGAATACTTTGCGGATTAAAGATGTGTTAGATAAAAGAGAGTTCCACAGCTTCGAAACGCACCTGAATTTAAATACGGGTTTTAATGGAAGTCGAATGAAGATCTCATTCAAGACAGCAGAAGGTAAATCACCACCATTCGCTTTGAAACACGAACTCATTGCCGGTGCCGGAAAGTTTTGCACAATCAATGACATATCCAAGAATCTAGCCGCTTATGTTGTTCCGCACACTTTGTGTTCTACCACTTATGTATCGTCAACTAAGTTGATTTGTAAGACTTCCGAGAAGAAGATTGCAGAAGCTGGTGGTGCCGTTGAGTGTTGATCTTCGAGGAGGATTTTGAGAACCCAAGGGTTTTTTGTTTTTGTTTTTTGCTGACGATTTTGGTACCGCACTCAAGATCTTTGGGTACGTAACGAAAGCAGCGGGTTTGATTTGTTTTTCGTCTTTTTTCCACCAGAAGGTGGGTTTCCAGATCCAATTAATAAAGGAAATAGTTAATGAGTTTCCTATTTCTAGGAGATTAATACTTGGTGATCAAGTTTTTTTTTTTTTTTTTTGATTCATTACTTGGTGATGAAGTTCGTGTTCTCTCTAGTGGGTAATTGAATTTGCTAGCTATTTTAGGTTTTTCAGATCATGACGTGCATCTCAAATTTGAGATTTATGGATCGCAAACACGCTGCCATCTAACTAATTTCGGAATGAGCGGATAGCATATGGTTTAATTTCTCCCAAGCAAGATGGTCTTTAAAGTGGCAGATAACTGGTCACCATGCGAATTCAAAAGTAGGATACTTGGGCAAGGGGTAACTTTCGGTTCAAGGCCATTTTTGAGTCTAGTGACAATCTTTTGTTCACGATGCATATTTCGGCTTTGTGCGCAAAAGCTTGCTTCAAAACTTCCCAGATCCTAATGGACTTAAAAAATTAGGCGATGTGTCTTGCAACTCCTTCCCTACAAATATATTTGTATGTATGTCCATACAGAGAGAGAAATATGTCAATTTCACTATAAGTAAAACATGTCGTCGTTATATTTGCTCATTCAGTTTCTAATAAGAAAACAAGAGATCACATCTGTTCACTAAACAAAAATCAGAATTTTTTTTGCAGCAGAATAACTCTCAGGCCGAGAGGGTGGCGGTAAATGAATTCTTGTTAAACTTTGATGTTAACAAAAGCGGCGAGGAAATGCATTTTATTACTTCCCAAAAGAAGGTATTGGAATAGGTGAACGACGGAGAACTTCATAAGTTCGAGTCTTATAATGTTGTGTATTGGATTTTGGAATTGCTAGCTAAGGTTTATACACAGATATTGGTTTCTTCCGTGATAATGGAAGAGTAAAACCTCAAGTCTATTTATATTGTACTAATAATACAGGAAAACAAGAAAGAACTTACATAGGAATAGAAACAAATTATATTGGTTTAGTATCCTCTTCGGTATCTTCTGTCCATTCCATGAGGTATATCTTTTAGCTTCCTCATGAAAGCATGTAGCCTTGAAGTGATGTTTTAGGAAAGATAACAACATTCCGATCCTCCGGATTGAAATAGCAGAACCTTCCACTGGATGGTAAGTGAGCCTAAAACTTATTAACTTATACACATCAAAATTGAAAGCGCCGAGAAGGTTGAACCCTTGATCCGGAACTTAACTTGCCGACACCCCATTGAAACCTATCGAGTGTGAATTGAATCCTTAAATCTTCAAGTTGTGAATTGATGGTGAAACTTGGGGAAGTCAAAAGATGTCATCAGGAAATGAAGACAAAAGTCAAGGTAGAGGGGATATCTTAAAGTTTTTTAAAGATATCCCGTATAAGCATTCGGTACTTGTATCACTGTATCCGGGGGCTAGGATTGTAGAGAAGATTAGCCAAAACGAAAGAAGAAAACCTCCAAGGGTGGGCATCCAAAAGGTTAAATGGTGCAAATTTAAAAAATTACCATAAAATGAGCTTGGGAGCCATCTGGAATGAGTGGCCATCGCCACCTTTACCATAGGCTGGCTTCGCTACTGACTGTATCAGTGTGGTTCGGTGGTAAAGCGTATTAGTCCCGAGATTGATAGATTTGTACAGAGAGATAATATATAAAGTTTGCTCATTTTATAATAAGAAAACAAGTGATCATATATACTAAGTATTTGTTCATTAAAAGAAGACAAAAATAAAGTAATTATGCAGTAGAAAAATTATTATAGTAATCAATTAATCTCGCCGAGAGGGTGACAGTGAAGAAATCCTTGTTGGCTTTGGTGTTACCAAAAGCGGTGGCAGAAAGTAATGGCCATTTTTAACCATAGAAGGTGGAATAGGTGAAGCACGAAGAACTTCGTAAGTTCGAGTATTAATGTTGTAGGCCAAACAGGGACACTTGGAAGTTTCAAGAAAGATAATAACATTTTGATCCTCCGGATGGAAATAGCAGAATGATCCACACTCGTTGAATATTGTGTAATACTTCATTTTAATATTTATGTGCACCGGTTGCCAAACCCATCCTCCATTACAGAAGTCCTCCTTAAGCAGCCAGACACTGAGAAAACCCTGACTCGGAAGATATCTACTAATGTTACCATAGTAGATGGACCCTTCTGACACCCCAAAAAACACACGAGAATGGGGTTTTGTATCCTCAGGCAAGTAAATTGACCGTAATGTATTCATTGAAATGTTCTTATTCTGGAGATTGAAAGCTCTGACAACCATCTGATAATGATCAGAGTGAGTATCTTCGGAGTCCAGGAATTCATTCCAATACACGACTCCATTGCTAATTACCATATTACTTTTAGAACGAAAACATGGTTTGCAGCTGTCGACTCCATATGTTCTCCATTCACCCGTATCAGAAGAAAATACCTGCAGTAAGGCGGCTGTATGATTATCGCCTCCCAAAACCACCACCTTGTAGTTGATAGTAGTCGAGGTTTCAGATACCAACCCAACAAAGATGGAATGTATAGAACTTTGCTCAGAGCGAGGAGGAAGTGAGACGCGTTGTTTGGTGAGAGGATTGCAGACATTGAACGTCAATTGATCCCAAGGGTGCGTAGAAATATCTACCTTCGGACACAGCTTGTAAAGAACTAGGCCATTAACACACGAAGAAAAAAGTTCTACACTAGGAATAGGAACCAGACTGTAATCCCAACTTTCACTTTCTTCACAGTTGCTACTTTCACTTTCTACTTCACTCATGATATTGTTCCAGAATGTTTCTGCATTATCTAATAGGAATTGAAACGAAAACCCGTTATGATCCTCGTTTATGAAGTTGTAGTGAAGGTTGGGAGAGTAAGTTTGAAAGACTTGGGGGTCTTCTGAATGCCCATCGCGGTCGTAAACAATTGTCCACGGAGGAGAAGAAGTAGTAATGCTGAATACTTTGCGAACCAAAGATGTGTTAGATAAAAGAGAGTTCCACAGCTTCGAAACGCATCTGAATTAAAATACGGGTTTTAATGGAAGACGAATGAAGATCTCATACAAGACATCAGTTGGTAAATCATCACCATTCGCTTGGGAACATGAACCTATTGTCGTTGCTGTGAAGTTTTCCGCAATTAATGACATATCCAAGAATATAGTCGCTTATGTTGTGGCGCACACTTAATTTATCTGTTATATCGTCAACTAAGTTGATTTCTAAGACTGCTGAGAAGGTGGTGCTGTTGATCTTCAAGGAGGATTTTGAGAATCCAAGGTATTTTCTTTTTTTGTATGCTGCAAGACTAGACTAATGGGTAATTCCTGCCTTTTGTGCACTTCTGTCGGAGATGCAAAAGTCGACTTTGGTTTTTTTTTTAGCTTTGGGTGCAAAAGTCGACTTTGGTTAGGCAAATGCTATCGTGCAGGACGGAGTTATAAGCTATGGCGCCCAAACCGTTGGATAGTGCTTTCCTTTTATTTTCAGCCGTTGCTGACGAACAAAAAGATAAATTTGCAAACAAGCCCTTTACTTAATTTTACAAATTAAAACAACCTTATTTTGGTCATTTACCAGATCCTTCACTCGAATACCCCCTTCATTTCCACCTTCACATCAAGAATAAAAAAGCCATTATTGCAGATCTCCAAACTCAAAACCACCATAACCAATTTACCGTCATTGTTATCATCATGTGAATCTAAATCATTTGCGAATGCGTAGGATCCATCTTTATCTTCCAAACTCAAGACAGGGCACCTGATCCTCTTGTTCAAATCCATATGTAACTTAGCTTAACAACAAAACCCACAGAAAACCCTAATTTTGTTTCAAAATCATAAATTCTCCTTTCATGCAAACCCATCAACATTTAGCTTACTCAAATCCATTTACAAACAAATAAAACCCACACACAAAATCAATGGCAATGTTTATGAAAAACACCAAGATTGAATGCAACTTCTTGGACGATTTTCTACAGTGGAAAGTCTGTGTTTAAATGGCCACATGTTAAGGTGTGATTGATATTGATTAATCAGTAACTTATTGAATTTATTGATTTGATTTATTAGATATATGAATTAATTTGGGGATTTTGTTTGATTGATTGATTAGGGGGAGATGGTAATGAAAAATATGAAGAATGAGTTGTTCCAAGAAAGGATGTTATTGTTAGTGTTGATGGATCGGTATGAAGAAGGAGAAAAATGCTGAATATGTTGTTAATGGTGGTGTTGAAATAAATTTTTCGTTTTTCTCAATGGAAAGGTCTTGTAAATGAAACATGGAAATTTATAAGGATTTTAAAAAATTTACGAAATTAAGTTAGAGGACTCAATTGCAATTATATTTCTAATCCAGATGTACATTCATCTCAACGGCTAAAATTCTATATGTGTTATCATCCAAGGGTTTTAAACCCGCTAGCTCATAAAGCCTCTTTGTGCGGTCGCGCGGGAGAGCACTGCCCCTTTGGTTATGGTGCAAACTTTGGGTGTTGAGACATATTTTGCGAAACGACAAATTTTAGGTTAAAGGGTTTTAGTTCAAGTCGCATGAGTCATGCTGTGACGAGGTCACCCTCGTGATAGCTTTTATAAGGGTGCGTCTTCTAGCCCTTGGATCTTATATCCCATATTATTCACATCGAAATAATGTTTAATAAATTAAAATACATTAAATTATTTTTTATTATTTTTTGCATCCTTGATTTTTTGTGAAGGTGCGTCTTCTATAATCTCATTTAATTTTTTTTTTCTTCCTTGAACCATAATTCATTCTCACCCACATATCCTCTCATTCTAATTTCGTAACCCTAGAACCATAGTTCTTTTTTTTTCTAAAATGGAAGAAGAATTTAATAACTAATTAAGTTTGATGATACATCCTTATAGGAATTAATCAAGTGAGATTATAGTCCAGAGTTTAACTAATTCACATACTAAATCAACTGATCACTGTACTGGTGGTTGTAAGAGATTAGTATCTCTAAATTTTATTATACATATGAAGTTCATTCAGTGCATTCTTCTAATTCGCTGCATTATCACTTTGATCACGATTACGAAAATGTTCGTGTTGCCTAGGGACAAAGACCCTCATCCAACATTAAGATATGACTGTCCACTCAGTATTAAATTGTATTGATGAATTCACGGCTAATAAACAACCTAATTGAGCATGATTAAAACCCCAAAGTTGTTATCGTCAAACATGATCAAATTTTTTTCATAAATAATAAAGTTACGTTTCTAGGTTTAGGAATCTAAAAAGAAAGGATTGCTACGGTGATGAGAATAGATTTGATTAAAGAGGGACTAATGAGCTAATAAAATTAAAAGTGATATGAAAAAGAAAAAAAATACTAATAAATTATAAATATCATCCAGAGATGTGGATACATCTAAGATATAAGATCCAAGGGTTAGAAGACGCACCCTTATAAAAGTTATCACAAGGGTGACCTCATCACAGCATGACTCCAAGTTGCATATTATGGTTCTGGAGATTTCCCTTCATGATGCGTTTGTGGGTCCATCAAACGAAGTTTAGGTTACTGTGGCAGAATTTGAGTTAAGCTTTTGATTTTTGATATTTTTTTTTTTGAGTCACCGGACAATTTTTGATCATCTAGCAGATATGTATTGGATAAAGGGGTAATATTTCCTACGAGGTAGCTAGCATTTAGTCATTCGGAAAAATTGGGTCCCGCGTGGTGTGGAAGATGTTTTGCTTTGAGCTTACTAAGAAAAATGCCTTCGCTATGTATTTGCTTTTGGAATTGCTATACATGACATGCTACAAAACCTACAAGCTGTGTCTTGCAACTCCTTGTTTACTAATCTATCTGTATTATGTCCATATAACAACGTTGTACGCCCTCTAAAATGAAGCAGAACTCAATATCCTGTAACATCTCCACCTCGTTTGTAGTAGTCAATGTTGATGCTGATCCTCCTCCTGTACTTTCAACTCTTCCTCCTGACAATACTACTTCTAACAACCCTAAAACTTCTAATTTAAGGCCGGAACTTAACTTACCGACATTTTCTTATCTTAGCTGTTTGAGCCATTATATTTTCTGGTCATGGCATTCATTGGTCGAACATGCAAGATTTTTGGGTGCTAGACACGCTACCGCTTTTGTAACCGGCACCGGTCATCCACACAGGTGTGTTTACAGTTTGCACCCATGTGTAGACTAGAAAGGAAAATCGGATTTCTCGTATAGGCATTAGGTACTTGTATCACTGTAACAGTGTGGTTCCGTCCCGAGCTTGATAGATTTGCACGTAAGTTCCATACAAAGAGAGAAATATATAAAGACTAAATTTATGAAGAAAACAAGAGATCGTAGCAAGTATTTGTTCATTAAAAGAAGACAACAATAGAGTAATTATGCAGCGATAAGATTATTAGTATAGTAATTAATCTCGCAGAGAGGGTGACACTGAGGAATTTTTGTTGGCTTTGGTGTTATCAAAAGTGGTGGCAGAAATCTACGAGTATTCTTTGCCAAAGAAGATGGAATAGGTGAACCACGAAGTTCTTCGTAAGTTCGAGTGCTAATGTTGTAGGCCAAACAGGGACAACTATCAGTTTCAATACAGATAATGACATCTCGATCCTCCGGATGGAAATAGCAGAATAATCAGTGATCATGAATATTGTGTGATACTCCATTTCAATATTAATGTGCACCGGTTGTCAAACCCACCCTCCATTAGAGTAGTCCTCAAGCAGCCAAACACTGAGAAAACCAAACTCATTACGTGTTGTGTGAATAATGTTGCCATAGTAGATGGAGCCTTCTGACACCCCAAAAAATCCATAAGAATGGCGTTTTATATCATTAGGCAAGTAAATTAACCGTAACGTATTCCTTGGAAAGTTTTGGTTCTCGAGATTGAAAGCTCTGACGACCATCTCATATCCACTAGAATAAAAATCTTCCGTGTCCAGGAATTCATTCCAATACAAGACTCCATTGCTAATAACCACATTAGACTGATGTTGTGTGAAAGAAGATTAGTAGCCGTCAACTCTGTACGTTCTCCATTCACCCGTATCTGAAGAAAAAATCTCTAAGGTTGCCGTGTGACGGTGAATGGAGCCGGATGGATATCCAAAACACACCACCTTGTAGTTACTAGTAGTTGAGGTTTCAGATACCAATCTAACAAAGTTGCAGTCTATAGAACTTTGGCCAGGGCGAGGAGGAAGTGAAACACATTGTTTGGTGAGAGGATTGCTGACATTGAACGTGAATTGATCCCAAAGGTGTGTAGAAAGATTCACCTTGGGACACGGCATGGAAAGAACTAGGCCATTAAGACAAGAAGCAAAAAGTTCTACACTAGGAACCAGATTGTAGTTGCAAATCTCACTTTCTTCTTGGGGTTCACAGTTACAACTTTCACTTACTTCCAGGGTTTCACAGTTGCAACTTTCACTTTCTATTTGACTCATGATATATATATATATATATATATATTGTTCCAGAATGTTTCTGCATTATCTAAAAGGAATTGAAAGGAAAACCCGTTATGATCATCGTTTATGAAGTTGTAGTGAATATTGAGAGAGTGAGTTTGGAAGACTTGGTGGTTTCTTGAACAATAATCTCTGCGGTCATAAACGATGGTCCACGGAGGAGGTGAAGTAGTAATGCTGAATACTTTGCGAACCAAAGATGTGTTAGATAAAAGAGAGTTCCACAGCTTCGAAACGCACCTGAATTTAAATACGGGTTTTAATGGAAGACGAATGAAGATGTCATTCAAGATATCCGTTGGTAAATCATCTCCATCCTCTTTGGAACATGAACTCATTGCCGTTTCCGTGAAGTTTTCCACAATCAGTGGCATATGATATGCAGGAATCTAGTCGCTTATGTTGTGCCGAACGCTTTAAGTGTTCTAGCTATATATCTTGTTAACTAAGTTGATTTCTTAGACTGCTGAGAAGAAAATTGTGGAGGCCGGTGGTGCTGTTGATTTTCAACGAGGATTTTGAGAATCAAGGGTTTTTTCTACTTGGAGGTGGTTTTGGTAGTGAAAATATATGGGAAAGACTCGATAAAGCGTTTGTAAATTATGAATGGAAAAACCAATTTGGGGATTCAATTCTCAAATTTTTGGTGCCAGTAGGTTCTGATCATAATCCTTTGCTACTTTGTATGGAGGGTAAAACAAACACAAATGTAGGTTTTTCTTTCAATTTTTTTGACACATGGTCAAAAGAACAGTCTTGCATTGATTTGATCAATGGATGCTTAAACCGAGAGAATATAGATCCTACTCTTTCAATGATTGATAACCAATAAAACTTAGTAAATCAACTGACATTTTGAAAGAAAAATATTTTTGGTTTACCAGAGAAGAAAAATCAAAAAGATTCTTACTGAGATCGAAAAATTATCACAAAAAAAGCCAAATAAACAAATACAACAACAGATAAATAACAAAATGATTATCCTAGAAAACCTCTATGATATAGAAGAAGAAATAGCAAAACAATTATCAAGAGATAATTTGGTAAAATTAGGAGAAAGAAATACTAGATATTTCCATCTTAAAACAGTTCAAAGAAGGAAAAGAAATAAAATTGATTGCTTGATTAAATCTTCTGGTGGGAAAACAAAAAAGAAAGTAGAAATTGCAAAAGAGCTAAAGGATTACTTTGAAAATCATTTTAAGGCAATGCCTATAGGTGAAAATGAGGATATTTTCAAACATATTTCTGTTGGAGTTTCTGACAGTGACAATGAGATGCTGATGAAAATGCCAATGGCAGAGGAGATTTGGGATGTGGTAAAAAACATGAAACCAAACAAATCTCCGGGTCCAGAAGGATTTCCGGTCTGCTTCTTTAAACAGAACTGGTCTCTGGTTGGAGAAAAATTGGTGGGTTTAGTTCAACAATTCTGATCAACAAGGAACTTAAACACATAACTGAATAAAACTTTTCTTTTCTTAATCCCGAAAATAAAAGAACCAAAATCTCCAGCAGACTTCAGGCCTATAGGGCTATGTAATATTCCTTACAAGGTAATTTCGAAACTTCTGGCTGACAGAATGAAAAAGCTATTGGAAAAACTTATTTCACCCTTTCAATCGTACCGAGAAGGCAAGTCACTGACAACATAAGAGTAACACATGAACTTATATACACTTTAAAACATAAAAAAAACAAAAATAGGAAGATTAGGAGTTAAAATTGATACGTCGAAAGCCTTCGACAGAGTTAGCTGGGATTTTATAATAAAAACAATGGAACATATGGGTTTTGCAATCAATAGTGTGATATGATAATATAATGCATATCCACAAGTTCTATTGCAGTACTTCTAAATGGGATACCGGGTGAATTTTTTAAACCTTATAGAGGATTAAGACAGGGGGATCCTCTATCCCCCTATCTCTTCCTTATCTGCATGGAAGTGTTCTCGAGATTTCTGGTTGCTAATGAGAAAAACAAAAATATTCAAGGTATAAAAATAAGTAAAAATAGTGAACCAATTTCGCATCTGTTCTTCGCGGACGATTATCTTATTTTTACTAAGACTAATCTTCAAAGTTGTAAAAATCTGTTGAATGCTTTACATGAGTTTAGTTTGGTCTCTGGCCAATTAGTGAACTTCGACAAATCAGGAGTATTCTTTTGCAAGAAAACTCATCCTAAAATGAAAAGAATGATGGGAAAACTCTTAAAAATAAAAAAAATAGACATGAAAGATTCTTGTTTAGGTGCCTCTCCTTTCATTGACAAATCAAAAGTAAAAACTTTTGATGCCATTATGGCTAAAATGGAAGAAAGAGTAAAAGGATTGAAAAGTATCATACTAAATCAAACGAATAAAATGATTTTAAACAAATCTGTCTTATCCAGCTTACTTGTGTATCAAATGGGTTGTTTTAAACTTCCTAAGAGAGTGACACGTAGAATTGATGCCATCCAGAGAGACTTCTAGTGGGGTAAAGAATCAAATCCTAGAGGTTTACATATATATAATAACATGGACTTTCTTTTGTAATCCAATGAGCATGGGAGGCTTAGGGTTTAAAGAGGCAGATAAAATGAATTTGGCGATGATTGCGAAAATCGCGTGGAGAATAGTTTCAGAGCCAAATGCTTGGTGGGTGAGATTGTTAAGAGGAAAGTATTTTAGGAAAAAATCGATTTTCTCCTTGAAAAAAAGCACTAACTCTTCTTGGATGTGGAAGTGTGTCTTGCAGGGGGTTAGAATGATACAAAATTATCTTTGTTGGGAGGTTGGAGATGGTCAGTCCATCAACATTTGGATCGACAGATGGATTCCTGATCTAGAAACTACTCTAGATCAAATTTGTTTGGAAAAGAACAATATGTTAACACTTTTATCAGATCTGATCGACGCTGATACGAATAAGTGGAACCAAAACTTGATCGTTTTTTCTTTTCCTCATATCAATGCACAGTCTATTTTAAACATACATTTGTCTACAGATTCACATAATGCCTTAGATAAGGATAAACCTAGATGGTCTCTAACTAGGAATGGCACTTTTACGGTGAAGTCTTTATATGATAGATTAAATGGAATACATATTGTGGATGTGTAAAAAGAAAATTTATGGAAATCAGGATTACCTCAATTATTAAGTTATTTATGTGGAAATGCATCAACAATGCCCTCTTTGTTAGACAATTTCTTAACTGTTATGTAGAACCAATAGAAAATAGTTGTGTTTTCTGTAATCATAACAATGAATCCATACATCATCTGTTCTTTGATTGTAGTTTTGCGAAAACAATCTGGCTTTTACCACCTTATACTGGTGGGGTGTTAACCAATACATCTTACATATCTTTTAAAAAACACTATGATTTATGGCAGGTAGGGAATGAAAATTTGGCAACTATTTGTGCTATTAAATGCTGGTTTATCTGGAAAGAGAGATGCACCAGAATTTTTGAAGGAAAGTTAACCTCCTAAATTCAAATATCTATCGCAATACAGAGATATCTGAAATTCTGGTGCAGTAAAACCCAGAGGATAAACCAGACTCTACGTCCTTCTTTTTCCGCTGCAGGAAAAACTAAGCTTTATGTCCCTTGGTTAAAACATGATTTAAACTGCAATAAGCTTAACTTTGATGTTTCTTGGATTTCTGTTTATTCGAATGCTGGTTTTGGTCTAATCCTTAGGATCTGTGCAGGAAATGAAAGTAAAGGTAAGTCAGGAATACTAAGAACTGCATGTCCAGAAAAGACAGAAGCACTAGCTCTTCTCAAGGGAGAAAAATGGGCAAAGGAAGAAGGCTTTCTGAACATCTGGATAAAAGGTGACTGTGAAAGAATTATGAAGTTTGCGGATGGGAAGGAAACATTGATGGTCTGGCAAAATCAAAGCATTGTGAAGGAAGCTTTGAGTATCTTGAAGGAATGTAATGGTTTTTTGGGGTTCAAGTTCATAAGAAGAAGTGGGAATCAAGTAGCGGATAAATTTGCAAAAGAGGAAAGGAAATCTTCCCTGTTTACAACTTGGAATGAAGAATTGCCAACCTTTTTAGACCAATTTTTGTTGTTGTTGATAGGATTAATAGTAGTATTTCAAATGAAGGTATCCAGGCTACTAATAGGTTATCTAATGTCTTTCCTAATTCTAGATCTGTACCGCAGAATATAGAAACTGTGGATGCTATTTCTGTTAATGCCACTGAATTGATGTTGTCGGATAATCACAACTGGGAGCCAGTTCCTGTTGTGAAAGTATGACAACATTTTCTCTACTTGGTTTCTTTTCTTGTCTGTTTCTTTGTCTTGCTGGAATATATTCATCTTTATGCTCAAAAAAAAAAGAATGGTGTTGAATGTGTAGCTAGTAGGTTTCACTATTAGGGTGGTATAATAGGCATCAGGGTTTAAGAGGCGTCAAATATAGTTCAGTCCAAAATCCGTCCCAAGACGGACGGAATAGTCCCAAGTCCTAACAGATCCATGGAGGTGGAAATCACAAATCACAATGAAACCGATGGAATTTTGAGTTGTAGGTCCAATTTTTTGGGTTAGGAGACAAATGTTTAGTTAGAGGGGGCAATTTTTGCCAAGAAAGTAGCTCACTTTCGGTCATTGAGAAAATTTGGGTCTTGCGGCTAATGTTTGCGTTGATTGGCTTGATAAGTCCGTCCGCTGTGGAATCTACAAAGCCTACTAGTTCCGCTTTCACGCCTTCTCGTACCTACACTAACTGTATGTATATGTTCCTTATGCATTTGCATTTTGAATGCCTATGGAAGTCAAAACCAATTAACTGTTGGAGAAAAATGAGTTTTTAATAAAAGAAGTTTTAGTCTTAATGTGGTTTCATCTAGTGACCTAAGGGTCCAAGGATACTTACTCATTTTATGA
Organism: Papaver atlanticum; assembly: GCA_023531105.1. NCBI lineage: Eukaryota > Viridiplantae > Streptophyta > Magnoliopsida > Ranunculales > Papaveraceae > Papaver > Papaver atlanticum. Next base: position 365,414 of record JAJJMB010004716.1, on the reverse strand, counting down.
GTGAATGAAATGTTCCTTTAGTTCCACATTGTGGAAAACTAAAGAGGAGTTCCATTATATAACTATTTGCTTATGAATATATTGAAAAACGTGGGTGGAAGGGGTGGGTCGAAATATACATGTTTCGACTCATGCACATGCGTGTATACCATGCACCAAGGCCCGTGTCTAATAAAATTTATTTTTTGCAAGTTTTTCTTTAGGAAATTAATTCCAAAAATATTTTCTTAAGAGTTTTATTTATGGGAAAATTCCTTTTACGTGTTTTAATTGTTGTACAAGAAACAAAACTTGTTTTTGAAGAAAACCTAAAACCTAACTTGATATGCAAGTATTTTCTCCTATAAATATAACCCGAAAATTTGTTTTAAAAATATACTAGAAGCAATTCTTTTTATCTTCTTCTTTCTTTGTTTTTGCGGCGTTTTCACTTCCAATCCCTGTTGCTAAGTTCAAGAGTGGGTCACTTGCGTTGTGCTAACTCAAGTTATATCGGGCAGTCTTATCCTGGACACATCTTCGCTGTGAGGGGTTTAGCATTGCTCATCTCGAGTATACCCGCGAACTAATGTGTTAAGGACAACTTGTTGAACCTGTGATTCTGCCCTTGTCAAGTTGTTTCGGTAGAGTTTTTTTGATTCGGTTCTTTACATATTATTTTGATAAATCTAACGTGCTGTTAATTGTTGCAAGTTTCCAACATTAACAACCAAAGCTAAACATATGACAGTGTTGCTTGTCTGCTTCAAATCACAAAATTCTAGCAAATAGACACTAAGGATTGCGGGTCTTTGGCGCAGTGTTTAGCGATTCCTTCCCTATTGATCTATTTGTGTGTTATGTATACAAAGAGAGAAATGTATAAATTTCACATATATAGTTGTTTTAGGATCTAGTAAGGAAAACTTCGGTCATGGAAAAAGAAGTCCAACCAGGAAGAGCTAGCTCCATGGGTAATTTGCTTGGTTTGGTTTGGTTTGGCTGTAGCCTGTGTTTATGCTTTGCTAGCCGGCCTGTCTGTCTCTTTTGTTGCTTGGTTTGGCTCTTCAGCCATTCCCTGGATGTGATTTCTTCTTGTACTTTCTTCTTCTTTTTTTTCTTTTTTTTTTTGTATAAGATGTGCTTTCTTCTTGTACTTTTTTTTTTTTTTTTTTTTTTAATAAATATTTAAAAAAGAGGTGAAGAGGTTAGAATTGGCTAGAAATTAAGAAACCATTTAGTTTTAGTAGTAGTGTATTTGCTCATTCAATTGGTTTTTATTAAGGGAAAAATATCGTTTGGTCCTTTTTTAGGTGGTCCCATGTCTGTTTAGTCATTTCAGAAATCACCTTTTCTATTTGATCCATAATTATTTAAAAATATTAAATGGACCAAAGTACCCTTCCGTGTTAATTTCTACTCATTTTTTGTAGCAGTTCATTCGTCAAAATGAACTCTTGTTAATTTCTACTTAATTTTTCAGAAAACATATAAACCAGAGTTCATTCCAGAAATGAACTCCTGATAAAAATCAATATAAACCAGAGTTCATTCCAAAAATGAACTCCTGATAAAAACCTATATAAACCAGAGTTCATTCCAGAAATGAACTCCTGATAAAATCCTATATAAACCAGAGTTCATTCCAGAAATGAACTCCTGATAAAAACCAATATAAACCAGAGTTCATTCCAGAAATGAACTCCTGATAAAAAGTCATAAAAACCAGAGTTCATTCCAGAAATGAACTCCTGATAAAAACCCATAAAAATCAGAGTTCATTCCAAAAATGAACCGCAGTAGCATCATCTTCGTCGTCTTCAACAGCAGCAACAAACATCATCATCTTCAACAGCAATAGATCTTCATCTTTAACACGAGCAGCAAACATCAAAATTGAGATCTTCAACGCGAGCAACAAACATAAATCATCATCAACACGAAAAACATCAACAATCGAGATCTTCAACACGAGCAGCAAAAGATCATCATCTTCGTCTTCAACACCATAGAAAACATCAAAAACAGTAGCAAAAAAAATCAAATAAAGCATCTTCATCGTCGTCGTTTTCATAATCTTTATATGATTCATCGTCTCTATCATGTCTGCAAATCGTCTTCATCATCTCTACAAATCAAAAACCCTAGAAAAAACCCAAATCTTCATCGTTTCTTGCAGTTGTAAAAAAAGAAAGAAAAATATGAATAGGAAAGAAACTAAATCTGAAAATAGAGAGGAGAGAGAAAGTAAATCTGAGAATGAAATATTTTCTATTGATTTTTTGTATATATGTGGTCCCAAAAGGGTATTTCTGCCACTACATGATGACAATTACATCATCCATAACGTCACCCTAGGACCAAACTATAATTTCTATGACCAAAATATAATTTATATTTTCAAAAAGGACCAAACAGACAGTTGACTGAGTCAGCTGGACCAAACTCATCCTAATATATTATTCCTAGGACTTATTGGTATTTCCTACTTTTATTAACAAAACAAGATATCGCACTAAGTATTCATTCATTAACAGAAACGAAAGCATTGTTACTAAAGTAATTAATCTCTCCAAGAGGGTGATAGTACAGGGATTCTAGTTGGCTTTGGTGTTATCAAATACACCCACGGCGTGCTAGGACGTTTTTCCAGATAAGGACCTTTTTCCAAATAAGATGGAATAAGTGAACCGCGGAGAACTTCGTAAGTTCGAGTTCCAATGTTGTATGCCAAACAAAAACATGTTCCAGCAAAGATAACAACATTCCTATCCTCCGGATTGAAACAGCAGACCACTCGAGACATATCTTCGAATAATGTGTGACCCTTCATTTCAATATTGATGTGGATCGGTTTCCAAACCCATCCTCCATTAGAGTAGTCCTCAAGCAGCCGAACACTGAGAAAACCCGACATATCGTATTCGCTTGTTGTGTGATAAACATGGCCATAGTAGATGGATCCTTCTGACACCCCAAAAAACCAACCATAATAATAGTTTGTTATATCCTTTGGCAAGTTGATTAACCATAACGTGTTCTTTGAAAGTTTTTTGTTCTCGAGATTGAAGGCTCTGACGACCATCTGATATTCAGATGTATAACTGTAATGGTAATCAGTCCCATACAAGACTCCATTGTGGATAACCATACTAGATAAATTGCCTGAAATGTGTTGTTCAACACCGTGAACTTCATACGTTGTCCATTTACCTGTATCAGAAGAGAATACCTCAAAGGTGGTCGTGTAAGTATATGCAGTACAAACCACCTTGTAGTTACTACTAGTTGAGGTTTCACATACCAAACTAATAGAAGTGTGGTTTAGAGAACCTTCCCCGGGGCGAGGAGGAAGTGATACGCATTGTTTGGTAAGCGGATTACATACATTGTACGTCTTACAACCTTCTTTTCTAGAGAGAACTAAACCAATAATAGATGAATCTATAAGGTATGCTTTATCGTTTGATGTGTGTGTATTATCTAACAGGAACTGAAAGGAAAACCCGTCATGATCGTTTATGAAGTTGTAGTGGAGATCTGGAGAGTATGTTTGAAAGACTCGGTGTGAAAATACCACATAGCGGTCGTAAACGACGGTCCACGGAGGAGAAGTAGTAATGCGTTTGAATACTTTGTGCACGAGAGATGTGTTCGGTAAAAGAGAGTTCCACTGCTTCGGAACGCACCTGAATTTATATGCGGGTTTTAATGGAAGACGAATGAAGATCTCATACAATATATCCGTTGGTAAATCATCACCATCCTCTTGGGAACATGAACTCATTGTCGTTGCCGTGAAGTTTTGCACAATCAATGTCATATGCAAGAATCTAGTCGCTCATCAAAAATCTGTTCTACAGACGTATTGTTAACTAAGTTGATTTCTAAGAGCATCTCCAATGGATCCTCGGGGTCTTTCCTACGTGTAATGTCCTTGCAAACATCCTTTAACACCAAAATTCCTCAATTTTAGGAATAAACAAGATATCTTCTCCAACCGGTAAATTGTAAAGTAGACCTATAGTCCACAGGTATTTTTATTATTGGTTAGATAATTTTATTTTATTTTTAGGTTAACCGTTTCACCAATTAAATTGATGAGTCACAATTCTCACGTCCTCAAACAGATCCTTTAAGAGCTTCTCCAATGGAAAATGTGTGAAGGAAAAAGCCTTCAGCCACGTAGAATTCACATGCAACTGATGTGGTATAGATTTAGATAGACATCCTCTTGGCCAGCCTCTTGTTTCAGAGATTCACTAAGAGGATGTGTAACTATCCTAGTTAGTTATTTTTGAATTAAAAATTGTTTTAATAGTATTAAAAATGATTTATGTATTTAAATATCACCGAATCAAGTCTAGAATTTTCCACGATTCTTTTGTTTCTCCCTGTTTTATGAAACGGAAACTGTTCTTCCTTTTTTTTCTTCGAGAGCCATTAAATCATACTATCTCGACGGATTAATCATACTTCATCAATACACCATCTTTCAATCGGGCTACTCTTTATTTTTCATTCTTATCAGATTCCATTGATATATGTAGGTTAATATCATAACATGTACAACAATTAAAGTTTTTATTCATATTTTTAACTGTCAAGTCCAAATCTTCATCAATTTTGTTTGCAGGACTGAGTGATTTGGTAATATTACAAGTAGCATAAAGTATAATTTAGACGTGTGAGGATTGGTTAATCTGTTCTTATTTGGACTCATGGGTTTGTAGTTTGCATTGAAATGTGAATCCTTTCCATTGAAATGTGAATTAATCGTGTTGTGAGTACTGTTCAATCATTTGGATACTACTGATGAACAAGGGAGAATTAATTTCGATTTACTTTTTCTCTGGCTCTACCTTGAATCCTTGGATTTCAAAATTTTCAGTAGTCTTTTCCTTTGTTGCGCGTCTCGCAGTACATTTTCAGGGATTAGAGAAATTTCCTGAGGAATTTTTTCACAGAAGTTAGATTGGAGAAAGTTTCGACTTCTGGCCATTTTCCCGCCCAGTCTCTTTCACTGCTGATAAAAAAAAATTATGTTTTGTTCAAAAATTTTCAGTCAATACATAAATAAGGTTACAGCTCGGCAAAGTAGTGGTAAAAAGGATGGAGGGTTGGAGAAGAATATTTTTTGTTCTTCATATTTAGGAAAATTAGTTGTAAAATAGGATAAAGGATGTCTTCCCACAATGCCACACGTGAAACTGACCACCTGCCACAGGATCTTCCTCCCACGTCACCCTTACATTGTCTTTTGAGGTTTCCATTGGAAATGTTTTTCTCTTCAAATGTAGTAATATCCTATGTGGCCTACGATTTAGGAAGTTTTGAACATCCCGTTGGAGATGCTCTAAGACTGCTGAGAAAAAAATTGCGGACGCTGGTGGTGTTGTTGTTCTACGCGGAGGATTTTGAGAATCCAAGGTTTTTTCTTTTTTGAGGAGATATTTGGTATCAAACTTTGGATCTTAGGTTTTTATTAGGGAAAGCAGCGGGTCTGCTGTGTTTTTCGTCTGTTTCCGCAATAGGATGGGTTACCTAATCCAATTAAGGAAATAATTTATGAATTTCCTATTCTTGGGAAGCCAATACTTGGTGAGCAAATTTGTGTTCTCTCTAATGGGTAAGTGAACTAGCAACTTGCTGGGTATTCATTCCTATACTACTAGGTGAATTAGGTTTTCAGATCATTTTGAAAATTTAAGATTTCTGGATGGTAATAGTGTTGGAATTTTGGATTAAAATTATTTTATGTGAGTGAAAATTGATTTTAAATATTAAACTCCAAGAGATGTGTTTGGGTTATGCCCTTTCACCATAAGACATCTAATTATGAATAGGTGTTATGGAGAGTCACCATTGGCCATGGTGAGTCACTTATTGGTGAAAAGACACCTTATAGAGTCACTGTTGATTCTATAAATACTCATCTCTTGTTTTAGTTTTTACAAGTTTTTGAGAAGAAAAAAAACAAGTCTTTATGTCATTTGATATTTATGATGTAAGAACCTTCTCTTCTTCTTCATTAATGAGAATATTGTTTAGTTAAGTAAAGAGGCGGTGTTCATTAGGAACCATAGTTACGATTTCGGGTCTCCTAATTCTCAAATTGTACTTAGTACAGTACAGTTGTCAAACCCATCCTCCATTAGAGTAGTCCTCCAGCAGCCAAACACTCCCCACCCGTTACTTGTTGTGTGAATAATGGTACCATAGTAGATGGACCCTGCGGATACCCCAAAAAACCCATAAGAATGGCGTTTTATATCCTTAGGCAAGTAAATTCGCTGTAACTTATTCTTTTGAATGTTTTTGTTCTCAATATTTAAAGCTCTGACAACCTCTGATGTCGTGTTTGCGTTTTCATTCCAATACAAGACTCCATTGCTAGCTAATAATCATATGAGACTGAAAATGTGTGAAAAATATGGTTTGTAGCTGTCAACTCTATACGTTGTTCATTCACCCGTATCAGAAGAAAATATCTGTAAGGTGGTTGTTTGACTGCCGCCGGATGTATATCCAAAACACACCACCTTGTAGTTACTAGTAGTTGAGGTTTCAGATAGCAATCTAACAAATTTGCAGTCTGCAGAACCTTGTCCAGGGCGAGGAGGAAGTGAGACGCATTGTTTGGTGAGTGGATTACATACATTGAACGTCAAGTCACAAGGTTTTTTAATTAAAAGATCTACCCAGGCCACGGGACACTGCTTGTAAAGAACTAGGCCATTAACACACGAAGCTAAAGTTGTACTCTAGGAACCAGATTGTAGTTGCAACTTTCACTTTCTTCTTGGGGTTCACAGTTGCAACTTTCACTTGCTTCTAGGGGTTCACGGTTGCAACTTTCACCTTTTTTTTCACCCATGATATTGTTCAACAATGTTTGTGCATTACCTAATGAGGGAGGATCCGTGGACACTCTTAGATGGACACTATCATACATGATTTGTGTCATTTTCACCACAAAACCCAAACATCATTGAATTTAAATCGAATATTTTGATGATACGTTCCTCTTGTAAGACTCTACATTCCTACCAAATATTAGCACAATTCGACATATAACACCGCCATCTACCCCTTTGATTATCAGCCGTTAAAAGTTAACGGTTGAAATTAAGATTGGTAGATGGTGAAGTTTGGTATCTTATATCATGCTCATGTTTGGTAGGAATATAGAGTATAAGAGGAACGTGTCATCAAAATATTAGACTTAGAATCATTGTCATTTAAGTTTAGTGGAAAAAAATGGCACAAATCATGTATGATAATGTCCATCTAAGAGTGTCCAAGGATCCTCTCTCTCTCTTATCTAATAAAGAGAGTTGTTGATAGGGTAAAAGTGAGAAGGAGGAACTAATCCTAATTACAGCAAGTACCCCCAAGGTGATGAGAGGTTAAGAGGGATAAGGTGAATTAATTGTGTCTTCTAAGTATGCCACCTTCTATAATAATCTTTCCTTCCCCTCTTATGGATAAGTGCCCATAAGACTAATATATTACAAAACTACCATTTTCCTCTTTTCCAAGTTGTTAAGGAACTAGGAAAAGGCCACCCTCTCTTTGCTTGGGATGAAGCCCAACTAGTTCAAGGTCTCCCTTCTTGGGATAGGACCACCCATTATCCCATGGGTTGGACCTAGTCCCCTAATTCCTTGAAGATTGACCCTTAATAGGCTAAGGGACCACTTCTTTAAGGGTTAATTATTTTCATGTATCAACATTAGTCCCCGGACTGTTGACTGGTCATAGGCCAGGTCAACATTCACATGTTGATGCGTCCACTGGCGGTTGCGACTGATGGAATTCCTAGGAAGTTACAGTCACGACCCTTGGGATGCAGCGGTTACTCAACCATTTTAGTATCTGTCTCTGCCTTTTACCCCTCTATAAATAAGAGAGGTCCCGCTCTCTATCCTTTCATTTATTTTCTCTCTCTGCCTCTCTCTTTCTTCTTTCCTTTTTCTCAAACAAACTAAATACCATGAAAAAGCGGGGGTACAACAACCACACCCAATATTTCGTTCGGCAATCTGAATAGACGAACTCCAATATACTTTCAAGAGAATCAACTAGACAGTCAGACTCAATCTATAAGAAGTATATCAAAGAGTTTTATATCTCTTTTTCACAATGTAATCGGCAAATCAAACAGATAGAAATCCGCGAGCCTGATTATTATGGGAAAAAACTTGAACAGTACCAAAGACCAATGTTCAAGTGTCAATCAATATAATCAACAACGAAAGGTTGGATTCACAATTGATTGAACTTACGCACAACCTGTGATATTTCTATTATATAACAAAATATAATGCGGAAAAGAAATAACACAGACACCAGAAATGTTGTTAACGAGGAAACCGCAAATGCAGAAAAACTTTGGAACCTAGTCCAGCTTTGACACCACACTGTATTAAGCCGCTATAGACAGTAGCCTACTACCAATGAACTTCGGACTGGAATGTAGTTGAACCCTAATAAATCTCACACTGATCAAGGTACAGTTGAGCTCCTTACGTCTCTGAACCCTAGCAGGATTCTACGCACTTGATTCCCTTAGCTGATCTCACCCACAACTAAGAGTTGCTACGAACCAAAGTCGAAGACATTAATACACAAATATGTTTCATACAGAAAAGTCTATTGGAATAGATGAATCTGTCTCCCACAGAAATACCTACAAGTTTTGTTCCGTCTTTTGATAAATCAAGGTGCTTAGGAACCAATTGATAAACCATACTTATATTCCCGAAGAACATCCTAGTATTATCAATCACCTCATAATAATCTTAATCGTATGGTAGCGAAACAAGATATTATGGAATCACAAACGATAAGACGAAGATGTTTGTGACTACTTTTAATCTTACCTATCGGAGATAAATCTCAAGCAAATCTTAGCAAAGATAATACTCAATCACAATAGAACAAGTAAGATCAGAACACGCAACTACAGAGAAAATAGTTGGGTCTGGCTTCACAATCCCAATGAAGTCTTTAAGTCATTAACCTACAGGGTTTCGTGAAATACCTAAGGTTAATGGAGAATCGACTCTAGTCGCAACTAGTATCACACAGAAGGTGTGGGGATTAGGTTTCCCAGTTGCTAGAGTTCTCCTTTATATAGTTTTATAATCAGGGTTTGCAATCTAAGTTACCTTGGTAACAAAGCATTCAATATTCACCGTTAGATGAAAACATGATTAGATACAAGCTAATATCTTTCATCCGTTAGATCAAACTTAGCTTGTTATACACAAATGAAATGTACCTTA